>VZRS01001222.1:57856-109560 GCA_013398055.1 Ifrita kowaldi
TGTTGTTGTTTTTCTTTTTTTCTTTTTTCTTTTTTCTTTTTTTTTTTTTCCTGATTGGATTGGGGTTTTTTTAAATTATAATTTCTCCCGGTTTTGGAGTCGGAGGGAGTGAAACCTCGTCACTTTTTTGTAGTGGTGGTGGTGTGCCTTGTTGTGTGTTTCCTTCCTCCCCTCTGTTCTTTTTCTCTCTCCCCTCCTCTCTCGCTCCCTCTCTCCCCCCCCTCACTCGCACAACAGCCCCCGGTAAATGAGAGGAGACAGGTCCTCTCTGCCTTTTTTTTTTTTCTTTCCTTTTTTTTTTTTTTTTTCCCCTCCCGGACCGCAAAGGCGAGATTAAAAGTGGCATTTTAGTGCCTTTTCCTGCAATTTTCTCTCCACTTTTTTTTTCTTTTTATCTCCAGTAGCGATCTCTGGGGCTGAGGTTTCCGCAGAAAGTTTGGGGGCTGTTACGGTGTGTATTTTTGCGGAGGGGGAGGGGAGCGGGCTCCTTCTGTGTGTGCTGCTCCTCTGGGTGCCTATTGGAGAATAATAGTGTAAGTGACAACCTAGAAGTAGACTTTCTGCTCTTCACACTGGATAGAAAAGCTGCCTTTTTTTTTTCTTTGCCTTTTTTTTTAATAACCCCCTTTCTCACTTGATCCTTTACGCATTGGTTTTGTTTTTGAAAGGATAGCTAGACTTAAGTCACCCTCCACCTTAATTTAAACCTGCTACTTATTTTTTAATTATTATTATTATTAATTCCTCGTTTTGAGCGTTACACTTGTCTGATCAATTTGATCTGCAGCTCTGTCTTCCGTTGCTAAACCTCGAAAACTGGCTCTCTCAAAAGATATTTAATCTCTATTTTTTTGTCCATTGCCATTTTTGCTCATGGCTACTCCGTTTCGCGCTATCTGTTTTTGCCCCTCCCCGCCTAGAGGAAAATAGCAACAAGAAAAAAAAAAGAAAATAAGAGAATATTAGGGGAAGTAGTCCTCAGGTCTGCTGCCCCCCCCGCCCCCCTTCAGAAAGAGGGGGACCTAAAAAACATCAGTCTTGAACTTCTTCCTCTTCAAGAGCTCGGGCTGCAAAGGAAACCTCCTTTGTTTTTGTTATTTATATGCTGTCAAGTTTTGAAGTGGTGAGTTTCGGGTCGGTTTTGCTAATTTCACTCAGAAAACTGCAGTGTTTCTGTTTCTAGATAAGTACTTTGCTTCTTTGTCTCTTTAAAAGGTCACAGGGAAAGCTTGGCCTGGATTGTGAGAGCCATATGGAACGGATAAGTGCGGAGCCTCTCTCAAATGTGATTATGGGTTTTTATGGGGGAGGGAGGGAAGAGGAGGGGAAAGGCATGGGAGGGGGCTGATTCAGGAGGAGAGAAAGAAATAATATAATACCGGCAGCGTTACATCGCGGCAAAAGGAGATACCGCACCGACTCTCATTCAGAAATTGCGCGGTGTGCCTGTACGTGTACGCTGGCTCCGGGAAACTGTGCCTTGAAATTGTGCTCTTCTCTCACTGATCTGTGATGAAAACTTGTAGTTGTGAAAGATGCCTAAATGCGAAACCCGGGGAAACTCCTGGCCTGGAACCGGCGGAGATGATAGGTCTTTCCTGCCACCCTCTCCCTGGGCAGGCCATGCTGGTTGTTGCTCATCACTATTCCAAACTGAGGTTTCAGTGAACTTTAGCCTTGGGCATGGAGTTTAAATGAGTAAATTAGGTGTTTTATGTGCATGTAATTTTGCTTTGTAACATAAAGCTTTTTACAAGATGACTAAGCGGTGAAAGGATGCCGATGGGTGGGTATTCTCAGGCCAAGCGAAAATGACCCATTTGGTGTTTTGGTTGCAGTCAGTGTATTAACTAAGTGGCGATCTATCACTTTTATTCACTGTACATGATGTAGTGCGATTCTGACTCATGATGACTAGATACTTTTTGTAGCGAAGAACCTCCGTGCCTTAGAGTACTTCTGAAGTTGCCAAAAGTGATGAGGAATTTCTTGTTCGGGGCTTTTTTTTGTGTGTGTGTTTTCTTTTACTCTCCCCCCCCCCCCCCCCGCCCCCTTTTTTTCTTTTTTTTTTGTTAATCCTCTTTTTCTTGAGATAGACCAGTCTCAGAAAAGCAGCCCTATGGTATGTTAGCATCGTCAGAAACATCGGAAGATGTTAACAGTCCGAGTCTGTAATTCTTTGCTTAGGTTACACTTAACACGGTTTAAAAAATTCTTTTTGAAAAGTGGCTAAAATAGGCATGTTTACTGTTAATAAGACGCATGACCTAAAACAGATGGGATAAAGATGAATGGTGAACCTTAGCCTGTCACCTAACAGCATAAGGAAAAATAATGATTGTCTGAACTTCATCTGTTTTGGTTGCATTCTTGAGGTTGCTTGTAAAGGTTCGAATTAATACATTGCCTCTTTCTTCACTGTGTCGGGAAAACACGATGTTCAAACAAGAAAAAAGCAGTTTACAAAATTGTCATTGGCATGTATACTGGTGACATAGAAGTATGTATATATATATATATAAAGATTCCAAGATATTTAGGCTCTAATAACTTCGCTATGAAATGTGCAGAAAATGCATTGAATTACTAGGCAACTGAAAGAAAGTAGAAATTATCCGATTCACACCAGTCTTTCTAAATATGACTTCCCCAGTATTAGTATTTGTACTTGCTAATGTAAATACTAGTTCATAGATTACTGTCTGTTGACCTGTCCTTAGTGATTATATTATTTTTTTATATGTATATATATAATATAATTGTCTGTGTAGTTATACCTTTCCCTGTCAGGGAAAGATAGGTGAAATACCTAACGATCACAACAGTATTAATTAATGAAATCATAACCAGAAAGATGCCTTTGCTCTCAGCAAGGTCTTTTAATATAGTTGGCAACACAGATTCTGATGAGTGGCAAAAATCCTTAAAACTTACTCTGTTATGTTGTAGGCTTGGGAGATTTTTAGTGATTTAACTGTAATTGTTATTCGTGGACAGAGGTTTCAAAAGTTTATAAAAAGGGAAGTACAATCATGCTAACATACGTTTTCTTAATTTGCTACTGGAATTCTGGTTTTTTGGTTTCAAATAGCTATGTCAGCATCACCCAGGTTTTAGGTTTTTTCTATATTTAAGGACTTCAAAAGTACTGTAGAAATTATTGAGAATTTTTCCCCAGCTTTATGTTTGGTGAGAAACTATTCAGTTATTTTTCTTAATTGAATAAACTGCTCTGTTTAACACTTAATGCTTAACATCTGAAAAATTACATATTTTGAACTTTGTAAAAGTTGATAAACTCTTCGTATAATATTGGTTAGGAAACTCAAAAGCAACCATCTCCCGCCACTGCTTTCTGAAGTTAAATGTCAAATTCTTTTCTAACTTCTATTTTTAAGGGGGAGAGGAATTGTAAATGGACAATAGTCCACATCTCTAATAAATCTGTTGCTTCTTCAACTAAAGTTTTTACAATCTCTCTATTGTTGTTCATCCATTTTATAATCAAATAGACCAAGAAATTTTTCATTAGAATCTTTCTCTCTCTCTACAGTAAAAACATCCGCGATTGATACCAAACCTTTCTGTGAGATTTTTAACAATAGCTGTCTTGAAGCACACACCTTGACAATCATCATCACTTATAGGAGTGTTAGACTCTCAGTTTTAGTAGAATATCTCCAAAGATTTTTTTTGTTTTTTAAAGAGGTACTCTGGTTGGCTTTTTAAAAATAATTCCACTAGATTATGATACAACCTCTCTGTAAACTGAGGTATGAGGTAATTTTTGAAGAATAAGTTTGTTTCTTTTAAAAAGGGCATTTCTTTCTAGTTAAAATAGTTATCTGTTCTTCTTTATGAGCTTATGATACACATATATCTGTCTCTGTACATGTGCAGGCTGTGTACGTATACATATGCGCACACGTGTACAACATATATATTTTTTTTTTTTTTGAATCATGGCAGGTGATCTTTAGAGGCGGGACTGAGTATGGATCATTTGAACGAGGCAACTCAGGGGAAAGAACATTCAGAAATGTCTAACAATGTAAGCGATCCGAAGGGTCCACCAGCCAAAATTGCGCGCTTGGAACAGAATGGGAGCCCATTAGGAAGAGGAAGACTTGGAAGTACAGGAACTAAAATGCAAGGAGTGCCTTTAAAACACTCTGGACACCTGATGAAAACTAATATTAGAAAAGGTAATACTTTTGATAATTCTGCGTTAGACAAATATGATTTATAATATTTGGGGGGGAAGCATACTTTTGCAGACTCTACTTCATTTATATTTCAAGATTAAAATCTCCATTCTAAAATACTATATATTCCCAATTCTGATATAAATCACATTTGGGAAATGTAAGGTTCATTCTTGGGTGGAGCATCTTGCTTTTCAGGGTGGAGTCTGATTTTTGTTAAGGTAAAGGCTAGCTGCTCTGATTAAAGCAAATTCTTACATTGAAATGTAAGTAATTTGGTGCATTAATTCTTTGAGTAAGCGTTGGGATAAGAAACGCAAAAATATGTAAGAGTAAATACTGAACCCCCCAAAACAAATTCTCGCCTTTCCTCCTGATGATGGTCCTGAGATTGGAAGGGCAGCAGTATTTCCATAGCAGTTGCAAGTTGGTTTAAAGGAGAGAGTGTAAATCTTTAGGTATCACATTGGAAAAGTCATTTATGATGTCAATCTTCGCAGTTTATTTTCTTAAGTACAATTCATTATTGAACAATGAACAACTTGGGTGTCATATTTTTCAGTGGCTGGTTTGCTGTAATTAGACATTTACACAAGGAAAAGGCACATTTAGAATCATTGATGTTTGTATATGGATGGCTTTTGTTTGCATTGAAAATACTTTTAATGGACAATAATATACAAATTTTACTTATCAAAATGTGTAAGTCTTTTTGACCATGTCCTGCGGGCTTGCTAATTTTAAATCAAAATATGCTGCATGTAATTTGGCATATGTGTTAAAACAGCCTCTGCTTTTCCTAGTATAATCAGTTATGTTTATAATCCAGATTTTTCTTGTATTTGCTAAGCAAAGTGCAAAATGCAACCAAGAGTATTAAACGCACAAAGTTAGAAGGCAGAGGAATTTCATTGTGTCTGATGCATAACATTTATCGTACAATCATTTATTTTTTCCTCGGTTTGGTGAAAACAAAGAATATATTGATCCTGAAATGAACAGACACAGCAGTCCGTATTGTTAGATCTTTATCTATTAAAAATGGAAAAACAGCACTTCAGCAAATTCTTTGGCCTCTGCTCATGATTACCCTATTTATTGATTGTTTGCCAAGAATGTATGCATCTTAAGAAAGCCAGGGTAAGAGCATTAAAAATATAATTTATTACAGCTTTTCAAGCAGAGTGCATTAACATTGTACAGTGAAGCAGTGGGGCTGTATAAAAAGGACTTTCTGACGCCTGCAAACATATAAGTTCCATAAATTCCTAAATAGGAGATTTCAGCTGTCTCTGGTATTATGTGATATTTGCACAGCAAACTTTAATGCCAGGACAGTTTTAGACAAGGATTCTACAGACTTCACTGCTCCTTATGGCAGACGTGCTGTTTACACAGACTCGTAAACCTTCAGCAAAAGCTCTAACACTGCCTTCAGGTTTAAATCATGCTGTATTTTTAGCAGGGAGCACTGACCAATGCTCTCCCCTTTAATACTAGAAGGTTATGAAGTTGCTGCACTTGGAGGTCTTGCCAAGTACTAGCAGGAGTGATCAGCCAGCTGAGATTGTGCTCCCCTGTATAACATTTTTCACATTAACAGAAGGACACTAGTGACAGTTTGCTAAAAGATTTAGTGGCTTGATTTGTAGTCAGATGATACCTGTGTCGCATTTCCAGGATCCACCTCTGATAATCTACGCTGTGCCTCAAAATTTGGCCAGGAGGCTCTCCTGTGTTGTTTAAAGTACCGCATTTTCCAAAATGCTGCAACTCAGGAAACCGTGTACCTGGCAAAAAGGGTGCTGATAAGCAGCGAAGTACCTGTGTGTTGTGTCTGATCATAGCTTAATTTGTAGGAACTGATAAGGGGAAAAACAAATATGTTTTAGCTGGTTTTGGATGTATCTGCACTGTTTGCTAGAATGAAGCTTTGCTTGCACTTTGTCTTCAGGAATTACTGGTGAAACTGCTTAAGAATTTTGAGCCCTTACTCTGAGTCAGACGGTAGTAGGTGAAACATCAATTGTGAGAGCCTGGAAGGGATTAAAAAACCAAAAAACAAACCACCACCTTTTTGCAGATGAATTGTGTGTGTCCACAGCTTACTTAAAACCAGTGAAGTAAACACCACTTTGCATGTACTGCTTTTGCTTTGGTCTTCTCTCCCTTCCTGGCCAGCCTCACTCAGATTACAAAAAAAAAAAAAAAAAAAAAAAAAAAAAAAAAAGCCAAAAAGAAGAAGAAAAAAAAAAAAGCTCCTTTCTGCACTACATAAATATTGGCAAGCTTTTGCTCTTGTCTTTCAGTCTTTCATGCTGAGCCTATTGGGCAAACTGGAGTGAGTTTTTGAGCTTTTTCTTGCAAGCCTGAAGGGGTTTGTTTGCCAGAGATTGGCTCTCTGGTGAACAGATGTAGTTTAAATATACGTGCTTAAGAGGTATCTTTTCTATCATGATTTCTCACTATACGTTAGAGCACAAATCAACAGACGTGGTCTTCCTCTATTGTCAAGAATAAACCTTCCTTTTAGACTACAGCATGTCTGGTGCACCTTAGCAGGTTAGGAGGTTTCTGTAAGTCTAGAGGGCAGTGGTTATAGAGGCATTAACATTGTAGGACTAATTGGAGTTCCTGGGTGCCCTGTTAAAATAACCCTTGTCATCATTTATGCTAAAGATGATACCCCTCTGGCAGGCTGCCATAAGACAGTTCTGTACATCTCCTTTTAACCCTTTTGCTTTCTGCCATTAAGAGATCCTAACCTGTGCTGCTGGAGACAGTGGAACAGAATCGGAGCTTAAAATGTCAGGTCATTGTGTCATCCATGTCCATCTGGGAGGAATTTTCATAAAGTCCAGGAATCTGATTGCTGGGAAAGACTTTGTCCCTAAAACAGCTTGGGTCGTTTGTTACTTCTCTCTCTGTCATCAAAAGAGAGTAAGAAAATAAAATAAATTAAAAAAAAAGGCAAAAGGAAAGAAAAAAGGTTATTTGCTTAGCATTCTGTGCAGTGTATGGAAGGGTTTGCCATATGATGCTACAAAACTGGAAATCAGTAATTAACTTTCAGGCATGCCAAAATAGCATTGTGGGATGTAAAGTGCGGGAGACAACAATAACAACAAGAAGAACACCAAAAAAAAGCCTGAACTGCAGGTACACTTCTTAAAGTGGCATTGAAATCATGATTTGTTCCTTAAAGATGCGAGTGAAAGTAGTCCTCAAGTGCACTCAGTGAATGAAGCATGAATTAGTGTTAACTTTTGCCTTGTTTCCTTGTGTACTCTTTTCAGAATGAATATACAACACACTAGGTGATTTGTTGTTGATGTTGAAAGCAATTAAATATTTTTGGCAGGACTAAGAAAGTTTTAATGTTACCGAACAAAATTATGTGGCTGGTACTAAAATGGCTTACAGTGAAGACATCTGCAGTATGTATTTAGGTTCTCATGCTGCCTGCTACTCACAACAAATCAGGCAGGACAGAGAGAATCAAGTTCTCTTCAGTCAACCTTGTTATTTCTATAGAAGGTAATTCTTTAAATCTGTATCTGATCAAGTGAGATAAATTTGCATTTCTGCCTTTCAGGGAGATGTATGTTTTGTAGAACTTTTTCTTTTTTGGGGAGGGTGAGGGGAAAGGACTCGGGGAATATGTTGATCAAATATTTGTGATGATTCTTGATGCCTCCTCTGCCTGTTCGTACAGGTTTTATTTACATAACGCTGTATAGACCCACCTACTCTACTATAACTCGAGTTTAATATGTTAAATTTAATCTTTTTAATAGGAAGTATGCTTCCAGTTTTCTGTGTAGTGGAACATTATGAAAATGCCATTGAGTATGATTCTAAGGAGGAGCATGCAGAATTTGTGTTGGTGAGGAAGGATATGCTTTTCAACCAACTGATTGAAATGGCATTGCTATCTCTTGGATATTCTCACAGCTCTGCTGCCCAAGCAAAAGGTAAATAAGATTATGAAATTGTACAATGAATTGTGTTTGTTTGTGGGGTCTTGGGGGAGGGGCAGGATTTCTTTCAGGAATGCAATGCAGGTTTTACTTCTTAAACTTCTGGCAGGTTCTGTCTCTGTATTTTTTTTTTCCTTAATGTGTTTTTATTTAGTTAGTGCACATTTTGTTCATGGGGAATGTGGAGGTAAATTCCTTTTTTTTTTCTTTTTTTTTTTTTAAAGAAGAAAAAAGACTTCAACTGAATCATTAGTATGCTTATTGACCTTAATAATCTGCTCCACTGAGGATCCACAAGGAAGTGTAAAGCATATTTGAGCANAATGTGGAATTAAATTCCTTTTTTTTTTTTTTTTTTAAAGAAGAAAAAAGACTTCAACTGAATCATTAGTATGCTTATTGACCTTAATAATCTGCTCCACTGAGGATCCACAAGGAAGTGTAAAGCATATTTGAGCAGATGGACTGTTGAGAGTCAACTTGCATTTATGACTGAATATCCAGCTCTGTTTCTTTTATTTTGTTCCTGATGGTTTTATAGAGTGCAAAGTAATTTTTTTTTTTGTGCTTAGTTCCTGCATTGCAAAATCCTTTCTAATTTATTAAGAGGAATGCTAACTATTATATCATGTCCTATTGAATTCATGAGAACTTAGGAAAATATACTTCTATACATATTAAAAAAATCTCTACTGTAATGCATTTGTATAATTTCATAATATAGATAAAGCCTATCCTTGGTGGTGTGTGGGTGGGGGTTTTTGGAGGGGGGGTTGTTCTTTTGTTTTGCCAGATTTAAGAGGTTAGAAACAAAGGTGGCGGTCTTGTTAAAATCAGATATTTCTTTTGCCCCTAGGAATTAAGTAAATCACTTTCTTTCAATTTTTCCTGCCCTTCTTGCCCACTCCCCCTCCCCTCCAAAAATTACAATCCTGCAGGGCTTATCCAGGTTGGGAAGTGGAATCCAGTTCCACTCTCCTATGTGACAGATGCCCCTGATGCTACAGTAGCAGACATGCTGCAAGACGTGTATCATGTGGTCACACTGAAAATCCAGTTACACAGGTAAGTCACAGACCAGTTCTGGGACGTGAACTCTTACTTGTCTGCTCTTAACTGTCAGTATTTCTTGTATTTAATTCCCACTGTGCTTTGAGCTCAAAGTACAAAGGCTTGCCTAAATTCCTTTTTAGTTACTCTAATTCTTCTTTAACTTACAGTATACTATTGCAGAAAACTTTTATAGCTCTGATACATAGATTTTCTTTGGATATCTCATTAAAACTATATTGCATTTTAGTCAATTAAATGATGCATTACAAGAAGGCATTTTACATAAAGTTTACTTAAGAGAAAAATATTTTTGCATATCATGAACAGTACCATCTGTGTGCATTTTGTGAAAGAATGACTTGCTCACACTTATTGTTGCTGTCTAGGTTCTTAAATTTCACGGCAACAAAAAAGAAAAAACGGTTAATATATTAATGCTTTTCATGATCAGTCGTGAGAAAGCATTACACCTTAAATTGTTTTACCAAGCGCATCAGAGCAGGAAGGTAGAAGTAACATGAAAAAATAGTCGCCACATGCAGCTGATGTATAATTCATGCATCAATACAGCAGATGTGTTGTATAAAGTAATTAACTAATCGGAACAATCAGGAGACCGAGAGCAATCTCCAGATGCATCTGCTTGATGCGCAAAATGAAATCTGTCTGTCTTAAAGGAATGTTCTGCAGCAGGATGCAATCTTGTAATAATCCCTTTTCTAATCTGTGTTTCAAATAGTTGCCCTAAACTAGAAGACTTGCCTCCTGAACAATGGTCTCACACAACAGTAAGAAATGCTCTGAAGGACTTACTGAAGGATATGAACCAGAGTTCATTGGCCAAGGAATGTCCCCTTTCGCAGGTACTTAGCATAACATGTAATAAATAATAAAGCACTATAGGCAACGCTGATGTGAGATTTGAGATTTCTACAGACTGTAGCAAGTAGTACCCGTGGAGTGGATCTGCCAAAAATGCAAATGCATTTGACCACTTCATGATCTTTATAAATATGCCTGATTCATTTTGAACATAGCCTTACAACGTTTCCCATGGGAAGTCGTGAAAGGTTGTTTACACCACACTAAAATCATCTCACAGCAAACTGGATTTTAACTGGTTTTTGTCTTCAGTCTTTGAACTGCTTTGATGCAACTACTTTTTTCAAGCACATGTGTTCAAGATGTTAAAAGGCTCTTTACTTACTGCTGTCAAAAGTACTATTGAATCTGAATGCTTGTTAGATAACCTACAGTAGTTTTAAATGCTAATTCATAAACTGAGACAGTCTTTGGCATGCTATGTGAGAAGAGAATAAAGAATAAAGCTCTTTGGGTGATATGTTGTTGTTGCAGGGAACCAAAGGAAAATCAGTCATTTATTAGTTCTAATCAAAATATACCTAAACAAAAATGAAACCTCAATTTATGCATTGCTAAATATTGAACCGATGCGTTCCTCAAGCCTTAGTTGTATTGTTCTATTTTTGCCATTCTTTTTGTTCTTCTCTTGTCAAATTACTGCAAAGGTGCGACTCATTTTTCTATGCAGTATGGTGACCAATGATGCTGTGGTGGGAACATGGTATTTTTGGTATTTTTTTTACCTTTTAAATTTTAAAATTTATTTCGTTGTGGTGAAGTGGAGACGAATTCAGTATACAAATAAATGATACTAGTTGTGACAGGGTGGGGAAAAGAGAAATTAAGGAAGTGAAGGTATTTTTATGGGGATTTTATTTCTCTTGCTTAGAATACTGGAGTCTTTGTCTCTGAAAGACTTCAGGTAATCTACAGAAGACTACTCTCCTCCTCTGTCTATTTTTCATGAAGATAGATTAGCAGACTTGTTTCTCATCACTTTTTTTTTCCACTACGGTTAGATTGTTTTCAGTGATGTGGCTCCAATATAGGAAGTTTTGAAGTGGAAATAATCAAAATTATCTTCACTGGTTGCAAACCATTCCAGTAATATGTCTACAAAGTTATCTTGTATGTACCTACTGTAAACGCGTGTGAGCTTTTGCGCTGCTGGTTAATGGAGGCTGCAGATAACTTGGGATTTTTCTCCATTTTAATCTAATAGTGCTGCTTTTTACTTGATACTGATGGAAAGCAAATAATTTCTATTGAGATGGAATATCTCATTTCTATTTGGACATTGTGTTTCACAAAGGAGTTTTTGTATATATGTATATATAAAGCAGAAAAAAGCTTTTAAAAGGAATTATTTACTATAGACAGTATCATAGTACTGGAGACAATAATTACATTCTTCTAAAAAATTTCTTTCAAACTGTACTAAATTTTTCTGTAATAACTTCAATGGACAAAAACCCATCTTGCTTAATAGCAGCTCTTCAAGTTAACGCTTGAGATGACTAAAACTCCAGACTACAGAACTCTGATTTGGGACTGTTTGCTTACTGGTTTACATTTCTTTATTTGTAAAAGAATACACTTAAAGCCGTGAGCTTCTTACTGTTGCTTAAAGCGTGCTTATTACTTTTGCCATCTCTACCTTCACCAGTGCTGCCATAGTTGGGTTGCAAGAATTTAAATAGATTCTGCTTTTCTTTTTTCTTTAAAAAGCAAATCATATTAAGCTTAAAATACATTTATTTATTCTTAACGTTTGGAAAACAAGCTGTTAGAGCAGTTGATCAAGAGCCCATCAGTCAGTCTAAGTCTTCCTGTTAACCTCTGGGAGCTTGAGGGAAGATGTGTTGATCTGACAGTGTCCTTTTCACATGAGTAAATTGATCTGAATACTTCCTGTATTTGCCTTACCTCTAACTCCTTGTATATCACTCCGATGGAAGGGGCACTGATTTAAGAGTGTCGGTGTTTTATTAAAGGTATTAAAGTTTGTGAATTGCCCTGCCATGGCGTGCTCCTGCAGCAGAGGTGAGAAGTAAGAGCAAGACAGAGGTCAGGAGACAGTGTTTCCTTAGGGAATCCATCAAAGTGCCAGCATAGGAGATTCTTCTGAGAGCAGGGAAGGGGTCTCTCCCGTTATGTTCTTCCACGCGTATAGGTAATGCCATATGAAGTGCTTCATCACAAATGCAAACTAATGCAGTGACACCATGCCATAACTTATTAACACTGTTATGGATATAATTTATTAACCACAGAAAAATGACTCAAAGTGGAAACGAGAGTAGTTATCATTTTCTGTCACTGTCATTAGCAATACTCTGTTTTGTGTAGGTATGGAAGGACTTGTTTTAAAGTAATTAAGCCGCTGTGCTCAATGCATGGCATCTCTGAAGCCCCATTTTCACTTAGAGTTTACTGTATTTTCTGAAGCAATCTTGCGTTTTGTATATTAAAAAATTGCTCATATTTGTTCAGAATACTGGCATTCTATGTACTGAAAAAAACTAAAAACAAGCAAGTTATTTTACAGTGCAGATATACTTAATAGCTTGAAAATATGTGAACAAAACTGAGAGCCAGTTATAGAGTCTTGAAAACTTAACAACATTATTTGCTTGAGTGGTTTTTTTCTTTAAAATTTTTTAGCCATTTATTTTCTTGTCCAGCTAAAACCTTGGTGTGTAAAGGCACAAACTCATCACACCTTTCTTGGTAAAATACCGCTGTGACTCTTGCTCTTATTAGGAGAGTTGAATACATGGTCCTTTTTGAAGCTACTGTAATTCTCACTCTGTGACTGTGTGGCCACCCCTGAAGGTGAGGTTTATTGCTCAGTATATGAGCCCACCTCATGGGGAATCCCTGCCAACCTGACATGGAGTGCTTAGGATGGACCGGAGCAAATGCACAGCTCTGAATTGCTGTGGAATTGCAAACAGGCATCCAGAGATTTAGACAGCTTGATACCAAAAATTTGAGACAAGGTAAAAGGACCCTGCAAATTTTGGATGGGAAAGCCAAGCCTGTTCTGAATTATGCGCTGAAGTGCATATTTTCATGCTTAACATCGGGTTTGCAGATTTTATTGCTAGAGACTGGCAGCATGTGCAGATGCCGACTGAAAGACTTTTTGCGTTTGATACGCACAGCTTGCTTCATTTCTGTTTCCTCTCCAGACCTCTTTTGATGGGGAAGGTAACTTGGAATTTAATCTAGGGCTCAATTTTGGGCCGTCTTGTGCATTCCATTAAATTGGTCTATCTCGCGAGTGGCCTAGATCTCATTTCCCTCCTGTTTTGGCTCTTCAGTCTCCAAAGGGTTGTAAAGAAATTGTTCTACCATCAATTCTTATTTCCAAAGCCTTGCACAGAAGCTCTACTCTACCTCAGTCTTCTGGGAGCTGCTCTAAAGTGATCAGGCAGGCAGGCAGCTCTGTTGCATTTACTTATTTAATGTTAGTCCTTCAATGTTTCACCTTAGTTTTAGCATTTTCATACTTCACTTTCACAGTTTTGCTCTGTTTTGATTTTTAGTGCGGAAGTTTGTTCTTACTTCCGCAGTTAATAACTGAAATACCACAGGCTGTATTTATTCTGATATTAATAAGGTCTTTTATCCTCTTTTGCCCCTATTGAATTACTGCATCTTTCTCTGTTTCTTTGTGTACATATATATATATATATGATACATATGGTTGGATCAACTTTTATGAGGAAGGGGGGAGCAACATAGGGTATTGGTCTGAGAAAAGGACAGGAAATTCTTCTGATGATTCTGGAACAAACTCACTGTGTGCTTTTGAACATTTAGATGTACCACTTATCTTGAGTTCCTGCAACCTTTTCCACTAAAAGAAGATAACAAGTCACCTACCAAATGAAGAGATTGTAGAGATTAATTAGTATCTGGGCACTGCTTTGGAAATATGGCAGTGATCAAATGACATTGACTTTTCTACTGGTGTTATCTTGCCTGATTTTTTTTCTACAAAAAGATTTTCTAAATGATTGTTGTTAATATTCACAAACAGGCACTTTATTAAAGCACTGCAAAAGCACTTCTGAAGCAAGGTATTCTTTTTCTTACTCCATAGTATCCTGAAATGTGAAGGTATTTGGGGTTTTTTTTGTTTGTTTGTTTGTTTTTCCTCCTTTTAGCTCATCCTTTGAGACTGTTTGTATCTAGTCTGACTCTCAGGGAAACTAAGAGTCAGTGCATTATAGAAGAGAAATTCCAGGCCTGATATATAGTAGAATTTTAAATCTCAGTGGCTTTTTGTTCAATATTTTGTAGGGGACATGCAATATTTCAAAAAAATATATCCAGAGGCTGTGATACTTGGGGACATAGTAATCTACAGACTATTTTAAAATTTTTGGAAGATATTTGTGTGCTCCCCCCTTCCCCCGCCTATAATGTCATTTACATAATTTTGCTCGTGGTGATGAGGGAATAGTGTTATTTCAGTCAGAGGGATATGTGCTTGCATTCCATAGAACGTACGCATACACAGAACAAGTGCTGGTACGATACCCAAGTCTGAATAGTTTTGCACTTGTGACAAATATAACTATCCTGACTGTGTTTTTAACAAGCTTTCATGCTGTAGTGAGTGATTCTCTGCATCTGACATGGGCACAGTATAGATCATGTACTTTCCTTTCTGTTCAGATATCCTGCCCTGAATTTGTAAGCTGTTATGTGCAGACTTTATATGATCTGGCAGAGACAACAGGCAAGAAAGCTTTCTTGGAACATCAGTGTTTCTCAGTTCACCTGATCTGAAGGCACTTGGGCATCATAGCAAATAGGCAGCTCAATAGAAATCCTCTCACATTTCCACGTCGCTGTTCTGATCCACCCTTCCAAAATCCTCACCAAAAAAGTTGTGTTTGCTAAAATTAAAATTTCTGTACTTAGAGGTAATCAAGGATTGAGCTGTTAAGAGTTGCCAAAATACATACTTTTTTTATGAGCAGTTTTCGATTCATGCTTTGCTAAACCAAAAGGGTTTTTTTGCCCCCTCCTCTTTTAATTTTACCTGCCTAGACCTGACATCAAGTCTTTGGATTTCTTTGTTGCTCGTAAGTCTCTTCTGTCTTCCTCCCCTCCCCCAATAATTAATAACCTGAGTAAGGAATGCAGCTCTTTTTTATGCTTTAGAAGTTACTGTACTTTAGATTTTAAAGATGTCATTAATTATTTCGGGGAAGTGAATCCTTGAGGGCCTGGGCTCAGCTTTTGGCAGGCAGGGCTTTTCAACCCACCCCCCACTTGCTCAAGAGCATTCACTCTGATGTCTCTTCAAGCTGACATGGTATCTGGCTTTTTAAAACATTTGCAATTAACTATTAAAATTTGTGCCTATAATTTTTAGTTGTTCAGATAAAATGGGCGGTGCAGAGCCTATTGCTGATGGGATGAGTAAGATGTAATACATGTTTTGGTAGAGCTGTGTGGGCACATTCACAGGGTACTCAACCTATCAATTGATTGATCATTTGATCATTGATTTATGTTCTTTAGATGCACCTAAACACTCTCAGTGTTAAAGCTATGCCAGTTTATCTGCAACTGTTTAATCTGTGCAGCACCCTATTAAAGGCCAAAAGCTATAGCTGGTTTTTTCTGCCTTTTCATTAGAATTAAGTATAACAAGGATGTAAAGTCACTTTCAAAAACAGTTATGAGGCCTGAAATTATTGTGGGAGGAGGGGAAAAACATGCTTTGTTCCTGAAATAAATGCAGTTTCTGACTTCAGGGGAGTCTGTAAGGTGTCAGCATGCCCCTTAGTATCTGCGCTGTAATGAGGTCTTGTGTTTCTGCTTCTGAAAACTGGAGGAGTCCAGGAGAGGAATGGTGCTGGTGTTGAATTTGTTGTTGTTGTTGTTTGGGTTTTTTTTAGTTGTTTTTACACTCCTAAAGTCAGGAGTTATAAGCACCTGTCCTCTACCAGGCTTTCTTGTGAGCAAAGTACAAAATTAATGCATTTTTGGGACAAAGTGTCCCACTTTGAGTACTAACCATTTTTGATTGTATCTCAGCAATTTTGAGAACTGTGTCATGTGAATGATTATCTGCATCATATGGACTTCAAGTTTTAGGGAAGTTACAGAATGAAAAAGAAACACAGCACGTTTTCTTCGGATACGTTTTCCTTCTAAATCATGTATGTGTTGTAGAACTGAGCCCTGCTTGGCTTCTGTTTTCACTCAGTGTTCCTGAAATGGCATATAGAATAACTTGCATTCTAAATATTTGTGATGATGTTCTTCTTTTTGTAGATACATATGTACACATAACCATGCATTTTTTTTCTTCTGGGTACATTTAGTGGGCTAAGAGGCAGTCAAGTAAGGCACTACTACAAAATTTTGTATTCATTCGTATTCGTTCATGTTTCTTGCATACCTCTTAACACAGTCACAGCCAAGTGCAAACCCTGATACATTTATTTTTTTCATAACTTTATTAGAGAGTTAACAAACCACTTCTCCAGTGTTCTTTAAAGCAGCATTGCAAATAAATCTTTTTTTTTTCTTTCTTCTTATTGGCAAATTTTTGGCTGTGGAGTACTGCACAAGTATAAACAACATGAGAGATCCTTTAACATAACATGAGAGAGCCTTTAGTCGCTTTGCTCCCTAGCTTTGGAACTCATTGCCAATTGAAGTAAGGAAAGCTTGGCTGTTGGGACTTTTAAATCTAGACTTAAAAGTTATTTGTTCTGTTTAGCATTTTTAAAATGATTCTATTAGGAATTGTATGTGCTTCAGTTTTAATTTTAACTCATAATGATTGTAAAGCACCCTGGGATGCTTGCATGAAGGGCGCTACAGAAACCCAAGATTGTATTGTACTGTGTTGTAATGTATTGTATTATTACATGGTACTAGAGTTGGACCACGGACAATTCATATAGAAAGCATTTGAATACTTAGCTAAAGATAAGGAGTGTGTGTGTGGGGGTACTGTCTTTTCTTGCTTCTTTTCCCCCTTTTCTGTCAGTTATTTTATTAAACTAAATTAACATGGCAGTTATTCCCTAAGAAATGCCAGCATAATTTACTGCTGCAAAGGGGCTCAAAATGTAAACCAGATGATAAACTAAAAATAAAAAAGTCCACATTAAGATTTAATTGCACTTCCCTTTCTATATTACGTTCTTATGTAAAATACATTACAAAACAGTACATTCTTTATCACTTCCTTCACTTTTAACTGAATTTCATTAACAATAAAGAAATATATTGTCTCTATTTTCAGTAATGTCACTTGACAGTTAATCCCTTAACTTGATGTACATGTCTTTAAGATTTTTTTTTTTTTTTTTTAATAAAGAACACGATAGCACTGACTGGAGCCAAGTGTTGCACAATCATGTGATTTGCAAGTTTCCCAGCTCGCAGCTTTGCCAGTGCAGGTCAATTCACACCTGCCACACTTATGCCATTCTGGTCCTCATGTTGCTTTTCCTCTGTGATTGTCAGAGGTAGAGAGAGTTGTGCACACAGCTCCTTCCTTCCCCCCCTCCCTCCCCACTCCAAATGTGTGGTAAACCTTGTGCATTGGAAGTGTCTCCTCAGGAATTAAATGGAGTTTAATTTCTGTCCATTAGAAAGCTGCTATCCACATCGCCAATTAAGCCTTCTATTTAAAGGGCGAGGAGATACGTATGTCTACATCTTAATCACTGCTGTGACTGGTTTGCAGAGACCTTCTCTGACTGGTTCAGTTATTACTAGCAGTGGTGGGAGGCACAGGGATCAGCGTGGTTATAAAACCTACCCAAAAGCTGAGCAAGTTCTGTAGGTGCTGTAGCGTCACTGTCAGCAGATTTGAAGCTGAGGTACATCTGTGTTAGGGGACGCAGGGGTGTAGGCATAAGGATGCACCAGGAGAAAATTACTTGAATTGGTAACAATTTTTACCTGGCAGGAGCAAAAGCAAACAGGACCCACTTGTTGAGAGGCAGTGCTCGGAGACATGCAGTGCTCAGAGACATGCAACTCTCACCTTGTCAGACCGGACTCATTGCATGCCTTCACTCTAATCATAACTTAGAAGAAAAGAGATGAGTTTCTCAGACTGAGCAAAACTCTCAAAGCTTGCTCCCCCACCATTGCCACTTTTTTTCTTTTTTAATTAGTAATTAAGTTCTTCCTTTTTATATCCAAGAACCATGGTAGGAGAACCCTAAGGCGAGGGTGAGCTTTGTCTCTCTTTCCTTGGACACTTCCTTAAGAACAGCGCAAATGGTATCAGATTCTGCTGGTGCCTTGCAGCAGTGATCAGAGGACAGGTTTTTCAGGACAGTAGCAACCTCAGACGTGCCTCACTCGAAGCCATGGAATAAACTGCTCAAAAGGGAAAAGTTCTGTTCCTCAGAGGTGGGAACACATGAAACTTCCTCATGTACACCTGTTTCATTTATTTAGATTTCCTACACTCAGAACTGCAGTTCTTCTATAAGCTTGTGCCAGAAGAGAGGGGAAGGTATGCCTGGCTGTGCCACTGTTCCAAGGGATTTGATAATTTACAGTAAACTGTCAGGTAGAAGGATGGGTTTTGTGATGATGAAAATCCCAGACACATACAAAGGACGTTGGTATCAATGGCCTTTCTAGAGCCAGAGAGGAGATTTCAGCTCTGTAAGTTTACTTAAGGTGTTTGTATTTGAATCTGTATATTGGGACTCTCTTAGAATTTTAAGGATTGTGTGTATGTTTATATATTTACATATATATATATAGCAATAAAATTCCACCAAAATCTATGTGCCAGCTAGCACATCCCCGAGCTCCTAAAGGTGTGTTCCTTACTCTGCACTTCTTTAAGGAGGATCTTTGTGTGCTAAACCTAATTCAGCTAATTTTTTTTTTTTAAATTTATATATTTTAATACAAGGACTACTTAAGAAAAGTTTAGTAAATAGAACCTCAAAGTGCACATACATATTCCTCATGGAAAGCTAGCTGGAACATTTCTCTTTTGAGATACCTTCATTGAATCTTGGATCTTTTTATGAATTCTTCAGAGTGTTTATACTTTTCACAAACTCTTGCTAGTGAAAGATAGCAACACAGAGGCAAAACTAGTGTCTTGGCTAACATAGCTGCTTACAATGTCACCTTTATGATTTTATGTAGCGGAAGTTACACAAATTTTATACTATAAATTACTTTTCTCCTGACAAATTTTTATGTTTTTATCAGTATGGAAAGAAGTTTGTTCATGTGCTTTTAGCTGCATATCCCTCATAGAACTTGGGTCTATATGATTAAGAATAACCAGATGTACAGGTGGTTCATAAAGAGGCACATGACCCTGAAACAGTAAAACTGAGACTTAACCATTTCAACAAAGGATAGAGAAGGGATGTTACATTTGGCACTAGAGGGGTATTTAAGCAAGCAATCAGAGGCATGAAAAATGCACTCGCTAGGAGCAGAAATCAATGAAGTCCAAACTAGAAGCTAGTCATACATTTAAAAAAAAACGAAAGAAAAAAGGTACATAAAAGGTACATTTAGAGGTTACAGAAAGAGATTACAATGGATGCAGTGAAAGATCCAGCACAAGAAGTCTTCAGATAAATACTAGATGATTTCTCTAGCTCGGCCACTGGTAACTTGGCTGAACTCAGAAATTGCTAGATGAAGTTCTAGGATCTATTTTTCTGTAGATTCCAAAATGGATGCTCAAAATGGCCTCTTTTGACGTTAAAACTCTGCAAAAACTTATGTATAAAATGGAAAAGAGATCAAAGGAAAGGCTTATCCTTAACACCAAAAGAAATTCAGCAAGACAACTGTTAGTGCTACTGAGTCTGATGACTTCTTGTCTGGACATTGTGCCTTAGGGCTCAACTTCATGCCAGACATCTGATGCTTTGCTTAGCAGAACAGTGGAATCCGAGAAGAGACTTGCTGAAAATCATGTCCTATTTCCCAGCAAGGAAATCTTCCTTAACATGGTGGATAATATTAAGCAAAAACTGTAGTGGAAACAAACATTGTGGCTGGGTGAAGATAGAGCAATTATCAACATCTCTATCAGGAGAATGTATATACTGCAGATTTGTAGAAAGTTTTAGCATACACAGAGCTGACTTTAATGCATTTATAGGTCTACGATGTCTTGTATCACACAAAGCATTTGCATTAGGTTAGTATTTAAAAGCACATTCATTAGGACAAGCATTCCAGATAGGAAACAAGGCATAAGCACTCTGACGTGGCTGGAACAGAGTGGTTGGAAAGAAAAGCAATCTACCAGAGAGGAATGCTGAAGGTGTCTCGGATTTTCACCAAATCAGTCTGTGAGATTTCCAAGACCCCACCTACCTCTTTATTCCCACACAAGAAATGCTGGTTGGTATCTTGGGTTATTCAGACTGTCCTCTTGGGTCCTATTTTCCTCTAGTCCCATTCATTGCATCCCAAGAAGAGGTGACTGCAGGTGCACAGGCTTCATGTAGTACATTGCCTAATGTAGGAACAGCACCCTTATGGAGACGCTGAGGCTGTCACCACATGGAATTGGTAAGGAGGGATAGAACTTAGCCTGGAGTGGCCTAATTCTGGTCTTGTGGACTTGAAGTCCAGTCCAGGCTGGAGCATGGCTTCTGGGTTTGTCTTCATCCAGCAGAAATTCTGCCTGTACACCCCAAGATAGTGTTGCGGTGGGCACCAGTGGGGAGAGCCCATGAAAATATGCATTCCCAGGTCAAGCTGAAAGAGCAGTTTAAAGCAATTTAGTCATTTCATAACAACTGTTTCAAATGGATTCCTGGCTGAAATGGATAGAGCTTTTCTTACCCATGGAGCTCTCAAATTTCAGAGCTCTGCTGGCAAAGGCACTCGCATAATCAAAATCTTAGGGTGTAATAACTGACCCCTCAATTTCATTTTCATTCCATGAAGTACACCAAGAATTAACTTATTAGATACTGGTTATTTTGCAATCTATATTTTATCCAAGTTGTTTTTAGGAAGGGGTTAGCCAGGACTTTTACTACTGTCTGCCATTTACAAATCGTGTGCAGTAAAATCAGGATTCTTAAAGAGATTTGTGTTGGACATCTGACAGTGAAGACAAAAATGCGTTATGTCTCCTTATCTTTTATAGGTTGAGGTTGTGACTTCATTTTCTTTCTTTTTTTTTTTTTTTAGTCTAAGGCACTGTGCCATGAAGCTTGTAACGCAGTTATGAAGTTCTTCAAATCTGAATTAACATTTCCCACCTACCTATCTTTCTCTCTTTTAAGCTTTTAACCTTTGTAGATATAAGAGTAGTATCTTGGGAAGCAGCTTTTTATTTGAGCTTTATTTATATCCATCAGTGGGAGATGCTCGGAAAACATTGGGAGAATGCTGCTCTGTCATGCAGCAACTGGGAATTTACATTACAGAATGGTAAAAATAGTGCAAGGATCAGTTCCTTCAGATGCTGAATCCTCATTTCTGATTTGCAAAATCTTCCCATGTGTGGGTATATTTCTATACATATATAAATATATGTGTATATATGTATATATAATTTGGGTTCTTTTCGTTTTATATCTTCCCTCATTATATCAATGTAGCTTTATGTTTACATTAATACATACATTTATAATACTTAAAGACAACATAAGGCAGAAAAGGAGGAGGAGATAATTTAAGTTTTTCAAGGATAGGAGAAAGGAGGAAAGACATGCTAATGTATTGGAAGAAAAGCTTCTGCCATCGTGGTAAATCTGCCTTTTATTCAGTTTTAACTTATATGGCCAGCATTTGCCATGCAGATCCTTACTTTCCTGACCCTGGCAACAGTATGGAGGTCAGATAGCCATCCAAGTGCAATGCCAAAGGCACAAACAAAAGTTTTTTTCTTCTCTGTCCATCTGTGGGTTTTTCCCTGATCCTACATGTTTACAGGGCATATGACAACAAATTCCATTGCATTATTTGCTATAGTTCAAGCTAATGGACCAAGGAATTTAACATAATTCTTTGTACGCAGTTAGACGGTCTGTGTCAGGATTTCTTGCCCAAAAAACAGTTAGTGGCTGGATATATTTGGTCTGCTTTTATTCAGAATGGCAGATGATATGTCTCTGCCATGCCAGAACACTAGGAACAACATTTTGCCCTGGTTGGGTTTTTGCAGTACGTGGGCTGGCGTAGGCTCAGGCAGGCTAAAATCTTTTGATTTGGGGATAATCTTGTGTTATCCAGTTGGGGCTTGAATGTTCCCTTCTCATTTGAAAAATGTTAACGTGGAGCCTCCTGAGAAATAAGCACTCATAAGAGTTCGGCTTGTGTTGGAACTGATGCTTGCTATTTCCACGCAAACAAAAGACACTGATAGTGGCTAGAATAGAGGAAACAAAGTTCCTCTGTCCCTTATGAAAAGATCCCCCCCTCCATCTGCCCCCAAATCTTTAAGTTCTGTTCTGCAACTTTATCACTATTCAAACTAGGTCTAGGGACAAAGGCTCGTAGCTTTTCTCTTCTACTTTTTTTTAAAAAGCCATGTTAAGTTTGCAGCATTGGAACATGCTTCCCTGCTGGTGACTAGGGATGTAAAGCAGAGGAATTATGGAAGACAAAATAGAACAGAGCCTTAAAAGTTTGGCTTTAAAAAATGGAGCCAGTGGTTTGACAGATTGTTCAGTAAATGTTCATTTTATTGAGAATTATAAAAAAGGTGCTTAACGCCTCTGTACCATTAATATAATACATTAAAAGGGTACTGTCAAGATTAGTGTTTCAGCTCTGAAAATTGACTGTAGGGTTTATGGGCAGCACTGTTCATACTCTGCGTGTAAGATGAGGTATCTTCTACTTATCACGTCACAAAACGATTATGTTGTTACAAGGCTTTATACTGAAAAACTTGATAAATAGTAAAACGTAAATAAAATCTCATTTGAAAAGTGAGAGAATAGTTGCTGCCTGTCTTACAGCCAGATTTAGCAGATGCGGGTTTGAATGTAAAACAGTTGTGAAAATAGCCAGTGTCAAACTAGTGCAAAATTAAACTTGTGGGGTGTTCTGTTTTCAGTGTCTGTCATTGTTGAAGTACTCCATCTCAAAAGCATGCATTCCTTTCTACAGAAAAAAAAATCAGATTCCTTAGTTGAAATTAATTAGCATTCAGAAACCAGATAGCATGTTTTTGGGTATTCATGAGATCTCTGTTTGAAAAAATGTTTTTAACTTGTAGAAATGTGTTGCAACACACAGATGGGAAGAAAAAGAAAAAAAAATCTCTTTAGCAAGCACTGTGTGTAAAAGGAATATTACATTTTGCACGCTCCTGATTACCCTGTGTAAACAGTTTTTGACATCTGTCTTTATAGTTTTCGAGGAGAGGAAGACTTTGTTAAAAGAACCATTTTTATACAGCAGTCACCATTTCAGTCTTGCTTTACCTGTATTATGAAAGCAGATGGTCTGCATGTCTTTTGAATATTTATAACTATCAAAAACAATCTCTTGCTATTCACCCTTAGGCTTATGAGATGTCAGGACTGTTCTGGTTGAAAAAAAATCATCTTGGGTGTTTACAGAAAGGGGATTACATTAAGCTGAAATGACTATACATTTTCCAGTTTAATATTTGTCCATCAGCTGTTTAATCGTATTTAGATAATTGTGTAAATAAGTTGTTGCAGCCCTTGCCCCTTCCACTGTGCAGGCTTGAAGCTTTAAACACCAATGAATGAGTTGCGAAAAAGCTCAGATTTTTTTTTCCTAGTTAAACAACCTGGAAGGCCTAAATAAGTTTTGGTTACAGTGCTCCTTTTGAGAANGAAAAAGCTCAGATTTTTTTTTCCTAGTTAAACAACCTGGAAGGCCTAAATAAGTTTTGGTTACAGTGCTCCTTTTGAGAAAAAGGTTTAATTTGCAAAGGAATCCCTGATATCTAATTCAGTCGAGTTGTTCTGGGAAGCTGCTGTGTCTGTTACTCTCTGCTAAGTCTGTTAGCATGTATTTGCTCTGTGTAAATACTGCAGCCCAAGTCCCCCTTCATGAGGCATAAAAACAGCCTTATTCCACCCATATGAAAATAATTTTAAGGTTATTTAGGGGAAGTTTTGGGACTGTGGGGGTTAAAAGCTTTTTTGACTGGAAGCTGAGCAATCACTGATAACAGATTTTGCTGTGGTTGGTTGATTTGGCAGAAAAGCATGAACAGTTTTGGTTTAGATGATTGAATTAACCTGATTAACATTGTTTTTGTTGTTTTGCAAAAAGGACAACAGTATACTTTTAGCAATGATCGAGCAACACTTCACCTGGTTGAAGAGCAGTGTTAGAGGCAATGACTCAGAAATGCCTCCCTTGAAGCACCTGCAGCAGTGGCTGCAGCGACGAGCTGGCATGAAAGGCTCAGGTCCCTCTCGTATCTTGCAGGACGCACCTTGCGTTAGATTCTGGCACAAAACAAAAGGTGTCTGATGCTACCGTTTTATTGGGTTTTGTTTGATGGGCTTATGAAACGATTCCTGCTTGAGATTTATGATATTTCCCCAGGGAGTTCCCCAACTTCTTTGAGAAAAAGATGGTTTCTGGTTTTCAAATCTCTGGTATTTAATCTTCCAGAGAAAATGGGATTTGGTTCTATCTACGCTGGGTGAACCTCAGCTGAACTTCAGAACAAATTCTACCCCTACCTTAACACAGTTGTTGGATGCCTAATTATAATTAACTTATTTGGCTAAAAAAAGAGCACTTGGGCTGCAGCAGATGGTATCATTCCAGAATAGTGGGATTTCTGTGAAGGTGGCACCATTTCAGATGAGATCTCCCGATTCTCGGAACACGACTGCGAGTGATGTGGTTGGGGGTAGGGAGGTATGGGAGAGGGGAAAGAGGGAAATTTGAGATCTTGTAGGCTCACAACTTACTTTAATGGATAAACTACTAGGAGATAAGTTAAGACTGCATATCTGTGACCAGTTTTTGCGTTCTCTCAATTTTCTTCACAAATATGAAGAAGAAATCTGTTTATGAGTGATGCATGTGATGCATTTGAATATTTGTATGATATATTTATATTTGTCATCCTTCTATGTGGAAGGCATCTGCCTCTGTGCCTCACTGATAAGGAGGATATGTGCAGTAGTACCAGGATATGATGTGCTTCAAATACAATAATTTTGATTTTGATTATTGATAATTCAAGACATGGGGAACTCCTCAAGTTTTGGAGTAGTATGGAAAGCATCAATATGCCTTCAGTCTAGATAGTGAATCTCCAAAGACCACTAACTCATGGGGTTAATCTTAAGTTTTAGGCCATAAGCATACCAGACATTTATATATGTAGATTGGCATTAAAATGTACAGGAATTCTATAGCAAGAGGAAATTTCTATAGCCAAGTGCATCTCTCTGCACTGATGTTGACTGCACGTTTGATGACAATAAATAAAGCATAGAAACAATGAAATTCAGTGTTGTCAAGTTATTTTCTGAGTTAACAAGGTAGTAATATTTTATCTGGCATGTAAAATTTTGCCTTCAGTGAATTAGTAAATAAATCATTGATTCTTCCTGATGAGGATTCTTAGCGTAGGTAATATCACTTGAATGTTTGCATGAAGTGTTCTCGAAGAAAATGCAGGATAATTTTCATTTTTAAATGTGTTTATAATGTCTGTCTTTTTTTTTTTTTTTAAATCTACTTTGAAGAGCAGGAGTAACATCCCAGTGTTAGCCATCAAAGCTTGAAATTCACATTGTGTCAGAGAAGCTAAAATTCCCAGCTGTGTTTCTTAAACAGACCAGTCCCCTATTTGGTTGTAAAGTAACTGCATTAAATTTATTCCTGAAGAAGCAGAGGATGTTGCAAACTGCCATGTCATTTGTGTATCGTTTTTGTAAAATGACATGGAAGGGAGCACTTGGAAATCTTAGACAAACATCTTCAATAATAGGTAATTTACTAAAATTAATATACATGTTTTCATACTTAAAGTTAGTTGGGCAGGAGAAGATATCTGAAAGGGGCAAAGTAAAACGCGTGAAAACCACCTTGAAGTCTAAGTCCAAAAAATACACATGAGCTGGTGTGAGATGGTGGCCTCTGACAGGTGCAGTTCCCTATTTTGAATGCACGGATCTGCCATTTTTGCATGTAGTCTGTGCAGTCATATAATTTACCAGTTCAGATCCACAGGAGTTTTAAAATCACGACTTATGTATTGTGTGCCCATGTATAAGATGGTTCAATCTATAGAAGAGCTTAAAAGATAATTTTGTACATATTAGACATTAATTATATTGCTATTGTAGTGGAAGTTGAGATTGGGTTCAGCTGAGCTTGGTTCTGGTTCATTCAGGCTAGACTTGTGGTAGTCTATTAAAATTTCAATCTCCTTTTACACCACTGACAAAAGGTTTCTAGCTAGTTTCAGAAATGCCAGATTAGTATCAAGAAATCACAAGAATTTTGGTGATTCGGAGAAACATTAAAATACCTGCCTGGTAAGTAGAGGGCACCCACATTTGGCATAAATAATGCTGCCCACTCCAGCAGTTCTGAGCCTCCACGAATAGCTTGTTACTGAGTAATACCTTAGAAAATAGTTATAATGAACTTCACTAAGATCGATAATGAAGGTACTTTTAGTCAGAAACTGAACTAGCCTTTTAAAAGAAGACTTACAGTAACATCTATTGCATTTTTGCTCCGGAGTCCTTCTTCCAGTGGCTATTGTAGTTGGTGTAACAAAGGGTTGATGCTCTAAACGATTTTTAAGACAGCACAAATATATCTAAATGTTACATGCTGAATAGTGAAGAAATGTAATAATCAAGGCTTTGTCTTCTTGACTGTCATTGTTTTTTTGATACACTGGACAATTCTTGTAGTTAAGCCAAAAGTAACTACTTTCCACATGCAAATTTAAAGGGTGGCAAAGTTCAGTCTGTTGAAATTATATTTGCTAATTTTGTTGTTCATACATCATATACTGAGTATACTTTTCAAGTTGGAGCATTATCTCATTTTGCAAGGCTTAGTCTTAATTGATTTTGTAAAAGAATGTACTGGAACTGAAAGTTTTATGGATTGTAAATTCCACTGTTTTAAAATTGGTCAAAACTGAGCAGAAGGTAAATTTCTCACTGTAGCTATCTGATATCTCGAGAACCTTTGAGAAAAAAATCATCTTGATCTTCCTTTGGTCTATTTTACAGCTAATATTCAGTTACAGAATTAGACATGACAATAAGTTTTTCATAAGCCTGTTTTTGCAAATCGCTTAAAATACCCTGTTTAGGAAAAACAAGACTGGGTTCATTTGGGGTTATTAGATACATATTTTATTCTAATTTAAACCACATATTTTATCCTATTCATAGGTCATTCAGATAAAGTTTTATCCTATGATTTTCTGGAGTCTGGTCTGTGATAAGTGACACAGAGGAACTGGGCATGGGTAACTTGGGTCACTGCGTGCATTTGTAAAGGTAGTGTAGGAATTGTATGCCTGTAAACTTGTGTGGGTATGTGAAGGGTCAATCAAATTTAAAAGCAGAAATAAGATGAACAAAATTCACTTTCAAGATTAGCATCTTCTGTCCAGAGCCCATCCCAATGCATGATGTTTCTTGGTCGATAACTTTGTTCTTCCCTTAGTACATTTGCTATTTTTTGCTTCCATTTACAGTATACCTTGGTTTGTTTTCATGCTCAATTAATGAGTTTTTTAAAAGGCTTTGGATGATAGGATTTAAAATGCAATATGGTTCTCAAACTTTAAAAATATAATGGTTCAACAATTGAAATAATTTGTGCTTTGACTTGTACTGCTCTGTATTACAGATTTTTTTTTCTTCTCCCCTTTTCACACAGAGTATGATTTCTTCCATTGTGAACAGCACTTACTATGCAAATGTCTCAGCAGCAAAATGTCAGGAATTTGGAAGGTGGTATAAACATTTCAAGAAGGCAAAAGATATGATGGGTAAGCAAAAAAAAAAATTGCCTTGATGGTGGTTACATACCATTATGTGTCACATTGAGGTCTGTCACAGTCATATAAGAAGCCAGTTCCCTTCACGATAAGTTTAGGATGCTTTTGATGAGTAGATGTAGAAAGTACATATATAGTGAAAGAATTCATTTAAATAAATATTTGCTATTGAAACAGCCAAGCTGACTTGGGTTGCCAGAGATGTAAAGCTGTCATTCTGTAAATCTAGAGATCTACCACCCAGAATAATTGTTTAGAAAACCTGTTCCTAGAACTGTGACGAACTGATTTTTTAATGTATGTATTTTTTTTCTCGCTTTGGCTAATGTATATTTAAAGAAACAGGTTTCTACAGCTATCACTGCCTTCCAGCAAGAATGCTCTAATTTTGTAAATGCATATCTTTCTCTAACCTTGGGACCCTAATTTCACTTAATTTTAACAAATAGTTGTTGTAGCAGTTGTTTGCTTGTCATAGTAAGCACAAGTAAATTATTGGAGAAAAAAATCTATCAGTTCTGTGATACCTTTTATCTTTCTTAAACCTGTTCACCTAATTTTGAACACTTAATGTCAGAAAATTTCTACGTAGATTTCAACAGAATGGAGAAATGGGACCTCAGTTTGGATTGAATTTTGAGCTTGACTTAGCTTTCAGTATTTGAAGCAAAATCATTCATCTGCCAAAACGGGTTCCTTGCCTTTTATAGCTTAAGGCTGTAATGAAGACAATGCATCACTTTTGTGATAATTGCTTGAATTACTGTTCCGAGTGAATGGCCCACTTGGGTTGATCTCTACTTTCCCTGAGTGAAAAAAGGCAGCTTCTTTCCTTAATCTACTTTGTACCTTCTGTGCAACACAGAACCTTTCTTCTGAGACCACCAAATTTAGCGGTAAGACTTCACTTGCCTTCAGGTGGTCCATGTGTGAGGCAGCAGAGTGCCCTTATGGGAGAGTGAGCTTTCCACCACAGCCTCTCCCACATCCTTTGAAGCAGTGCTCCTGCATGGGGCAAGCCCTGCGAAATTTTACTTACATGGCCTGCTTAGACACATTTTCCATCCATTCATTTGGGGTCAGTGAAGACAGCGAATAGAAAACGTGTGCTTGTGTATTCCTGTGTAACCTAATGCAGGCAGGAGAGGTAGTATTGCCCCCAAAGCCACCTGTGTGAGGAGTAGCAGGGCCTCTGCTTGGCCTCCATCCAGGCTATGGACACCAGAACTCTTTGCAGAACAACTGGATTGTTTTTTATTTATCAGATTTCTGCCCGTGATAGGACCGAGGAGGAAAATGGGGATGCAGCTGGGAATCCAAGTGCCGATTTCTTCATCCAACTCCAAACGTTGTGTGGGAAAGGGTGGCTTTTCACTGATGACTGTTAGTGAAGATCATAATTACTGTGAAAAGCTCAGACACTGCCTTTAGAAAAAAAAAAAAAAAGCGCCTTACTAGTATAAGAAAAGAAAAATGCTACAACACTTTTGCGAAAATACTGAACTTCTGGACTTTTGGTGTTTAAATAAAGCTTATTTTCTTAAGGCTATTTCCAGACCAGAGCTGCTAAAGCTCTAGAATAAAAAAAGTGACATATGCTGATAAAAAAGAGGCTCCTTTATATCAACCTACAGTTATTTTATATTGTTTAATCATGCACAAGAGGGGAACTGGAAGAACTCTTGTAGTTTAAAAAACTGTGCTGTTAATTAAAAAGGAGGGTGTGTCAAAGGCAGATGAGTTAATATAAGAAAAAAATTCAACCATGTTGCAAGTCACTGAAAAAAACCATGCATACATGGTTGCAAGATAAAGCAGCCCATCTGTGTAATTTACATAAATTATACTAGTTCCTAGCAGTCCCATACAATTGATGCAGCATCTAGAAATTAGCAGAGCATGGGGAGGTCTGCACCTCACCCCGCTTGTTACAGATTTCCAGTGACTGGGAACTGCAGATGTCATGGCAGGGACCTCATGGGAGGAGCAAAACCAGTCACCGGGGGCTTCTCTCTCTCTCTGGCTGGGGCATGTTTTCCCCCAACAGCCCTCCTTACCCTTTGCACAGAAGCGCTTGATGTTTCACCTGCATCATCTGCAGCACAGAGTGGGCTTTTGTCTCTTGCCTTTGCCCCATCTCTAGCTGGTCTAGTTGGTTTGTCTGAAGTCTTCTGCGTCTGTTACTGTGGGATGCAGCAACCCGCTCATGGTTGGGTTGCATTGCACCATTTTACATTTGTTTATTTTTATTAGCATGTCTTGTGAGGGCAGCCAAGTTTGTGATTTTCAGTCTGATGTTGGCCTTCTCAATGTTTCTTTTCCGCCGTAGTTGAGATGGATAGCCTTTCTGAACTATCCCAGCAAGGTGCCAACCATGTCAACTTCGGTCAGCAGCCAGTCCCAGGGAACACAGCCGAACAGCCTCCATCTCCTGTTCAGCTTTCTCATGGTAGTCAACCATCAGTTCGGACCCCGCTTCCAAACCTGCACCCTGGACTTGTATCTACTCCCATTAGCCCTCAGCTGGTAAATCAGCAGCTGGTAATGGCCCAGTTGCTGAACCAGCAGTATGCAGTGAACAGACTTCTAGCCCAGCAGTCCTTAAACCAACAGTACTTGAACCACCCTCCTCCTGTCAGTAGATCCATGAACAAGCCGTTGGAGCAGCAGGTCTCAACGAACACAGAGGTGTCTTCCGAAATCTACCAGTGGGTCCGTGATGAATTGAAACGAGCAGGAATCTCACAGGCAGTATTTGCACGTGTGGCTTTTAACCGAACTCAGGTCAGTCGTCTTCTTTCTTTTTTTTTTTTTAAGTCTAAGAGTCCCTTCTTTCTCTCCCTAATTAGTAATTGCCATCTTCTGTCTTCTCATTTCTACCTTGTCACTTAGCTCCTCTGAAGGAACCACACTTCCTTGCAGGACCACTGTCCATGTTGATACAGTACTGAAATCCTCAGGGACTGGTTTGTGGAAATACCCACTGTTCTTACAGGAAGCATGGTTCCTCTCCAGTTGTGATGGTTTATGAATAGCTGAATTTCCCAGTAAGAGAAATGAACAGCTCTATGCAGAACCATTCACAAAGTCACCCAACAGATTGCTTTTTGTGTTGAGAGAATTTTTGTGAGAGTTGTACCTGCACTGACCACCTGCACACACTGAACAACCAGTCTTCTTTCACAGGTGTACTAGAGATGGTCTTTTATCCATACTTGCATTTATTTTTATTATTTTCTAGTGACAGTCTTAATAACATCTTTTCATGCTTCTGAAAAGATTAAAAATTAAAAGCTTTATCTCTAGATTATCTACTCTTTTCATGTATTTTTGTAGTTGCAAAAACAGTAGTTGCTGAGCTTGCTGGTGTCCACGTCAGAACATATACTTCAGCTCTTCAATGCAGAAAAAGCTAGCCCTAGCAAAGCTGATAAGTAACACTAAAATGTGTTATTTTTTACACCTGTTTTAGAAGCTAACCCTGTTATAATTTATTCTGCTCTATGAATTTAACTTAATGCCATGTTGCATGGAATTTAATCAAGCAGAATTTATGGAAGAAATGTCAGTATATCGAATGCAAATAATAAGGTCTCAAAATTTTAGAAGTATGTTTTAACAGAAAATAAAATATTTTTAATAGGACTTTTTAAAATGGGAAATATTTTAAAAAGGCATAGGTAAATTTGCTTTGGGTTCCACATTTTCAAATGAAAACACATACTTAGGGAATAATTTGCCCATTGTAGATTATAGTATAACAAAAAAGATCATAATTTGATCTTCTCTTGAAACGTTTTTGTTTCTCCCTGCATAGCTTAGAGAATAAAATTTCTGTTTCAAATGCTCTGGTACCAGGTTTGAATCAGCATGTCATTTGTAATTGTTCTGAATTACTATTGCCTTACAATATTTTACATCCTCCTTTGGCTAAAAGAAAGTAGAGTCATTGTGTGAATTCTCTGTAGGGCTCTGTGTGTGTGTGTCTTTCCTCTTTACAGCAGAGGAGGTTTTCAAGATCTGGGCCTTTCATACCAAATTTCATGGGTTACATGGACTCATGCAGGGATTACTTGCATTAACTTAGGTCCAGGCAGTGTCAGTTGTTATATTTACAAATAAGTGACATAGAGTCTTTTTCAGTACAATGTTTAAAAATTTAATTATTGATACTCTAAAGTATTAAAGCAATAATAGGAGCTTCATGTTACAGTAGTTTGCAGCTGTTAACTTACCTGGTCAAAAAGCCAAGCAAGTAATTCAGAAAATAAAGTTTATGTTATATATTTACTTCTTTCTCAGGTTTGCCTAAAAGCCCACTGTTTTATCTTAACTTTTCCCTCTCTGAAGTGATCAGTTTTTGTCAGCTAGTTTTGCGTACAGCTTTTGGCACGTCCTTTGTGCATGAGCAGTATTTGTTACCTGAAATACAAGGACCATTGGTTCTAACTGGACATAGAATTTATATGACAGAGTAGGAGAAAATGCTCTTTTGATCTGATGAATGCAACTGTAGAACCAGATTTCTAGTGCAAATACTGATTCTTTACTTTAATATTAGTATTATTATTACAGTAAATATATCTTAAAATATGTATTGCTATGTATTTTTCTTACTACAAATGTTATTAAATATTTGTTTAAAGTTCAATTCTTCCCCAGACTTTGTGGTTAACCAGCTTGGTAAAATATGTTCAGAGTGACCCAAAACTGTGAGGAAACCCCAAAATGAACCTTGAAAACAATTTCCCTAAAGAGATATGATATAGATCTATATATATTGGCAATTTTCAACCAAATCTATTTGAAAGAACACAGAGTAGTGTCCCTATATCCTACAAATTGTTTTTGCTAATCAAGTTAGTATTTGCAGTTAGCTAGGTAAGATTTTCACTGTTTGTTATGTTTTTGGCAAACATAAGCAGCAAAAAGGAAAACTGCTAGGAGCCCAGAGAGTGTCAGCCTCAGTTTTGCCACGAAATATCTCAGCATACTTTTCACATGAAGCAAAGCCCCACTGAAATATAGAGAAGTTTGTTGCGGATGCATTTCACCTTTGCAAACCTGGAAATTGTTAATTTTACCCACAGTGACAGCTAATGTTCAAGGGTAGACCCAGGTACCAGCAATTCTTACATGAAAACTTTTAAAATTTGTTCTGCCTGCTGTACTTCTGAATTCCTCACCAGCTTATTCAAGGATACATCACATTTAGCTAAAATTAGGATAGTACTTTAATAACTGATGCTATTTAGGAGGTGTTTTCTAATAGTGATGTAGTATCCTAAGTCTTTTTTTGTTGTTGTTGTTTGGCTAGAGAAAGTGAAAATGCTTGTTTAAATTCATGTACTGTTTTCTGAGATAGAAAGCTAACTCAGGCTTACCACTGACATTTTTGAAACTGTCATAAGCTTATTTGAGCTGTGTCCAGGGACCATATCATGCCATCAGTTTCTAAAGGCATAAGAACTCTCTGAAATCGGTTAGGAGTTCTGTGCAAGAAAACCCTGGTGTCAAGATACAGTCTCAGATGAGGGGAGAGATTTGCTTTCAGTGTAAAAGGTAAGGAAGGAAGCGATCTAAATATTAAGAGTGATTTAGCCTAATGTTAGGCAATAAAATGGGCTTTGAAATTGGCTGAAGACGCTCCTGTTTTTCAGACTTATGCTCTATGATATGAATACAGAATTTGGTGGTGGTTTTGGGTGAGAAGTTTCTACCAGCGTAGCATGGTAATTCAGCACTTGATCCTAATTTTCAGGATTTTTTAATTTGGCAGCAAAAATGTCAACTAGATATGTTTCTATCTTTCCACAATCCAAGGAAAGAATTTGGTAAAAATACTTCTTAAAACTAGAGTGTCTTTTTTTACTATAACTAATTATCTGTAAAGAAGAAAAAAACCCCTGAGCCACACCTTAGAAGTGTATCCTTAAGAAAGAAAGGGTGTGACTTTAATGTGTTCTTGAATAATTTCCCCCCTACCCTTAAGTTTCAAATGGTAATTTGAAAACTGAGTTCTCAGGAATGTGCCTTGTAAACTGTTATCAAAGTCCAGGTAGCTATAACTTGAATGAAAACACATCTATACAGGCACAATAGGACAACTGTTGCAGGGAGCAGAGGCAATTTTGGTGGGAGCAATTTCTCTGTGGTCCTTCTAGGAAGTCTTCAGAGTACAGTGGGATCTGAAGTTTTGCTTGTCCTTCAGCAGTTGTGATTCCAACTCACTGGATGCAAAGAAACAGGTTGAATCCTGTTAGCACCTCCTTTCAGTGCACCATAGAAAACTTTGTTGAGTTAGTACTTGTGCTGGCAGATCTGAGTTTCACCTCAAGCAAGGTGTCCAAAGGTGACTACCAGTATCTCTGTTTGCCAGGATAATTTTGGTAAATTGAGATGCTTATGTTTCAGTTGCCAGTTCATCCAATTAATAAACATAGTATTTTTTTTCCAGCTGATGTCAGTGCACTGTGCAGATACCTCTGTTGTCTTGAAAGAGCAAGTTCAGTATTTTCTTGTGCTTTGCAGGCCAGAAAATGGCATTTTTGATCAGTTTGCAGCCCTAGGTAGCCCCAAGCAGGCATGGGGTGACAGTGATGATGCATTCGGGCAGCCCCCAAATTGTGGTGCCACAGCCCCCCATCAGCAGAGAGGCTCTGCCTGCTGTTTCAAATGTTAAATTAAACTGGCAGTGCCTCTACTCTGTTTTGTTCTTAGAGGTGGAGAGCAGCAGCAACATTTTTTGGGCTGAACTGCCCTCAGAGCCCTAAACAAATAAATAAACTGCTCTCCCATTTCTGTTGTGTGTTTTTAAATGTAAGCATGAGTCAGGAAGTGAAAGGCTGGGGTTCCCACAGCCAGTCTGACATTTGACTCGAAGGTGTAGCTCAGCCTGGGTGGCTGGGTGACAAGTCTGCAGTGTGAGAGCAAGGAATTGTGTTAGTCATGGTTGTGGTTGGAACTGGAACTGGGGGCTGCCTGTCTCTGTTTGTGTACACTTTCAGCTGTAAGGTTTGCTGCAGGAACTTGGGTGCTGTTGTATGGAGGTGACCTCGTGGCTCTGTCTTCATGAAAGAAGGAAGGTTGCTTTTTGCTGCTTTTCCATGTCTGACTTTTGTTACTCTTCTTTTTCCCACAAGTGGCAATGTTTGATCTGAAGGTTTTTGAATATTGCTCAGTATTTCTCACTTTTATCTCTCCCTCATTTCTACTTGAGCCCCATGCTTGTTTGAAATATTAGCCAGCAGGACATACTGCCTTTCATTCATGTATAATGCCTTTTCTCATATGTGAAAACTTCTGTGTATTTAGGACTGTGCTCATGCTAATTCTGGGCAATCGCTATTTCGAAGGAGAATGCTTGTCTGCAGTAAACGGCTCTGTGTAATTGTAAAACAAAATCTGAGTTTACACAAACCACCTTCTGAGGCACTACTTTTTTTTTTTCCTTCCACTTTGTCTTTGGCACACTTTATTTTCCAGTAAAATGAAAAATGAAGATGGATTATTCAAAATTGATAACAGTAATGGACCATCATGTAATGTTTTATTGAATTTGAGTTCTGTAAATTATGTGGTAGAGAGAAATTTGCCTGCTTAAGTATAACAGAAATTGCCACTGTATTCATATAATTCTTCGTAGTGTAATTTAAGAAAAAGTACACTATCCATATCACTATCAAATAAAAGGTAAAAAGGTGCTATTACACTATCATGACAGCTCTCCTCTTGCTACTAAGCGACATAGATAAATGTGTCTGCTTATAACTTACTTGGCTGGGATCCAGGCTTTGGGGGTGGAGCTTGGGAATAATATTCCACCTGGACATGGGATAGGAGCACCCCCACAATCAAGAGGGATAGCGTTCAGGGATGTTCTGCGTGTTTTGGGAAGGTTTGGGCAAATTGCATGTTTCTTCTGGGAGCTTTGAAGTTCTATCACACTGATAAAATCTATTTGAATCAGTGATTACGTTCAAAGAGGAGACAAACTGGGGGCCAAACAGGCAGTGTTTTTGTTCATATTGGCAGACACTTTAATTTATCTCCATTTTTAAAGAATTTGTAATGAGCTTTTGAAAGCCCTGATAATATTTGTTGAACATTTTTGTGCCATTAGTAATGAATTATACTTGTGATGACATGTAAATTTTCTTTTTTTTTTTTTTCCAATGGAACCTGGGAACATTTAAAAAAAAATACATTTCCAGTGCAAAAAGAAAACAAGGGAGGAACAGTGAGTAGGGCTTTGAGCCTAACAGTGTTTATAATCTCTTTGCAAAACAAGCTTAGTTTTTATGCAACCTGAGGTAAAATATCAGGAGATCACACCAAGACTAGTATCTTGGAAAACCAGGTAAAGCCTGGTAAAATGAGCAGTTAATCTGTGCACATCAGCACAGGGCAGAATGTGAGAGCCGCTGTTTTCTTTCTAGGATTTTTCCCATTGTACATCTTGTCTAACAACTTTTAGCTGAAGTTTTGTGCTCAGAAATTGAAGCAGTAGCAATGAAGTAATATGTGAAGCAGGCAAATTGTGTTGTAAGAATTTGCCTGCACCTGCTACTACATCTTAGTTTTCATGGTTTTTCCTCACATAAACCTTTTAGGTTTAGAGCCTAGAAGCAAACTCCTCCTTGCCTTCTCCCTGCTCTGTCATCTCCCTTCCTCTCTCTGTATTGCTCTCCTCTGCTCTGCTCCCAGATCAGGCAAAGAGTCATGACAGTGATGGGGGAAGAGAGGAGAATGAATACTTAGTGGCATTTGTAATCATAAAGAGGTGTCCCACAGCAATGGAAATGCAGGCAAAAGTTAAAAAAAAAAAAAAGAAAAAACAAGAAACCCCAACATTTTCTTTATTTACGTATTTTACTGAAGAGGGAAAAGTTATACAAGAAAAGCAGCCTTTTCTACCTTTTTTAGCTGCCCACTATGTGGCTGAGGCTTACACAAGCAAATATTTTCTATTATGGGCTAAAGTATTTTTTAAGGACATTTCCTGTGTCTGACAGTGGGCTGGCTGTTTGTAAGGAGTCTTCTCTCCTGACAATGATCAGTCCACTTGAGTTTAGTTTTTCTTGCTCGTTTTTTCATAGAGAGTTGTCTCCAGCACAGAAACAGTCAGAAATCACACGTGTTTACAACTACCTAGAAGGAGATTGTAGCAATGAGGTCTCTTCTGCCAAGTAACAAGAAACAGGGTGAGGGAGAATGATCTCAGGTTATGTCAAGGGATGTTTAGATTAGGAAAAATTTCTTCTCCAAAAATGTTGTCCAGCACTGGAACAAGCCGTCAGGGAAGTGGTGGAATCACCATCCCTGGTGGTATTTAAAAGACACGTAAATGTTGCACTTGGGGTCACGTTTTACTGGTGGGCTTAGCGGTGTACGGTTAATGGATGGACGCAATGATCTTAAAGGTCCCATCCAACCTAAATAGTTCTATCCTGTTCTCTGCATCCTGTGCTCTGCAGACAGCTTTGCCTTGTCTCCAGTAGAATAAAATGATTTTGTACCTCCTCTTGAGGTGGATTGTATAAGCCTACTACTAACAAACATTGGTAACTGTGTGTCTGAGTATTTAAAAGTAGAAAAAAATGATAGACACAAATTTATTTTCCATATTTGCTAATAAGTAAATTTATTATTAGACTAACCATTAAGAAAAAAATTTAAAACTTCATCCAAATGCCACTTTTGTCAGTAACTCATTTATTCACCTGAGTAATTTCTACCTGGATACCAGAAAACAGGAAGGATCAAGAAAAGTGGTAAGAAAGTATCCCCCAAGATTATTATTTTTTTAATCCTCCTCCAATATATTTTTCATGCTTAGTGCTGGAAAGACTGGTTTTTTCCATCCCATTTCCCTGTTACATGTGTACGCACAGAGAGGGCCATGAGGACCACACTGGCTGAGGTGTAGTGGTTGGCACCTGTGTTCTCATCACCCAACAGGGAAATGCAGAGCTCACACCCACACTGAGTGGGCCCTGGTCCTGCCTAAGCACAGCTGCTTGAGAGCAGTGACTTTGCAGCAACACCTCCCTAAGAGTCTTTTGCCTGGTAGGATAAGACCTTTGAGAAAGGTGACAACTTCCACAGGTGCTGTGAGCATCAGACTTCCCAAAAAGATACGTCTTGGCCATATCATTCTGTTGTACCCCCTTAGGAATAGACATATGCAGTCAGTATTACCTGTCTTAGTTTTGGCTTTTTTATTGTCTGATTCCCTCTCCATTTACCCCTCCATTATCCTGAATAACTTACAACAGTTCTTTAGGAAAAGAAACATTGGGTTGTGTTATTTCTTTAAATTCGCCTGTGTGTTCCCTTGTTACACTATTAAGTAAAAGCCTCCCATACCAATCCTCTCTCTTTCCCAGCATGGCAACAGCATAGTAGTTCATGTCTGCTTTCCCAAAAGTTACCTTTCTTATCACTGTCTTGTTACTCCAAGACAGTAGAGCATTTTAAATGCCCAACATATTTAAAAGGAGAATCTGGCAGGGGTAGGAGATGTCAAGAACCTATTGACATTAAATATAAATATCCCAGGTGATGGACTGTTTGAGGATTAGGGTTGTCCTGATGAAGACAGAGGAAGGTGCAAGAAGGAGGAACATGAGGGCATCCAACAACGAGTTTCCTCACTCATTAAACTCCAATATGCAGCTCTTAGAAAGAAATACTGACTTATAAAAAATATGGCCCTGAGTCAGTGAAGCAGTACTTTAGGAACATTGCAAGTTTATAGTCTCAGATTTGTTGTGAAATATCACTCCTTTCAAAGATCTATTTAAGTTGCTAGAAATGTGGAAAGCCTTTTTTTAAGGTTGGATATGCACTTTGCCTGTGAAGCCTGAGAACCCCCCAGTGTATCTCACTTATCCTTAACATCTCATGATTGTCTGTGGACTGTGAAAGATTTCATGGGAAGTTAAGCCAATAAAAGGAGGAAGACCTATTAGGCAGGTTCAGTTTATATTGTATTTAAAACAGGTGCTTAATAAAATTAAGGGTACAACTGAGGCTCCCTTCTCTGCTACCTAAAATGCCATTAATATAATCCTATGTGGAGCGAATAGTGCATTTGCTGTTGTCATTCCCAGCCCAGTGGTAAGAAGAACGGGGACTGATAAGCAGTGGCTTTGCAGAGCACGGTTTTACAGACACTCACCTAGGCTCACTCTCCAGCCTATTTTTTTCTTCCTGTCCTACAGGGCTTGCTCTCAGAAATCCTCCGAAAAGAAGAGGATCCCAAGACTGCCTCGCAGTCCTTGCTGGTAAACCTTCGGGCTATGCAGAACTTCTTGCAGCTGCCAGAAGCAGAACGAGATCGAATTTACCAGGACGAAAGGGAAAGGAGCTTGAACGCAGCCTCTGCGATGGGCCCGGCACCTCTCATAAGCACACCGCCCAGCCGGCCTCCACAAGTAAACCGCTCTCTCTGCCTTTGGGATTTGCTCGTTGTGTTCTCTCCCTGTCCCGCTGGGTGAGACCTTTCTGAAAAAGAAGAAACCTTTTGCTGTCGCGTTTTTGAAACACTCGTAGAATCGTTCCTTGCAGTGCATATCGCAAATTAAATTTGGGAAATGTAATAGATGATAGTAGCAGTTTATTACTACCTATTTTCTGATTTTGAGATAAATTCTATCCATTATGGTTCCTACAGAATTTTTTGCTCATTTTATTGAGGTACAAGCTTTACTGGGCAAGGAAGATGATGGCTTTTAGCTGTCATCTTTTCTTACAATTCTTAGGTTCTTAATGTTATAGCTTCAGAAAGGGATTTTGGAGGATTTGGACCACTAACTGAGAGGGAATGAAAGCAGAAGTGTGAGTACCTTGTAGTGCCTTAAAAGTTATTTTTCCACAAAGCAAACAGGTAAAACTAAAATGATGGGGGAAAGAAGATCCCATCCTAAAATGCTGGGCATGCTTTCACCAGCTTGAGCTACTGACAACTGGGTAACATAACAGGCTTGCTATATCCGTTGCTCTGAATGATTTGGATATGTTCATTAAAGCTTCATTTAGTATTTGTTAAAATGAAACTCCTGTTGATTTCTCTAAAATTTATTTGATTTAATTCTCCAAAAATTACAAAGTTTGATAGAGTGGGATCGAGAGTTTCAATGGTGCAGTCCTTGTGTTGATCAAGGAAACTGTGATGCTTGTTTTAAGGTACATGAGAAATGCACGTGAGCCATAGGAATGCACAGGATTTCCACAAAGAAGAAATGTGGTTGTGAGTGAAACACTCCAAAACCTGTGTATTTTCAGAAGTACTCTGCATTGCTGTGGCTCAAGGTTGTATCTATGCAAGGAAAAATCAAACTGATCTGCAGATATGTGGGAGTCGTGCTGTATACACAGTCCAGTTTTGCTAAACAAAGCAAGGCTTTGGGATTGTGGGAATTTTGTGATGGCTGAGTTTTTGACAAAAACAGCAGGTTTTTGTTAACCAGTCATAGGCTTGTGACTATGACTGTGTTGCATACCCGTTCGGAATGCTATAAAGTCCTCTCAAGATTATTTTTCTAATTTTCCTTCCGCTGATGGATACTAAGGACCACACTAAAGTAAAAAATAACAAAACTGTAGAAGGGAGGACAGAAGATCACCTTGACCTGCTGCAGTACTTTTCAAAAGAGAAGAAATTTTTAGCAGAAAAAACAGACTATACTGATGGTGTAGTTTTGTTATCATTAATTGAGTTTAGTCTGTAAATCCACTATAGATATTCTTCAAGATAAAGGAGAAGAATCTATTTACATAGTAATGTTTTAGTGGGAAATAGTTAAATAGAGATAACTGTGTTTAAAATAACATTTGAGTTTGTTTTAATATCTGTACCTGCTCCCACAGCCCAGGTAATTCAGAGCCAAGGCTAACCCTCCTTCTTAACTTATCTCTTTCTGCCAAGGTAATGTCTCACTCTGTCTCAAGTGGTCTTGGGCAATTTCACAGCTAAAGAACAGAGTTAATTACAGGACCTTCCAGAAGGATGTCAAGTCAGAGGTAGTCCTTGTACTGGTTTTAATTCACACTTTAAACTGTATAAATCCCTTGCAGCCAGAAAGAAAGTGAGACTTAAGGGTTTTCTTAACTGGCAGAACATACTGTAAGTCCAAATTTGGTGGGAAAGGGGGGAGAAATCTATCTGTCTCACTGTGCTCTTGTTCATAATTACATTTCATTTTTTTTTAGTGTGAGTCAGGAGTATAGTTAACCTAATTGCGACAGTTCAAAGTGGAAACAGCATACATTTTTGTTTTAATCCTTTTCAAAAGGAAAGCAAGTTTACAAGGAAACCTTATAGACTAATACTTGAGGTCTACAGAACAAAGCACTTATTTTTCCAGTTGTTGGGCTGTTCTATGTCATTCAGCAAAACACACACACTTTCCCTAGTGAATAGACTGAGAATGTAGAAACCTCTGAGTTGCAATTCTCTGTGACCTTCTTACATGTTTCCAGAATTACCCACCTATAAACATCTGAAGCACTTTTCACCTGCTGCTAAGTGTTCAGAGTCCTAAGTTTGAAAATTGAAATATCTGTATTGGTAAGATAACTACAATACTCAATGCTAGAAATAATCTTGAAATTATCCTACTTGTAACACTGTCAAGTATAACTTTACTAATCACAGCAGAAATAAATTATAGTCAGGATACTGCAAAATTCTCAATGCAAACAGCTACTGTGATACCTCCCCCAAAATGTCCACTGTTTATTGAATATTTGATACTAAGGAAATAAAACTACTAGCATCCTTACTACTAAATTTATTATAAGCAATTATTTAAAGTTCACTATGCAGGAATACAGCATAATATTTTTCCAGCTTGGCTGTGAGTTTCTCGGATAACCATTGAAAGAGAAAACAGACCGTTTATCCTGACAACAGAATTTACGCAAGAGCCAACATATTTAATATTAAATCTTCAGACCAGTGTAACATTTGAAACAATTAAACTATGAAACCATGAAAAATGGGAGCTAATATGCCACACATGAAGGTTTATTTTGCAATTGCAAGTTATCAGTTTCGGAAGGATGTGAAAATAAACATCCTGAAAAGGATCTATTTTGCATTTTTGTGTTGCCAACTGGTGGCCAGACAGTAGAGCAGACTTAACCATTTAGCAGCTGAGCTTGTTCTGTGTAAATTTTGCATTCTGTTGTATGGAAAAACAGAAAGCACGACCTTGGAGGTCTGATTGGATAGTAGGAATTCACCAAGCATAAACCCTGGTGCCTGAGTTAGAAGGAACAGTGTTGAATTTATCTCATTTTTACAGCATTCTTACTACTTGCTACTTGAGCTTATGTATCTGGATTGTTTCCAATTCTTTTTTGAAATCCTTTAAGAAGCTCTTTGTCCCCCTTACTTCTCCCTTTCTCTCTGACTTAAACAAAATGCAAAATCTTACTTTTTTTTTTTTTAATTGAAATCATTAGCCTCTAATGCATGAGCTTTTGGGATGTGTGTATAGCCCTCTAAGCTGGTCAAGTTGTAAAAGTCTGCTACTATCTTCCACACTGGTGGACTGAGCACAAGGAGACGGCGTACACAAGGATTTTTCCCTTGGACATTGTTCGAGTTGCCACCCCTGGGGCAGAAGCCTGTCTGTCAGGCTCTTTCCTGGGGCACTGGAGTTCATAAGTATTAGCATCTCCATCAGGTAGGTACTGCATGGAGACGTCATTTAACCTCTGCAATCTAGAAGGCAGGAAAAAGGTCCTTTCATGTTCTATTTCTTTCTTTAATTTCCCCCCACACTTCAACACCTTCGTCTTGCAGATCACCCCACAGAGGCTCTTTTGGGGTATTCCTAGGTCAAGTTCAGAGAATGAGTCTATTGCATGTTATGTGGAAATGAGGGTTCTGGGGATACTGTAAAGGATGCTGAGGTGCTAGGGATGGCTTTTATGTCTCATCAGGGCAGTTTGGGATATGGGGGGAGATGACTCCCTCCTCCTTTGTACTTGTGGAGGAGGATTGAGACAGGTGGCCAAGTTACAGATTTTCTTTTCCAAAATATTCTGGTTAAAGCTTTTTAGCCATCCTGCAGTTAAGAACACTTCCTTCTCAGGACAAGTAATCTCCATTTCAGCAGAGCTGAGGAAGAAATCTTTCTTGCCACCCATATTCCCCAACAGGAAAATTTGTGTTAACCCTTGGGGTCCATCATCATCCTGTGTAAAAACAGAGTACGTGTAACGTCAAAAGCAGAATATTATTTTAACAAGGCAATGTTTTAAGAAGTATCCATAAATCTTGCATGAGTCATGGTTCTGGGTACTCATTGACCAAAACCTTAATCTCATAAATACAATCCTGGTCTCTCTCTGACTACAGATAAATTACAGTTCCTTCATGTTAAAGCAATCGTGGGTTGGGTCTCAGAGATAGGATGTTACTCTTGAAAGACTGGTGTCTAAGAGGACACTGCTTTGTTGGTGTTTGAGGACCAGTGAATCTCCATTGCAAGGAGTTCTGGATAACACCAGCTTCCATGAAACTTTGTGGTGGAGTCCTGGAGTTTAATACGTGCATGTGCCATATATCACCACCAGCAAAATTTTTATTTTTAAGCTGGCAAAATTTGAGATTTAGGTTGATAATCTTTGTGCCAAGTTGCATTCTAACAAAAGTAAAAATGAACAAAATAATAAATGCGATCCTCTCCTCCCACCCCCGCAAAACCACCATGGAGGAGAGTTAATGGAAACCCTGACACTTAACTATAACTGCACTTCCAGGCGCCACTGTAATAATGGAGTAGTAAACCTTGTCCTGATAAAAGCTGTTCTGAAAGCAACAGCATTTATTGTACCTCCTCTGCTATTTGCAGAGCAGAACTGAAAAGTAGTTTGTTTTGCCTGGAATGAACTACTTTATGAATTTTAATGTACAATGTAATATTAAAAGCTAAACCAGGATTAAAGAAGATTTTTGTTCCCAAGCTAAAACAGTACTTATGAGAATGTGTTATATAAGATTTTTTTGTTTCAGTTTCGATGGGGAAGGAATGAGCTTCCATGTTTGTGAAAACCTCTTCATACTGGTTATTCCTTCTATGACAATTTATCCTTTTTTTAGGAAAATTGAATTAATCCAGAACTTCTTGCTACTGTAATCAGTCTTATTTGATGAGAAGATATATCTGGGTAGGCCAGGAGGAGATGGATGTGTTATTTTTTTTTTCAAGTATTCTTAGAAGACTAGATTGATTCGTGATAGGAAGATGGCCAAATGAATTTATGATTCTGTGTGTTACATTTGTAAAATAATGCTCCCCTCTTCAGTTAGTATTTGCAAAATTTGGTTACCATCAAAAAAAAAAAAAATTAGCTGATCTATGGTTTCTTTCCTAAACAGAAAATGTGGCTGTACGTGTGGGTGGGTGGGAGGTTGTGCTTAAGTGTGGATGAGATGAGAGATTATGTTTTGTTTTGTTTTTCTCTCCAAAATGAATACTTTTTCCACCTCCTCTCCCAAGTCCTGAAGTTGCACCGTTGAGAGCTTTTTTGTTTTCTGTTGGGTTTTTTTGAGGAGGAGGGTGTTTTTTCAACCCAGCTTCAAACAGCCTCTGTCTTGAACTCAATTCTAAATTCAACACAACAGCCTAGATGCTTGCTTATGTATAAATTATGAAACATGTATGGATATTCTCCAAGAGGTTAATTGGCATTATTGCATGGAATTCATCAGACCAGAGCAGACCAATAGTCCATCTAGACAAGCCAGAGTCTACACCTGATCTTTGAAGAGAAATTATTAAGAGGCAGGAGAAGATTTTTATACTTGGCCAATGAAGTGAATTGGAGAGTGAGAAGGTATGACTGCGAACCACAACTCTTGGTAATCCCCAAACCCATCATTTTATAACTTTAAGACTTTTATTCCCCTGAAGATCTTTGGGCTAATACTGCTTTTTGAATTCAATTAGTGTTCCCTAATTAAATATCAACAGAAGGCTATAGGAGTTTGTTTGTTTGTTTTAACTTCAGTGACATACTAGATGGTGTTGAATTTATTGTACCTGTATAAAGATAGACGTGATTTGCAAACCAGAATGAGGATTTTCAGTAATTCCCTTGGGTTAAATGCATATCCGTATTAAATTGGACATTGAAAAGTGTGGACCAGGTTGCGTAGTTTAAATTATGTCTACAGCATGGTGTGTGATGGTTTTTGATGATCTGGGTGTTCACAGCTCAGTTAAGTGATCTATGAAGTACTGCTACAATGTGAAGCTGTCTTTTGAAGCTCAGTAGCAATCAGAAAGGCAGTGTGCTTACAGAAAAGACACATTTTGATCAAGATCACAAGAGCAAAGTGTTTCCTTCCCCAAAGACTTGTGTATGCTAGCTGAGTACCTTCATCTTCTCATCTTCCCCTTGGGTCCTTAAGGATTAGTTACAAGTTAAAATTATTCTTGGGGGGAAGGACTGAAATTTGTTTCTCAAAATTTAAACCCAAAGTTCAAGAAGGCATGTTGACAAAGCCATCACTTTTTCATTCTCTGATTTAGCCTAGGCTGATTTTTACATGCATGCAGTTAAATCTGTCTCCAGTTGTATGTTTAACATCCCCACCGGTGGTCAGTTATCTTCTGGCAAGTCCTTCTCATTTGGAGGTTATAGAGTTGCCACTGATTTTATATTTTTAAATTATTTCACTGTATGATGTTCAGGAGATGCACCTGTTCTTGCCGCCCTGTGCTGATTTGCCCAGTGTCAGGCATACCTTTTCCTGCTCTGCAGTAAGAAGCAGAGCTTTTCGTGGTGCTGCTCCTCACACTGCCTGCTGCCAGGTGCCTCAAATATTTCTGAACAGCCTTTGGTACAGGCTTGGCCATCCTCTGCTGCAATGTCCCTGGTAAAATGTCACTCTGCAGAAAAGGGCATGGCTGCAGAGTACTAATTGTTTTCAGATGGAAAAAGCCCCACATGATTAACTGTATGCCACATTCTGGGATTTTTCTTCATTTTGCTTTTTACTTAGGGCCCTTGTTTTCAGACACCAGAAAGTGCTAATGCCTGCCAGAATGGGGGCAAGGGGAAGTGCTTGTGGACACCTTCTTCTTGCTGGAGTTTTGCCCCTTGTAGTTAATGGGAGTGCTTTAGCACAGTTCCTGAAAAGCCTGATAGACAAATCAGGCTCAGCAAAAGTGGCATGCACTCCCAGTTTCTGGGCTAGATTATTTTATCTTAAAAGCACTATGGATGATAGCTAACACAAATTGAGCATGGCATTTCTAGGAAAAAATGGGCTGCTGATTTGTCTAAGTACATCTCTCATCCAAAGCCTTCGACTCTCGTATCGTGAGACCTGTGACATATGAAAGCTCATAGAGAGTGAGATTAGAAGATGAATTATCATGTTGTCATGATTTCCTTTTGAACCTCAAGGGACTTCAGAGCACAGGAAGATGCTGACTTGCACTGGATCAAACTGATAGTGAAACTGTGGGTTTAGACATGTACTTAAGAGTAGGCTGAATCACCTTCTGGAAGTGCCAAGCTCTGTCCATTAGATTTAGAATTAGGCTGAATGACTATCTTAAACTAGATGTGTAACTTCTGAATAACTAAATTAACTCAGCTCTCAATAACCTCAGTATGAATCAGTAGGTTTGAATTGAAATCTTAAGGTTTGATTTTGTTTGCCTCATCACCTTGTGGGTTGTTGGCAGAAATCCAGTTTTTCCTTTCCTCTGATCCACTTTAGGATTAGTGGCCCATTAGGTCCACTAATCTTGAGCAAGCCTTGCAAGAGTAACTGCTAAAGACAGACGTTATCCTTAACTACTGAGAATATTGTAGGATAAGCTGAGTACCTGCTGATTTTTTGTACCTCTCAACTGATATTGCAGAAACTGCAGTCTAACCTTGGTGGGATGATGCTTGGTGTTGAAACATCACTTCCATCATTTCCAGAGGATGAAGGAAAGGATAGTTTCCTGCACATCATGTCACTACTGATGTATTTTTTTTGTTGTTTTCCTTAATGCTGCAGATGCAGCATAAAGGTGGTACTGCAATCATTCTGTCATGTTTATATGTTTGGTGTTTAATCTGGACTGCAAGAAGAATAAATACTTGATGTATGTAAGTGAAATACAACTAGAATCAGTAGCTTTAAGAGAGTTCTATCTTGGTTTCATGGAGTGGTTAAAGTATGCATTATTCTAAACTGTCTCTTAAAACCAGCTTAAGAACTAAACTGATAAGGTAAATTTTAAAAAATTCAATCTAAAGCCACAACTTTTCAACATTATCATGCATTTGAGTGTACTGGGCATAAGACATGAATCAAGATATATCTGTCAGATTTCTGCTTCATTGGAGATTCGTTTATGTTGCACTTACAATTGTTATTTAATTTGTGTGGGGCAAAGAAATCATGTAAGGATTCACAAGTCTCTACAAGACTGACAGATTTCCACCTAATTTATTTTATGACATTGAAATTTGCAGTGGTCTGTTAATGGCAACTCATATTTCAGATGCACTCACCTGGTACAATGCACTGAGTTTTCCTGTTTCCCAGTTGCTTGAACCATAGATAACGTATAGTGTTAATTCTCTGAAAAGCTGAAAGAATATCAGAGAAAGATTGGATAAAAGGAGTAAAATGCAAAGGGGAACTACTTAGGGAGGGGAAGAGAAGTAAATAACTTTTTCATAATTAAAAATGTCTCATATTTTCTAGGTCAAAACTGCTACTATTGCTACAGAGAGGAATGGAAAACCAGAAAACAATTCCATGAACATTAATGCTTCCATTTATGATGAGATTCAGCAGGAAATGAAGAGAGCTAAGGTGTCCCAAGCACTGTTTGCGAAGGTTGCGGCAACCAAAAGCCAGGTAAAACTCCCAGGGTGCAAAGAGCTCCCTGTCCTGTGCAATTATTCCCCCAGATCAGTTTCTGTGTGAGTTAAAATGGGTGGCTGGGTCAGTGTATCAGCCTGGTACAACAACTCAGAGCTCCTTGCTAAGGAGGTAACCTTGGTCTGGAGGTAATCTCTAGTTCCCCTGGACCAGGCAGGGTAGAGAAGTGGCTTCCTGAGACCTCTCACTCGCTTTTCCATACCAGCCAGACACCTTCCCTGTGTGCCCATGTGTCTTGGCATGGCTGGGAAGGCATCAGGTTCATCAGTTCTCAGCTGGTGTGGATGTGGCAAAAGCTGTGGGCAAACTCTGGGTATTGCTGCCAAATTAATCTTGAGGCTTTGGTGTTTTGTGGTTATGTGTGCTGCAACAAGGAGCGCTTGGGTGCTGGTTTTTTTGCATAAAATATTTAGTCAGACCCACTGGTGAGCCTGTGCATGAGAGGTGGATGGTGCTGTCAAAAAAACCCAAAACAAAACAAAAAAAAAGACCCCAAAAAATTACATTTATAGAAGTTACAGCTGAGGAAAAAAATGTGTGCTCTTTGTGGAACACGATGTCTGCTTGGTTACCTGCGTGTGTGCATACATATATGTTGCATATTCAGTTTTAAGCCTTTGTTGTGTGGTTTCCTATTCTTTTTTCTTCAACTGAAGATTTTCTGTCAAGTTTAGTGGCAAGAGGGAAATCAGCAGGCACTTGTTGGGTGTGATTATCATAAGTGACATGTCTTCGGAGAAAGATCAGTGGAGTATGTGAAAGCATTGATTTAAGCAAGAATGTACTGAAGAAATAAAGGAAAAACATATAGAAAAATGGGAAATACTAGAACTGTGGTTATGCGAATGCTTGAAAGAAATGGCAAAGGCACCAATGGTTGCAATGTTGAATTTTCACGTTAGATTAAACATTAAATCCACTTAATCACTACTCCTTTACTTTTCTAAAATTGTTTCATATAAAAATTCAGTATCTTCCAAGGAAAGCTAATGAAGCTCAGTTAGACCAATGTTTCTTGGGCTGTCAGCATTTTAGTGCTGGTTTTCTTTTTAACAAGTCTATAACTTTTGACTTCTGTGCTGTTCACATTTTGGAGTTCACTTCATTGTACGGAAAGGATGTTGTCTCTTAAGTTATATGGTGTAAGGAGCATTTAAAGGGATATTTTGGAAATGTTGTATCAAAATGATTAAACTCAAGCTGTGGACTGTAAAAATTATAGCTTTATAGGCCACATGCCTGCCTACCCTTCAATCACTGTCAAAGTGATAATTTCAACAATAATATGTTTCTTTTATTGTGGGATTCTAAACACCAAGTGCTGTTTAAACATTAAACTGAATTGTTTATGTTAGTGCTGTACTCAGTGTGTCATACATCAGGCCACTATAATCTCCCATGGAATGTAAAAATTGTGTCATGAATCATGGCTTGTATATCGGAAATTACTGTAATTTTGATTGGAAATTACAGAGCTCTTGAAATGTTTCTAATTATGATAGAATGTTACAGCAGCTTCCAACCTGTGTGTTCCTCAGATGTCTTTATTTACATGTCACAACTTGGGGTTAGAGAATTGTCCGTTTTCTGCACCTTCCACTTTCCACTGCAGTCTTCTGTAAAGCTAAGGTATGAAGCCAGTCTATCAGCCCACATAATTTTGTTCTGATCTGATTTGTGTGATAGTATATTTATTTAAGCGCAAAGCCTTAAAATTTCTAGGTGGATCAGTTCTTCCAGTGCTGACTTGCAAAGGGACAGGTAATCAAAATGAAGCCCAAAAGCTTCCAGAGGATGCAGTGCAGGTTCATTTGAGCATTGGTGTAAAATTTAGATTCTTGTGCAAAATTTGCTACCAAGTACAGAAAACAACACCAAACGCATAGTTCATTTCCATTTTACTCTGGTGATGATACCTGTATTCCCAGGGGTTATTTTTATCCCCAATTTCAGCAATGCAATGTTAACCTATGTGTCTAGCAAGCTTTCAGGTCTGTACTTAGATAAAGTGTCACTTATACTAGAAAACTGTTTTGCAGAAGTGACCTCCTAGGTAGACTGGATGTGTTGGGTCTTCTGGAGCTAGCTGACTACTAGTCACCCAGTTAATAATCTTTAAATACGCAGCAATGCCACATACATTAAGGAGGTACATGTATTGTAAAAGTTTCTGCATTGGAGCTCTTCAGCAGTACAAGTAAACATTTCTTGGGGCAAAAAAGTCTCCCTTGCACAAAAAAAGAGGCTTGTTCAAACATATTCTCCAAGAGAACCTCTCTTGAGAGAGATCTGTTCCTGATATTTTTTTAATTTGGGGACATTGGTTCCATACTCAGAACTGGAAATCCTGAGATAACCCAAGTGATAGTGAAAAGTTGGAAGGACACATATTAGAAAATGATGTGTTGATTAACAGGTTTTTTTTTTTAAATCACTAAAATTGAACATTGTTGGTTTTATCTTATTTTGGATATAAAAACTTGCTTAACTTCTGAGCGCAGTCTGGAGTTGTGGTGTAAAACCATATGTGACCTAAACCAGCTCTGTCAGGGGACAAAGGCAGTTTGTTTGCTGGAAGGCCTTTTCATTTTATTATTTTTTTTTCTTAATAAACTGATTTGGGTCAACATTAGATTGGATCTCTAAGCAGCCAGCATCTGCAAGGTGGCTGGGCTTGCCTGAGCCAGGAGACTGCAGATAATGTTCTGCTGACTGGAGCACTTTGTACAAAATTGCTATTAAATGATGCGCTACAGGAGTTTCTATTTGGGTAGTGCCAAGGTAAAAAATGAGCATCTTCCCTTGCACTGCGTTAGTGCCTTTGGCAAGAGTGGAACTGGAAATCCTGGGATAATCACTTCATTACAGTGAAAAGTCGGGAGGAAACATATTAGAAAATAATGTGTTGATTAACAGTTTTGTTTGTAAATCCTCCTTAGTGGCGGAGGACCAACCACGTGAGGACCTGATGCTCGACAAAGCAGCTGGGTGCTGGGGCCTGGCGTGGCAGAGGTCGTGGGATCAGGCAGAGGTTGCAGGGCTGTTAGAGAGATCATCTGCTGGCTTAGGTGAGGGATGATTTGCCTGCTTGTAGTTTCGCAGTGCACTTTGCTGGCAGCTTGTTGGCTTTTCCAAAGAAAAGGGCCTGTCTGGCACATGGGTTTGAACAGGTTTGGGGACACAGCTAGGACATTCCTTCAAATGTTGAATTCTTTTTCCATGTAGGAATGCATACATTCTGTATACTTTTTAAGTTTCTATGTTTTTAAGGATCGATATATTATGTACAGAATAAACTAAAAATCTGTTAAATTCAAAATACATACTTTAAAAGTTAATATGATTATACTGCGGAGCTAAGGAAGATACTATAATTCAAATTCCTGAAATACATCATATCTTTGGGGAGTTTTAGAACTTTAATTGGCAAAGCACCTTATGTCAGTATTTAAAATCTTGCATTTTGATGGTAGGATGTCTGTCTAATAGGCCTGCATGGTTTTTTTGTTAGATTATGTTGAAAAGAGAGCTTTGCAAAAATGCACAAAAAAGGAAGACAGAAAGATTTACCAAGTGTTTTGTCTCTTCTCCCAGGCTGTTGGTTCTTAATGGTAGAATGGCAATGCCAACAGTATTATTTGCTAAAACTAAATCTGCGCACCTGAATAAGTTTAAATATAACTCTAAATATAACT
>VZRS01001223.1:5206-132085 GCA_013398055.1 Ifrita kowaldi
GCGGGTGTCAGCTCGGGGGTACCCCCAGTGCTCCTGCTTCTCCTGGAGAGGGCTGACGGTGAGAGGGCTTGGGACAGCGCCTACTCACCTATTCTGCCGAGCTGCAGGAACAGCTTTTTACCACACAAAAAAAATCGGTTTGATTTATGGCTCTTTTCTTTTTTTTCTTTTTTTTAATATAGGTCTGTTTAAGTCCTTTTTATCTTTTTCCAGGCAAGAAATAACAGTTATCCCATTGTGGCTTGTACAGGGTTATTGTGGGGGTGATTAAGTCCTGTGTAGTTATGGTTAGTCTCTTTATATCGTGGTAGTAGTTTAAAGAGTGATCTGCAGTTTGTCAACTGATCTATGTGTGTCGGACCTTATAAACAGTCTGTTTGTGGCTAGGTTTAAAAAAAAAAAGATTCCATTTACAATTTTCTGTTTAGGAATTTTATAAGAAATTTTTAAATAGCTTCACTGTAACTAAAGGCAATAGCTGTAATAAGGAAGTGGTAGTGTTTGCTTTGTCTTTCATTGCATAAGGTAGCTGATGACTTGTAATATTTTTGTTCTCCATCTACTATGTCTCTTCTGATTTGAGTACTTTGGAGAGTCTTATCTCTGCCTTTCAGGGTCATCAGAATGGAAGACTGTGTCTGATGGCTTGCACTCAGTCCCTGTTTTGGGAGGAGAGCATCAGTATCTCTGAGCTTGAGAGACTGCTCTTCGTGCCTTCAGCCTCTCTCGGTGTTCAAATCAGTTGAATTTCTAGGGCTCTATCACTGACCCAGAGTATTCACAGGGGCTGTTCTGTTCTGAACAGGGGAGGAAACTCCTGGGCCTGGCCTTTTGCTGGCTGGTAGCTGTGGCAGAAACTCTTGAGGACAGTTGCTTTTCTCTCCAGCCCAGCAGCCAAGGAGATGAGACAGCCTGGCCTGCTGGCTATGGTGACCTTTAGTAGCATCTTGCCAGCCCACTGTTGTCTTCAAGAGCTGGTTTAATGGCTTGTCTTTTTAATTCATACTAACAGCTAAATTGCTGTAATTATAGCTGGAGTCCTGGTAAGTTGCTGTATGGAGATTTGTGGCTGCAGCCCATGTAGGATTAATTAATCAGGGACACAATTGACTAAGGTTTTCTGTTTCACTGTTGGTGAACCTTTACCTCAGTGATTCTTTCCAGTGACTGGCAGTTGTCAGTATTCAATGTTGTGTAGCTTGATAAGGATTCTGAGTAGATGACTTTTTAGTTTATTTTTTTGTAAAGCTTTTGGGTGTTATTTAAATTCTCGTGGTTTCAGCAGTGTCTAAACTAGGTCTTGCAAATTTGCAGGCTTGAAGTGTGAATTTGCTTGTCACCTCATTCTTCCTGCCTTTTTTCTTTATTGTCAGTTCCTTGCAAGTTTGGTTGAGGATCAGAAATATGACCCTTACTTAAATCATGCTTTTAGGAGCTTTAATTAGGTTGGCTTTGGCAGATGCGTTCCCATTCTGTTCCCGTTCATTCTCAGCTCCTTTTGTGTGAGATGTTCTCAGCTGTCACAGACATGCTCAGGTGTCTGCTGACAGTACTTTTAATCTTATATTGTTGAGCTTTCATCTCGTGGAGGACAGTGAAAGATAAGGCCAAGGGCTGAAGTCTTTGTGTAAACTTGGGGATTGCCTTTTATCTTTACCCCCTGCTCTCGATTTCAGATCCAAGGGGACACAGATTGGGAAGGTTTTGCTTCCTCAAGACATCTACTGTTAAAGCAGGAAGTACTTAAATGCTGCCTAAATCCTAATGCCTAGTTCTGCCCTTGATGTTCTCGCTGATAATCCCAAAGGTTACCTTGGTGCTGATAGTACTACAAGTACATGTATTTAGCTCCCCAGTTTGAATATTTATGCTCTGGGCAGTGGTTCATAGTTCCTACTGTCTGGATGATTGGCTAATGAAGGACAAAACAGTGGAAGTGGTCCAAGGATTAGTGCAGAGCCACCAGGCACTGTTTGTCTTTATTTAACTGATCCTGCAAGGAGCCTGTCTGGTTGGGCCAGTGAAGGGTTTAGAACAGCTAAAATTGTAACAGCTGCTTTTCCAGTTCAAGGCTAGGATTTGTTGAGCTTGATTAATTCCTCTAAAACTTGTTGAGAACAAAACCTGGTTTTCTCCTGTGGAAGAAATTTTTACTTATTTTATTGTGTGTTTTAATGGGTGAAGAGATAATACTTAATTTCTTTTGTGTGCTGGGGCTTGAATTTTGAACCAATGCTCACTAAGTTAACCAGCCATTCATTGAACTTCCTCTGTGTTTGTTGTTTTAGTGGAAGTTTTTATTCAAAGTTAGTGCTAGATGGAAACCATTCCCAAAACTGAAGATCAAGTTAAAAAAACCCCAGCCAAACCCCAACCAAAAAACCCTTGTCTCTTAGGTGGTTTTTTGGGTTTTTTTTGGTTGTTTGCAGGGGGTTTTGTGTGGGAGTTTTTTTGTTTTGTTGTTGTTGTTTTGTTTGGTTTAGGGTTTATTGTTTTGTTTTTGTTTTGGCTTATTTTGTTTGTTTGTTTCTATTTTAGTCAGCTGTAACTTGTAGCATGAATGAAACCTTCGCATAAAAATGTTCAGCCTTGTATCCTGAAACTTTTGTCTTATCCTAATATGTTCAAAATGCACCTTGAAGGTCAGGATGGTGGCTGTGCAAAAGTGTTAGTTTTCTTTTCTGAAGAAAAGAGGCTGCTGCAGAATTTTTAAGGACTATTGTATCTGAAAACAATGTTAATCCTGTTCCTTGTTTGGTTTTGGCAGTACTTACAGCAGCAAGGTGTTCCGTGTTACCTTCCTGACTCTGGCTGTGTCTGTGGCTGTGCCACTGCTTGGAGTGACTGTTCTCCTGGATTGTCCTATAGACCCTCAGCCCATAAGGTAAATGGTTGTTTTGTTCTGAAGTGAGTGTTCTGGAAGTATAATTTCTCCTGTGTGCTCTGTTGTTTTGTTTCAGCAAACAAGAGTTCACAGTGTCAAGTGGTTCTGTCTGGATTGAGAAACTGGGGAGTGATTGCAGTGTTATCCACACCCATCTGTTTCTGAGCCATCTTGTGCAGTGGTGTGTCACTACTGGTCACTGAAGGAGCTGAATTATTTTCTTTAATCATTAATCTAGAAAAATTATTTTCTGCTGCCCATGCTGTCAGTGCAGCTTGTGATTACACATGTACACTCTTGCCTTCTGTGAGACAAGAACTGCATTTTCACTAAAGGCCAAGTGCTCAGGCTACTGCAACACTTTTTGAAATATGCTTTATGTAAAGCACAAGTCAGATGTGCAGGAGTTGGCAAACTAGGGGAAAAAATGATCAAATGTGTTGCTCAAGAATGTTTGCATTTTGTGCAAAGGATCACGAGGTCCTCCTGTTTTGTAGTTTGAAGGAGCCTCCCCTCCTGACGGGTGTTTTAGAGCCCAACACCAAGTTGCGAAAAGCTGAACGGCTGTGGGAAAACCAGCTGGTTGGGCCAGAGTCCATTGTCAATATTGGGGGTAAGCACTGACAAAATCAGCTTTTAAAGAAGGCTCTTTAAATGTTGTTCCATTGGTAAGAGTTTGTTCAGCAGCAGACCTCCTAGAGAACAAATTCTGGAAGTTATTTTGAATGGGCAGGTTTTTGTAAAAGAAATTGTATTATACAGCAAAACCTGGGTGCTCTATACTGCTTTTCTCCTCTTTCATGAGTTCAAAATAAATCTTGTTGCCAGATTAAAAATCCCTGTCTTCCAGGACTGAAAGCATCAGTGATGTAGTCAGGGGCTACTTATGTTTGGAGGAAGTGGTCCCATTTTTCATTTGGCTAGCTCTTAACTGGGAATTAATATTTAGAAGCTACTCCCTCCCTTTTAAAGCTCTTTGCTGCTCAGAGAGCTGAATTTTGTGGTGTTCATATTTTCTTTTATGACAGAAAAAAAATCTCAAATTGATAAATAGAATATTTACATTTTAGTGCTGTTGCACAGTATCATATCCCATATTCATAACTCCCTCATATTTCATATTAATAACTCCTTAGGCTTGTATCCTTCTTGCAAGAAATCTAATGAACACAGGTGCCATTCTGTACTTCCCTCTTGTGGCAGTGTGTTCTCCCCAGATCACAAACCCATGCCACCTCTGAACACTTTCTTAATGAGTTACCTGTCCTTCTAATGCCTTGACATCCTCTTAGCAGGAACCCAGCATTGTGCAGGGGTTGTTTCTTGTGCCTCCTGAAGAAGGGGTAAGGCTAGAAACTACTCTTAACCCTTACTGAAAGATCCTTCAGTGCAAGAGGTGCTCAGAAGCCCTATTATTTATTTGCCTTCTACTATATGTTCTAATTAAATAGTAAAATATTTTAAAGAAATTACATTACCCAGTAAGAAGCTACTGTAAATTCCTTCCTCAGATTACACTTTTTTACCTGTATCTGTAACCAATGTACTAAAGGGATTACCTGAAGCTGTTGATTTTTTTTTATGCTGCCTGGTTTCATCAGTCTCATTGGAAACTCTTTATGGAAGCTTTCCTGCATGGGACAGCTGACCTATGAGTGAAATAATCAACCTGACTGGGAATAAGTTTTCTGTGAATAAATGTTGAAGTCTCCTCATTCCCTACTTCATACTAGTTGAAGGATGTTTACCGGTATGGTTTTGTGATCAGCCTAATCACACAAGTTGTTTTTGCAGATGTTCTGTTTACTGGGACAGCTGATGGGAAGATTATCAAAATTGAAGATGGGGAAATACAAACAGTAGCCAGAATTGGCCATGGTCCTTGTGGTGAGTGACAGCTCCTGAGCATAGTGTGCCTGAAAATGTCTGGGTCAAGGGCATGTGTTGGTTGAACTGTGTTCAGTCTGGATTGCAGGTGCATATCTTGCTCTGCAGAAATTTGTAGCAGAAACATGAATGTATTTGTATCAGTGAAGTATGAGTGAAAGCATGTACATTGGAAGGAAGGGGAACAGAGGGCCAAAAGAATGGATATGGGTGGTCTTGATAGCAAAGCACACAGTTTCCAGCAGTAAAATTTAAGAATGCAAGGGGATTTTGTGTCATGACTACAAGGCCTTTAACATGGATGATGTGCTGGTGGAAGATCTTGCATCTTAACATTGGGAGGAAGATGAGGTTGAAGTGCATCACAAATAGCATTCCTTTTCCTATTAGTCCATCCAGAAAAAGCATCTATCTTAAGAAAAAAAATGGGCAGCAACCTGGTATAATATTTGTAGAAGCTGAAGTCACCAAGATTCTGAGGTGAAGGGCCACCTCATAAAAACTGAGGGCTCCTAAACAAGTGGGAGTGAATGAACTCTGAGCTAATGTGTGAGTGGAGAAGTGTCTTGGTTTAAAAGAATTATATGGGCTGGACACTCCAAAATGAGTTATCTCTCTTTATATTTTTAACGCTTCCCCTTTCACCAATAAGGAGAGATGAATGTGAGAAGATGTAAGTGAAAAAACAGCAGTTTACTAAAAAATAAAACAGCAACAACCAAGATAACAGTAATAACCACTAGATCCAGAGGTGCTGAATCCTGTTGACAGAGAAAAGCCAACACAGCAACCAAGCCTTCATGATCACAGAACCCCCTCATCCCCCAAACAACAGCTAACAAGGAGCAAGGACAAAACAGAAGAATTCTGGAGAACTGTTCTTGCCCAAAACCACTCAAATGGTGCTGATCCGTCTGCTCCACAGCACCCAACAGGAGCTCTCCCAACAGTGGCAGCTGGAACTGTGGCAGTGGCTGGGACTCTTGAAGAGAGGGAATAGTGCTGGTGGAGCTGTCCTGGGTGGCAGCAGCAAAACAAAGGTCTGAAGGAAATGTCCTCCCTGGACCAGAGACAGGGCTGCCCCTGGCAACAGTGGCCAAAAAGATGTTATGGGATTCTGCAAAGCCCAGAGCTAAACAAACCTACCAGGCTGCCTCACACTGCCTCGGCTCAGAGAGCCTGCCCCAGGGAACTTGCTTGGCAGCCTGGCCAAAAAAAGCTGCAGCCTCTGCTCTGAAGTCCTGGGGAGAACAGAGGAGCTCCGTGTGCCTGTTCCCTCTCTATTGCAAAGGGACCCCACCTGCCTCCGTGAGCCCGGGGTGAAACACCCCAGTTCTGCTTCCAGCCCCTGGGTTCTAAAGGGACAGTGGTCAGCTTGGGCAGGGTGATGTAGGGAAGATATGGAATACAATACACAGTTTTTGGGTTACCCAGGACAGAAGGATAGCAACTTACTTAGAGATTTTTGAAAATAAGTATCACCTTCCCCATCTACGGAATTCTGCCTTGCATTTTGTTGTACCTGTTTCCCTTCCTCTGTTTGTAAGCACAGTGGGAGTTGTGGCTGCACTTGCTTTAGCAGAGATCCTGCATTGGGGATGGTATTTTTGTTTTCTCACTGCTAAATTGCAGTTATTTCTTGTGGAATTCTACACCTCTTTCTGAACAAATTATTTGCTTCATTTAATGAGAGTTCTGGAACTGAGTGAGGAAAACTGGTAGCAGCTTGTTTGTTACAGAACCATCTCTATGGGAAGCTTAATTCTGGCCATCTCAGCAGTGCCTGGGCAGTCTGAGAAGCCTGGCTGGTGTTTGTTGGGACTGATGGGAGTTTTGTTTGTGGTAATGATACAGAAGCTCACCTGAGGTTCTGCAGCCCTGTGCTGATTGCCAGTTAGAAATTAAGGTCAGCAACTGTTGCTGTCCCTGTTAACTCTCATTGACATGTTCATCATTTATCCATGTAATTTTATGTGGATGCTCACATGATTAGACTCTGGATTGTTTTGGCAGCACTCTCTTGGCTGCCTGTCAGGAAGAACAGCCTTGGTAGGACAGCTGATGGGAAGCTGGATTTAGAAATGACTGTGGATGGGGGTGGGTGTGAAGAATCACCTTTGCTGTGCTCATTTCCATTGGACTTGAACAGCTTGGGAGAGGTGGGAAGGTTGTACTGCCCTGTTTCTTTGGGGCCAAAGTGGTAATGGGGAGCCTGGACTTTTGTGCTCCTTGAATTGGGAAGTGGAAGGGCTGTAGCCATCTGCCTTCTCCAAAATTTTCTCTTGGTAACTTTTCAAACTGCTGATGTTCTTAGCTCTTCAGGACTCAAATATTTCCCTGAATTTATCTAAATTCTTCGGGTTTGCAGAATTCCCCTTCCTCCTCATATAGGAGCCTTCAATGCCTGTCTTGAGAAAGTAGCTGTTTCAATGTTGGACCTTTCCAGAAAAAGAAAGGTTTTTTTAAAATTAAAAATTAATTTAATTTTAAAAACCAAATCAAACCCCTCCCCTCCCAAACCTGCAGTAAAACTGATTCTTTCTGAGAAGAAGCATGTTGTTAAATCCAATTTTCNAATATTTCCTTGAATTTATCTAAATTCTTCAGGTTTGCAGAATTCCCCTTCCTCCTCATATAGGAGTCTTCAGTGTCTGTCTTGAGAAAGTAGCTGTTTCAATGTTGGACCTTTCCAGAAAAAGAAAGGTTTTTTTAGAATTAAAAATTAATTTAATTTTAAAAAACAAATCAAACCCTTCCCCCCGCCCAACCTGCAGTAAAACTGATTCTTTCTGAGAAGAAGCATGTTGTTAAATCCAATTTTCTGATATTTACCCCAACCTTGGGAGCTGTTAGTTACTAGCCTGACAGATTCTATGATTATCCCTAGACTGGTGAAAACATGGCATGGGGATATCTGCTTCAATCCCACCTAGCAGAGTAGGAATCATCTCTTTAATGAATGAATGTGTCACGTATATGCCATAGAGTTTTTATAAGCCACAGTTTGAAGCAAAGGTCACATGTGCAAGCAAAGGAAAAAAAAANAATGGGGAGCCTGGACTTTTGTGCTCCTTGAATTGGGAAGTGGAAGGGCTGTAGCCATCTGCCTTCTCCAAAATTTTCTCTTGGTAACTTTTCAAACTGCTGATGTTCTTAGCTCTTCAGGACTCAAATATTTCCCTGAATTTATCTAAATTCTTCGGGTTTGCAGAATTCCCCTTCCTCCTCATATAGGAGCCTTCAATGCCTGTCTTGAGAAAGTAGCTGTTTCAATGTTGGACCTTTCCAGAAAAAGAAAGGTTTTTTTAAAATTAAAAATTAATTTAATTTTAAAAACCAAATCAAACCCCTCCCCTCCCAAACCTGCAGTAAAACTGATTCTTTCTGAGAAGAAGCATGTTGTTAAATCCAATTTTCTGATATTTACCCCAACCTTGGGAGCTGTTAGTTACTAGCCTGACAGATTCTATGATTATCCCTAGACTGGTGAAAACATGGCATGGGGATATCTGCTTCAATCCCACCTAGCAGAGTAGGAATCATCTCTTTAATGAATGAATGTGTCACGTATATGCCATAGAGTTTTTATAAGCCACAGTTTGAAGCAAAGGTCACATGTGCAAGCAAAGGAAAAAAAAACCCTCAAATATTGTATTCTCTACTTCCCATCAGCCAGTGATGTCTGACTGCTTTCCAGGAAGCAGGGCTTCAGTATGTGTAGAGTTTGTTTTGGAAGACAAATGTTTTAGATAATGAATATTTCCCCTTCCTCCTCCTTTTTCTTAGCTTTCATATCTCAGCTGACACCATGTGGTGTAGAATGTCCCTTTGGTCAGTTTGGGCCAGCTGTCCTGGCTGTGTCCCCTCCCAGGATCTTGCCCACCCCCAGCCTGCTGGAGGGGGAATGTTGGAGAGAGCACTGATGCTGTGCCAGTCCTGCTCAGCAGTAGCCAAAACACCTTTCTAGCTGCCTGTGCAAAGCATCTTCATCTCAGCCAGACCCAACACACCTGTGTAGGCACCCTGAATGCCTTGTATTTATTTCTGTTTGCAAAACCATTTTTAAATTGTTTCTGAAGGAGGCAGTGAGGATGAGCCAACGTGTGGAAGACCACTTGGCATGCGTGTGGGGCCAAATAACACCCTGTTTGTGGCAGATGCTTATTATGGACTCTATGAAGTTGATCCTCTTACAGGTATGACTCTTCTGCTCAGAAGTTCTCTTCCACTGACAAATCTGGGCTTCATTTGCAGTTTTGCCAGATGCTGCAGGCAAAACAATGCCTGTCTTCTTTGTAAAGTGATTTGGAGCTGTCTGGGTGAAATGACTCATGCAAGAACTTGATATTTATTTTCCTGTAGCAATCACTTCCTCTCTGTATCTGGCAGCCTGGATCAGAGCTACCAGCGACTTATCTTCTGGGGTTACGTGGTTTTTGTTGCTAAAATTGATACCCCAGGATCCATGAACAGAGCTCTGTTGTAGCTGTTTCGGTGTTCATAAAAGGAAAGGAAAAGGATTGCTACATAAAACTTCTTGTCATGCTTGCTGTACTTTTGTTTCTGCCTTGATCTCACTGTGGTAGTGAAAAGCTCTGCACTTCCCTGTAATCCAAATCTACACAAAGTGAAGAGAGATGCATGTTGGTGTGGCTACATTGTGTGTCTTTTTTTTTCTTTTCTTCTTTTTGTAACCAGGTGAAACGAAAACGCTTGTGTCAACCAAAACACCGATAGAAGGCCAGAAGTTGTCTTTTGTAAATGATCTTACAGTGACCAGGGATGGGAGGAAAATCTACTTCACTGACTCCAGCAGTAAATGGCAAAGAAAAGACTACTTGTTCCTGGTTATGGAAGGCACAGATGATGGGCGGCAAGTATCTCCTCCCCAGAGCATTTAACTTGCTCTAAGCTCACCTGTAGGAGTGGACTTCACTATTTCCTTGGTCTTCACATTTTTTCTCTTTATAAACCCACCTCTGCAAACACTGCACTGCCCAGGAGAGGGTGAGGGAATGTGTGGGTGTTGCTAATGAGACCTTGCAGCAAAATAAGTGAGATTCCCCTTTTTCCTTCAAGAGGACTGGCATAGGACATTTGTTTTAAAAGTGGAGGTGTTAGCATTACCATCAGCCCAAATCCTTCATGAATGCTGCTGGTCTCAAGTGCCTTTTTTCTCTTGTGTTCTTTAACAAATACTTCCTGGCTATTCTGCCTTCTTAAGTGAGGTGCATGTCAGAAAAGATGGAATGCCTGAAGAATGAAACACAGATGCATAAATATTCATCTTCACTCAAAAATGGTTCCTTTTTAGCCTCCTTGAATATGACACAGTGACGAAAGAAGTGAAAGTCTTAATGGTGGGGCTGAGGTTTCCCAATGGTGTGCAGCTCTCTCCTGCAGAAGACTTTGTCCTGGTGCAGGAGACAACCATGGCTAGAATCAGAAGGCAAGTAAGACTCTGAAATTATTACCAATCTGTTTAGGGATTGTTTAAATAAACGAGTGGAATGACAGAAGAAACCTTACACTTTATTTATGCCTAGTTATAAATGACAAGGTGACCTTCCTAAATACTTAATTTTTTTATTACACTGTAAACATCTGGGCTGCATAATCTTTCCATCATGGGCTCCTTAAGCACAGTGGAGTAAGCTGACTTTTTTCCTGGGAAGAAGTGTGTGGCAGTGCTGTATTTCCCTGTACCAAAAATAATGAGAAAAAAATTATTTTTCTTAAATTTTGGGATTCTCATTTATTATTTAAACTGCTTGAGTTAAGATGTTCTAATCTATTATCTATAACTTTCAGGTATTATGTGTCTGGGCTGATGAAAGGTGGAGCAGATATGTTTGTTGAGAATATGCCTGGTCTTCCAGACAATATCAGGTTAAGCAGCTCTGGAGGATATTGGGTAGCTATGGCAGCTGTGCGACCCAATCCTGGATTTTCTTTGTTGGACTTCTTATCTGAAAAACCATGGATTAAAAGGATGATATTTAAGGTAAAAAATTATAATATTAAAAAGAATTTTCTTTTTAAAAATCACCTTTAGTAAAGGATGGAAGTGATAAATATTTGTTTGTCCTGTTTCTTCCTCTTCACAGGAAGATTTAAAAAACATTAGGTGTTGTGGTTAAACTTATTGCTTTCCCCTGGTAGAACAGTCCTTATATATTCATAGGCAGTAAAATTTAGCATTTGCTTCTTTGAGTAGCAGGTACACATGTCTTAAGTTGCCTTCCATCTTGATCTTAGGAAAGAAAAAGAGACTATCTCTAACCATGCAGCAACACAGGATCTACATTTGGATATGTGAAGACTTCACCTGAAGTGCCTAAACTGCTTATTGCCAGGTGTCTGAAGAGCATTTGGGGAGTGTGAGCTGTTCCCATGCCTGCCCTAGGCACCCTAGGAGACAGAGTGTACGTTGTGGATGGCGTTAGGTGACATTTTGTTCTGGTTCACTATGCCTGTTGTTGTGTCACCCTGCTTTAGGATGAGCGAGGATAATGTATTTTTTTAAGGGCTAAAGAAACAGCATGGTGCTTTTCAAACAATGCAAAGACTTGGAAATACTTCTGTCCTCGAAAAAAGAAAAATCAGCAAGCAGTGCTTAGGATTCCATTGCAGCTGGACAAGCTCTGTGCTGTGCCTGTCTCTCCTGGTGCAGTGCAGGAGCTCTCAGTGATGCTGTGGGGAGCTTGGCATCAGCTGCACCAGAACAAGCTGCTGTCTCTTGCGTGGGCAGCCTTTCAGCCTGCCTCTGGAGTAGAGTGAGCTTCTGCTGATCCTTTTGTTTCTTCTAAAGTTGGCTTTCCAGATATTAATGTGTTAACCCTGTGTAATGGTGTTTACTCAAAATGTGTCCTTATGTTCTTAGCTGCTGGCTTCTGAGGAGCGTGGAGTGGTCTTTGCCTGTATAAATGTCTGAGATCTGATTGTGGAGAATTAATTTTCTTGTTAATTTTCTTTTTTTTCTTCTCTTTCAGTTGCTGAGTCAGGAAACTGTGGCAAAGTTTGTACCCAAATATAGCCTTGTTGTTGAACTCAGTGAGACAGGATCCTACAAGAGAAGCTTCCATGATCCCAATGGAGTGACAGTGGCTTATGTCAGTGAGGCACACGAACACAATGGACACCTTTACCTGGGATCCTTCCGCTCCCCCTATATTTGCAGACTTGATCTCCAACATGTTTAACTGCCTGTCCATGATGAAGTCCCACTGTCCTGTACTACTCCAGAGGTGCAAAGGAAGCATGTGCTCGAGGCAGTGCGTGGCCAAGGACAAAAAGTGACAGTCAGTCTGTTAAGGTGCAGTAGCACTGTGGCCATAGGAAAACGTACAGCTTGCTGTACCTGTCCTCTGTCTTGGCTGACTGCTCATGCTCTGGAGTTGGCCTGCATTATTGTTCATATCTGAGGGCTATGGTGAGGCATCTTCATTCAGTTCTTTGTTCCTCCAAGGAAATCCATCGATTTTCCTGTGCCCAGCCTTGTTTGGAGTCATCTTAAACAGACACTATCATGTCGCCTTATTGCAACTTTATGTCCTCTTACACTGGAAGGATTTGTGATGGATGGAATTTAATTGTGTATGATTTGGGTGGAAGAGGGTGGCTTGCATGTGTTTATTTGTGTTTTAATGCCTCCTGTCCAGGAGCGATTACAGTGCATGTTCTAATGTCATACCATGGTGCTGTGGTAGAGGCAGCAACATCCAGGACATGCCTAGGAATCTAGTAATGCCATTGGATTTCTTCAGTCTCAACCTGTGTAAGTAACATCAGACATTGCAATTAACTGTTATTCAACATGCAGGATCAAATTGGATCGTTACCTCTGGACTCCTGTGTTTCTTTATAGCATTGAGGTCTGATGATGAATGAAAGTTGCATTTTCTGTGTTATTAAGGACTAGTTCCAGTGGGTCTTGAAAGGGTTGTTTGTAGTATTTCCTCCATGTTTACCAGGTCCTGTTCCTTATCTATGTGACCTTTCCTGGGAGACAAGGGCTAGCTGCAGGAATCCTCTTCAACATGTTTTTTGTGAAGAAATGGTAAAGGTTGGGGGGAAGATTGGTGTCTGAAGATGGATGTGGTCTCAAAGGCCCTTGTAGGATCTACTGTTGGTGGATGAGGAAGGCTTAGGTGGAGGATTTTGGAATGCAGTAGTAACTCATGGATGCTTTCTGGCATCTCCAGGGACTTCCTCTGTTAACAGATACTCTGCTTGGTAAATGCAGAGAGTGCTTTTCTGTCAGCTATTGGGAAGGAATGCTTGTGCTGTTACATGTTGTGGCTGGCAGCACAAAGGAATCCCAGACAACACATCAGTTTCATAGAGGAGCCAAAGAGAAGGGCTATGGACAACTGGCTGCTCACCAACAGAGAGGAAATTGAGCAAAAATGCCGGGAGGCCTTGTGTGGATGAACAAGGAACTCCTGGACAAGCTCAAACACTAAAAGGAACTACAGGAGGTGGAAGCAGGGTCTGTAGACAAGCAGGAATGTAGAGAGGTTGTCCAAGCAGCCAGGGATCAGGTTAGAGGAGATAAAGCCCTGAGAGAATTTAACGTGGCTAGGGACATGAAGGACAAGAAGAAAAGCTTCTGTGGGTGTGTGGGTGATAAAAGGAACACTAGGAAAAATGAGGACCCTTCCTGGAAGGAAAGGGGAGACCTGATTACCCGAGACATGGCAAAGGCTGAGGTGCTCAATGACTTTTTTCACCCCCTTCTCCACCAGGAAGAGCTCCAGCCACACTGCCGGAGCTGCAGAAGGGAAAGGCAGGGACTGGGAGACTGAAGAATCACCCACTGTAGGAGGTCAGGTTTTAGATCATCTGAAGAACATGAAGGTGCACAGGACCTGTTGAAATGCATCCAGGGGTCCTGAGGGAACTGATGGATGAAGGGGCTAAGTCACTCTCCATCATATTTGAGGAGTCATGGCAGTCCGGTTAAGTTCCCACCATCTAGAAAAGGGGAAAAATAACCTCCATTTGAAAATAAAGGGGGAAAAGGAAGACGTGGGGAATTACAGCCTGTCAGTCTCACCTCTGTGCCTGGCAGGATCACGGAGCAGAGAGACTGGAACATGTTACTCAGAGAAGTTGTGAATGCCCCACCCTTGGAAGCGTTCAAGGCCAGGCTGGATGGGGCTTTGAGCAACCTGGTCTCATGGGAAGTGTCCCTGATGATCTTTAAGGTCCCTTCCAACCCAAAGCATACTATGATTTTAAATAAGAGGTTTTGCATCTTGAAGAGCTAAAGGGGTTGCTTCAGTAGCTGTGTGATTTAGTGCATTGATACTTTGGAACTGAAGCTTTTGCTGCTCTCTCCTCTTCTGCCACTGGGTGACAATCCAACCTAAACTTACACTATTGCTCCATTTCCTCACCTTTGGAAAGGAAAGAGATTTGCTATAAATATGTAACGAAAAGTACCAGAAAAGGGGAAGGTGATGCTAAAAATGTCACCTGATTTCACTGGCCTTCTGCTCTTCTATTAATGGAGGGCTATGAAAATGAAAATTACTCTTCCCTGTCAATGCTTCTGTCACCTTGTTCTGTGTTACTGCCAGGCTGCAGCAGTCCTGTGGCAAGTAGCTGATGGCTGCTGGATCAGGCTGACTTGTTCCTGTACGGGTCAGGGGCTGCTCTTTCTGGGAAAATCCAGTCCAGGGCAGGCTGCTTCAGCACCAGCTGATTAACACTGCCAGCCCTCGCAACTATTTGTCCTCTTCTGGTGGGATATGAACTTGATGGGATCTTAAATTGGGGTTGAAAAAGCAAATCTGCTGTGGTGATTCTTTCATCCTGATGCTTTGGCACCCTTGGGGCAAACACAGCTTTACCTCTTGGCACACAGTTATCACTAGTGATTTATTTGCCAAAGTATTTCACCAAGTAACCTTTGGACAGAGTGCAGTTCTCAGTTAATTTGTTTTAATGGTACTACAGACTGACTGGACTTGTACCCCATAAACTCCCCCTATTTCTACAGGCTGGACAGACAGGTTTTGTTCAGTCTGAGAGATTAAAGACCTCTGAAGTCTGTAAAGTCCCAACTGTGGTTGCAACAGACCTTGCATGGTGACAGGCTGCTTAACCAGGCCATTGGTGTTCCATTTCTCATGAGAACCTTAATGCTTCATTTTAGCTGGCTCCCATTCTGTTGTTGTTCTGGATCCTGGTAATCCATCCATGACATGCAGAAGTGGGGAGATGTGTAGTAAAACCCAGATGAAACAGGTTGACTAACACACAGGTCTCACTATTCAGCATAAGGGGTGCTTAAGAGCAGTATTTTTCTAGAAACAATTTTTTTCTAAAAAAAATTTCTAATCCTTGATGGGCTCTCAAATGCAAGAGTAAAGCAGCAGCACTGGAATGCCTGTGGAATAAACAAACTGGCATAAACTCCTCTTGATGCTCCTGTGAAGACTGGTTTTACAGGCTCGTTCCACTTCCACAGAGGCTGAGTCAATGCTGTGTTGGTTTCAGATGGATGATGACACACCTGCCTTGAGCAAGGAGAAACCTGGAACAAGTCAGGCTTGGGAAAAAACAGCCAGTCTTCTCTCTTGATGATATGAGTGCAGGAACATGACACCTCTGCAGCTCTGAGACTGGCTCTTCTCTAGTGTGAGAAGTCTTATTGGATGCAGGAGCATTTACAGAGGTATCCAAAGGTCTTGTAAGAGCATGGTTGGTTTATGGTGGCAGAAGAAAGGAGCTGTGAAGAAAGGGGCCTCCTCCTAAGGAGGGAGGAAGTCCTCTCTGCATAACTCTCAGAGAAGCCTGAAGCTACTTCCTGTGTCTTACCCAAGCTTCTTTTGGGACAGACATGGCATATGAGGGAATGTTGCCCTATCTCCCGAAAGACTTGGAGAAATTTTTGATTTAATGTAAAGCCCTGCAGTAAAACTATCCAAGGAAAGGAACTGAGCTGGAGTACACCACAGCTGTGCATTTTAAAAATGTGTTTTGTTTTGCTTTGTTGGTGGAATAGATGTTTCTGCAGGGCACAAGTATCAAGAAGATTTTGCTGAAGCTATTTAAAATGTTACTCCGCAGTTAACTGCACTGTTTCTTTTCTGGATCAAACTTCTGTACCAGAGCTGCTGGAACATAACTCATATATGCCCCTGACACTTCCATGCAAAGGTTGGTTTCTGAGAGTGAGCAGCTGATGAAAGTGATTGCAAAGCCTTGCCATAAATTTGATTCCTTTAATTTTGTGTCTGCTTTGTGCCAGTAAAAACTTTGCAGGTGTGATAATGACCTCTTAAGCTTCTGGGTCTGTCTGCTCAGTTATCCCAACAGGGATCTGATGATGCTGACACTTGGGCCTTCTCACCTAGCCTGCTTAAAATCAGTGCTGCAGAAGAATGAGCACAAGGGGGCAGCTGACTTTTGCTAATTTGTTTGAGGTAGGGACTGAAGAGTTTAGCAGTAAATTGTTGCAGTTAGTTATGTGTGCAAGGCTTTTTCCTTGCAGTCAGCAGCTGTCATGTCTCCTTATCTGTCTGCTGCCAGCTAAACCTCGTATTGGTTCTGTGCAGCTGCGACTCCCCCAGCTGTCAGTGGGCTCTGAAAGTCACTCAGGTTGTGAAATTGGGTGTATCTGGTACAGGCAGAACTTCCAGGTCCTTCATGTAGAGCTGCTGATGTCAAGAGAATGCAAAGTGGGAAGTCTGTCAGTCAGCAATGCTTGAAATTTTGGTGGCAGGAAGTTTGTTGCCTGTGCAATTTAAAAAGTGGGAGTATGAGAGGAAATACTTGCAGAGCAGAGCTTTTGAGCAAATTCAGATCTCCTTTTGAGGATCACTGGCCACTTTGAAGCTTTGGTAAAACTCAGGTTGTGGTTGTCCCACAAGCTCTTAATGTCACTGCTGGGATTGTTCTTTTTTTTTCTTCAACATACAGGGCTGGCAGAAACGTGTTTTCCTTCTCACCTTATGCCCTAAAGCTTTACTAAAAATATTTTTGAATTGCTGTTGTAACCTGAAATAGATGTCAGAGTCCCAGCAAGATCTGCAAGGGTATGAACTCCTTGGAGTGAATTGGTGAACTGTTAACCTTGGTGTAAATTGTAGCCAAGGTGCAGAGGGCAGAGACATTGGCTTTTTGACTGCTGCATGCCATTGTGATTAAATGGTATTTAGCTGCAGTTCTTCAGGTCACTTCTAGCAGTGTCCTCCTCTTTAATTACCCAGATCCTTTCTGAGTGAAGTGCTCTGGAGTGATACAAAGAGCTCAGTTGACTTTAGCTCTGCTCCTTTCTTTGGTGCTCATGAAAGCTCTGTTGCCATAGCTGAGGGGATGATGGATGCTACAACTCCAGTGTGCCTTTCTTGTTGTAATGCACTCTGGAATTATGTGTCACAGGGAACACATGGATGCAGCTTTGAACATAAGGCTGATCTGTCTTTCTCAGCAGGTGCTTGTCTGTTTGGATAGAGAGGTCTGAACAGTCTTGCTGCATTTTCCTTGGGAGGACAGCAAAGTCCTGTTGGGTTTGTCAGCCTGCATGGTGCCAAGTTCACCTGGCTTTAACTTTTGTTGCTCTGACAAATGGAGAATTGGCTTGGTGAGGAGACTGAGATGAAGCACTGTGTGCCAGGGGCTTGCAGAGTCACACAGGGGACACTGTTGTGTGACATGCTCGCTGCCTGCATGCATCTCTGCACAGACCTGAAGTGACAGCGTGCTGCCTGCTCGCCCCCACTGTGGCATGTGAGAGGCAAATGACATCTGTTCCTGAACACCAGGCTGTCCTCCTGGCTGGAGGAAGGAACATGGATGTGCCCAGCCTGTTCTGGGCCAGACTGTCTAGAGCTGACAGCCTGATTGGAAGCCCTTGGCATTGTGTGAAGCATGCAGCTGAAGGAGAAGAGGGATTGAGACCATTCCTCACCCCTCTGAAATGCAAAGAGCAGCTCTTCCTGGCTTCTCTTGCTCTCCTACAAACTTAGCTGTGGCTTGGCTTTCCTGCTTTGTGGACAACCCAAGCCACCATAGCTGACTTTCTTTCTCCTTGTCTTTGGCACCAGGCTGTTGGTGGTGGCTTGTGTGATGGGTGAATGCAGCATCCCATTACATCCTCTTGTGGCCCTTCTGGAGCTTTCTTTTGAGCACTGCTTTTTTTTTTTCTCCCCAGCCAAGACACTGCTGTTCCCAAAGATAAGATGCAGCACAGCTCTCCAGCACTGGATGCTGAAGTTAAGCTGCTGCTGGGCCACCTGTTCCTTACAAGTGGTGTTTCTGAAACAGAACCTGAGACTTGCCCAGCTTTGGGATTACTTGGAGCAGGTACCTCACCTGTACTATCAATATCATAAGATCCCCAGGCCTTGGCTTAGAGCCCTTCACTGGCCTTTCTTGACTGAGTGGTTGTTATAAGGGCTGAAAGTGGGGGTGCTAATAGGAGTTACAATATTGCTGCAGGAAGGCAACAACTCTCAGAAGAAAAGGAGTGAAAAATCCCTGTTCTTTGTGGCTTAGATCAGGGCCCTGCCCATTTAGAAGTGCTGGTCTGTGTATGACTGATCATGGGCTCAGACTTTATGGCTGTTTTAAGGGAGCAGCTACCCAAATCCTTCCTAATAAGGACCTTAGTCCACTGTAAGCAGTAACTGGCCCATGGATGAAGACTGAAGACTTGAAGGAATGGTAGATGCCCACCTAGAGAAGACCATCACTGTACTGAACCTGAACATAAGATGTGGTCTGCCAGAGAATAAATGTTGTATATTAACCTGAATGGAACTATGCTGTTTACCCTCAGCAGAATTATTCTGTGAGGATATGATTAGATTTATTTGCCTTGGCATTTGCAGCAATGCCCTTTCACAGTGTAGCTTAGCTTTTGATTAAAGTGGAAGCAGTAGTTAGACTGTGACACTTCTGGGCTGTCTGTGTTTCAGGACACCCTTATCCATACCTCTGTCTTTAAAAAAAAGAACAGCTCTCTCTCTTGCATTCTTGACAGAGGTGTCTAACCATTTCCCTGGCTCTGGAGAATCTTAAAACTTGTATGTGTGTGTGTATCCCCAGGCAAACTATCCCACTGTTGTAAAGCTTTCCTTGGTGGTGTAGTCACACATGCTGTGGTTTAGACCTGTTTCCATCATGCCTCTGTGAAGGTTCATCACAAAACAAGTGCAACAGAGCTTCCTGGGAGTGCTTGGAAGTTCAGCCAGAGCGTGGATGGTGAATGAATGACATGTGTTCATGTGCAGTTTAGTTGTGGAAAAACAGACACACAACTGGATAGCAAGACATTCAGTCAAGGCAGGCCTTGTCTTTTGACTGTCTTTCTCAAGGAAAAAACAACTGTGTGCTTTGAGAGAAAAGCTCTGTGACAGTTCTGTACAGCTGTTCCCCACTTCGATATTGACCTCAGCACTGCAGGCAAGGAAAAACTCATGGTGGGAGATCCCCTGTAAGTCAGGCTCTCATGGAGAAAGGTCTTGGTGACAGTGGGCAACAGGGATATGTACTTTGTGTGTCCAGGGTGTTATCCAGACCTCAAAATAGCATCTCAGCATCTGTGAATAAAAGGGGAATTGGTGAGAAAGTTCAGGTGTCTGCTGATCAATCTCAGCATTGCAGGCTATGATGGAACAGCATCCTTTTGTCTGCCCACTTTATCCTAGGAAAAATACTGTTTGCTAAGTAATCCTGTCTTGTGGGAGAGCCTGTGTAAGGATTTCCCCCACCCAGGAAATCTCTGTTTAGCTCCTACTCTATTTCTGCACACTGTCCTGAGACACCCAGGACTATGGGCCAGGTGGATGTATCTGGTTCAACTCCTTGCAGACAGGAGCTGGCCCTGGATGCATGAAAGGTGATAACCCAGCCTCACCCCAGCTGGCTCTGCAGAGGAGAGGCTTGTACATGTATGAAGACATGGAAGAGCTGGTCGGAAGGTGATTGTGCAGCTAGAGATGGCCAAGAATCCCCTGCAGTTCCTGGGCACCCCAAAGGAATCAAACACATACCAGTTGCAGGTTTTTTTTCCTCTGAAAGTGACAGCTGTCCAGGCTGGAGTGATCCCTCTTCTCACACACGGTGCGTTTGATTTCCACGTGAAGCATGTACTTCAGCCCTCTGACAATCTAGAGAAAGCAGTTTCCTCCTTTAAAGTGTGGGCAGGGGAAAGAGATGCCAAAACTGTGGCTAGGGATCAAGTGCTACACCTGAGAACTGTATGTCACCTACACAGAGCCCTCCTGTGCAGCAGTGGTACAGGGGACAGCTTTGGCAGTCCTGAGGAAGATCAAGGCTGTTGGGTCTTGGATGTGCCATAGGAAGGTCAATTAGAAGATGGTTTGGAGGATCATCAGGAGTCAGCTGCTCTTACCTGTACCATGGCTTTCTTTATCTGTGATTCCTTAAACAGAAAGAGGTCATTGGAGCTGTTGTTGTATCTGTAGACCCCAAAGCGAGCAGCCTTGCGGACCCCAGGGTTGTTGGTGTTCACTGGGACAGGGAAGCCAGGTCTTATGGTTGGGTGGGGTGGTGGTACATTTGTAGCTGAAACAACGCAAAACATGAGTGTAAAACACACCAGGGGCCTAAAGGGGTGGGAGCTTCATCCCTCTGAACCAGTGCTAAACCTTCCTATTTGTCCAATGCACTTGTGCTTCAGGTCTCTGCTCACATCCGTTACAAAGTAATTTTCCTTTATATGTTTTGAGATGGTGAAACAGTCCTAGGAAATGAGGTGACATACAGAGATGCTGCCAGAAGGGAAAGCAGAGCTCAAAATGACTTAGAAGGAGCCAGAGTATCACAAATATAATTTAATGTCTCTTGTACGGCTCCCAGTTTATAGAAGGACCAACTTTGAATCTGCTTATAAAGAAAGATCATGTTGCTAGGCATACAGTGTAGTTTTGGTAACATATCAAACACTGGCTGAGAGTCCTGCTGCTCTTAATTTGCATATCTTATCTTACAGATACAAGTCTTTCCCCCACACCCCACCCTTAAATCTTTGATGGCATCTTGAGGTTTTTATTTTAGAAGGATTTAGATATTAGGAAGAAATTCTTCACTGAAAGGGTGATAAGACACTGGTACATGTTGCATCCCTTGGAAGTATTCAAGTCCAGGCTGGATGGGGCTTTGAGCAACCTGGTCTAGTGCAAGGTGTCCCTGTCTGTGGCAGGGGGGTTGGAAGTCTTTAAGGTCCCTTCTAACCCAAACAATTCTATGGTTACCAAGGTCATGGAGTGGAGAAGCAAAGTGTGTAGGAAATGGAAACTGGGGAGTGTGGGGCGGTTAACCCATGACCTTTCACATTAGAGCATTTCATAGAATCATTTACTGTATATTTTCACTTGGTTTTGTAGCTCTTTCCCCAAGCACTGCTTGTTTTTCAGTCATTTAAAAGAAGCTCGAAGCTTACAGTTCATGTCATTATTTCACCGCCTTTTACATTTGCCTTCCTCTCCATTTTTCTACTTCTGAAATAAAAGAAAACATCCCCAATCCCACAGAAGGTGCCATGCAGCCACTGCTGATGCGAAGGCCTGCAGTGCAGGAGGTGACCCTGTGTGTGTGCAGGCAATGAGCCTGTGTGTGCTTGTGCACACAAATGTGCACACAGAGGTTGTACTAAATCTGCTGTGAAAGCCAAGCTTTTTATCACCTCTAGCTTTTTTCACAGATCTCTCACCCACAGCCAGCTGCACAGAGCACAGGCTGTGTACTTTAGCCAGTTTGCACTGAGAAACCTAAGTAGAAGACAGGGGCAGCTTGGTGATCCAGAGTCTATTAAAAAAAAAAAAAAGAAACCAACCCAGAATGATGTGCCATCATCAACATGGAAGGTGACAAAAGTTTATCTCACATGCTTATGCACATCCTACTTACACTTATGTCACATCCTTCTCACAGGTGTTAATTGCTGCACCCACTTGTAACAATGCTCAAGGATTTAAGCCTTAACCTGCAAAGGAGAGACTCGATTCCACATCCCTCCTCAACCCAAAGATGTCCAAATCCATCTCTCTTCCTGGCTGATACCTCAGCTACCTTAATGACCCCCATATTTTCTTGCAGGTGGGAGCTGAGAGACCCAGGCCATATGTTGGAGAGGAGCAGATGTTCTGGAGGTGGCTTTGTGTCTGGTGTGGAGGTGATGAGCTTTCCTGTCCCATGCCTCAGATCTGTGTTGCCACTGGGATGCAGCCAGTGCTGGGCAATCTGGTGGTATTTTTTCACCCAACAGTCCAGAATCCGCATGTTGGTCCCAAGACTATTCTCTATGGGATGGTGTTTTCCCACTGCAGCAGGGAAGGGTGGGGTTCAAGAGCCATAGAATCTCATGACCATTGAGCCTTGGACTGAAGGTATTTCTCAGGCAAGCACATCTTACACAGTGCTCAACTCATGGGTAGAACTTTTCACAGGGGTTAAGGCACTGGGATCCACAGGTGATTCAGGAGGGCCATGCAAGACCTGTCTGCAGGCAGAAAGGAAGCTTGAGGCAGAGCAGGGTCTTGGTTTGCCCACAAGGCCCACTGTACCCTTCCTCAGAAATGCCATTCTTTTTCCTGTGCCATCAATACCAACCCAACAGCTTAAAGGGACCAGCCCTTTCCTGAGCTCACCTAGCAACTGAGACATTCTGCCAGGCTGAGAGCAGGTTGCTGCCTTGGGCTCTTCTTGCTGCTCCCCAGCACCTCGCTTGAATATCTGCTCTTGTGCCTGTTGGAAAGTCAGGTGTGGCAGTGGTGTTGATATCAAACACCGTTCTTTGTAGAAGGGGGTGATAACCACAGACTCTTTCAATCTTAACACGATGTCCTTTTGTGGCTTTTGAGAGCCCTCAGCACCTCTTGAGTCATGGTGACGTCTTTTATAGGCACGGGGTGAATGAGACTGGCTGAAATCACACTGTGTTTATGGGAAGAAAACTATTACGTGTATTATTCAAACCAAGAGTCAGAGTCTAAGAGCCTTTGTTCCTGACTGCAGTGCCTGGGAGATCCAGCAGTGTCACACATGGCCAGGCCTCCAAAAGGCATCACCTGGAGAGGTGAGTGAGCTGGACATGTGTTGTAGAGAGCTAGACTCGATACACCATGTGTTGTAAGCAGGTGATAGGTTATAGGTTGTATTTTTCCCCCAACTTTCACCAAGGAGTACTGGGCATTTTACCTCTTTCACCTGTTGCAACTTGGTGTTGAAAATGACTCATACCAGAGCAAAGTGGGTATAAAATCTACTGAGTCCTTTTGGGAGAACTTTGCCCCACCATTTTCCTTGGGGCACTCAGATTCCTTAAGGCTAGGATTTGGTTTTCTTTGTGTGCTTCCATTCTCATTTGAGGTGGTCACTGCATGGCACACACACTGGTCTGAAATCACTTTTACTGTTCGCAGTAGTTTGCAGTACTATATTTCCAAACCCCAGAGGCTCTCTGGTGTGAGGTACCTGTAATTCTGATTTTCTCTCTGCAGCCTTTTCTGACTGTTTCATCCCTGGCTTGGCTTGAGTGCCATTACCTAAAAATTTGCATTTGTGTAAGGTGATGGCCCTGTTCCAGACACAAGTCAAACTTGGCTCAGAGGGTCAAACAGCAGTGCAGGGCTCTAGGCAAACCAGCATTCCTGAAACATCCAGGCCTGGGCAGGAGCAGAGGAACAGCATGACTTGGCCAGGCACCTACAATAGTCAGAGTCCCTGAGTGTGTGATCTCATGGTCTGAGCAGATAACTCTTGCTGCTCTAGTGAGAGATGCTTAGGACCAGAGCATTCATATTCAGAGCCCATCCTTGCTCCTGGATTTGGAAATGTGAAGAGAGAGGTGGAAAAGCCGGCCCTCCTGCTCCTTCTGTCGGACAATAGTAAGGTTAGACTCTTTTCTTGCTCAAAGTTACCAGGCCATGACTGTTATTAAGCAAGCAAGGGCTATTCTTGCAGAGATGAGCTGAATGTTGTATTAAGAGGCTCTCTCTTGTGGTTTCCTCCTTGAGGATTTCTTTGGGGACCTTGTTCCTGCAGTATGAGAGAGCAATCCTGTGGATGTTCCCTCCCAGGCTGCAGTGAAACAAATAAGCAGATTCTAACAGGTTGATTTTTTTTTCCACCAGATGCTGCGAAAACCCCCTCCCCATTACTCCCTCCTTTCAAAACTTCCTCCCCCTAGCAAGGCTAGGCTTTATCTTTACATTTAATATGTGGCAGAGTTCCTGCATGCCTCTGCAGCCCCCAAAGGAAACCACAGCAGAAACAAAAAGCTACTGGCTAACCAAACACCATCCCTGAGTTCTTTCTGTGTATGGGAACCAAAGTAATACTGAAATAGAACCAAAACCTTCAGAGAAAAACACTCCTGTCTGCAGCTCCCATTCTAAAGATTTAAGGCCAGCTGCAATCAAGACAGTTCCCTTGCTCAGCAAAGGAAGAAATGAAACAGGGTAATGCTTCATTAAAAGTCAGCTAATCGGCACTCAAGTGTCCATCTGTACTTAGCAGTCTGATTGTTACCCGCAGTCTTTAGATTTAATAATCAAGGTCATGCAGAGTTTCAACACTGACAAATGAGTTAAAACCATAAATTTACTTTAAACCCCCTAAATGATATCTCTGGATAGCACGGTTCACTACACGAGGAGAAAGTCTTTAGAGCAGTCAGGTCTTCAGCTGCAGCCTGAACCCTGCGGTGCTGAGCCAGCAGGGGCAGCAGTCGGAGAAAGGCTGTTATTTACCAGAGCATTACATAGTAGCACTCACAGAACCTAAACCACAAGGAAAACAGCAATTATTTTCCATTCTTACCACCTGAAGTCCCAGTGAAGCTCCAGAGTGCCAAACAGCAAAGTGCGGTGAAGCTGCAGGCGAAGTTCGCTGCCATCTCCACCGTGTCAGAAGAGGAGCCCGACAGCCAGAGGAGTAACTGCCCTGCTTCCTGCTGGAGAAGAAGTGCCTCTGTGAGTGCTCTTATTGGCTAGTGGGGAAGAAAAAAACCACCCTAAAACCCCCTGAATCATCACAGCTCTGATGCAGACTTTGTCTCCTGCTGATGACCACATACCTCGAAGCCCAGCCACAAAGCTGTGGCTTGGTGATGGCAGCACCAGCCTTGCATGAGACAGGGACTTTTGCTTTGATCCTCAAGGATTGTGTAGAAGCATGGACAGATATATGTGATGCAACACTGGAAAGGGGTGTGGGGATGAGGAGAGTAACAGTCATGTGCTTTAAGGTTCATGGGGAAACTTCATACCTAAGAAATAGGCAATGAGCCCCTGGGACGTGGCTCTTGACTTGCATATGTGCATCTGTGTGTGGAGACCTGACAGAGATGATGAGTCCAGTGTCTTGCTTCCCCTCATGTGGAGATGTGGGGTTTGGGTGAGGCAGACTGGGAAGTTTTAGGGGTACCTACCCAAGGGGGCTGTGTGGAACAACGCCGGTAGGGAGAACATTTTGGGTTTGGTGGTAGAGGAGAACATCGCACCGTACGTTTATTAAAGGTGTTATGACAATAGGAAAGGGCTGCATTAGAGAAGATGAGGTTTTTTCTAGGTGCTGTCCAGAAAGAAGAGAAACAGGGGGAGAGGGGTATTTTGTCTCTCTGTGACTTGCAGAGCTTTTCTGCTCTGTGGTTGGATTTCCCAGTGTCAGTCCTTGGTTTCCAGAGAGATCCTCTCTAGGCAGTGCTGGCCCATGCTGAGAAGCTTGAAAGACCAGGGAAAGAACTTAGTTGCCAGACCTTGTGGTGCAGCTGAAATAACCAGCTGACAGATTCAGGAGGCTGGGAGATGAAGCATTGTCTCACTGAAGGGCTGACAGGGGTGGACCTCACTGTGTGTGTGTGCATTTGTTTCAGGCGAGCAGGAAGGTGATGGCTGCCCTTCACTTGCCCCAGCAACAAATTGTGCTCCTTTCTGAGCAAAGGAGCAAAGACATCTTAGTGCCTTAGGTAAAGTCCTAATGCAGGGCACTGTGGGTGGTGTACAAAGCACTGGAGGAAAACATTCTTAATGTTTTGTTGTAGGAATGGATTAGATAAACCCTCTTTTGAAATGTCCCACAGAGAAAGAATGGGGCAACTATAGTGTGTCACATTCATCATCAGCCCTTGCATGGGCTGCTGAATCAGACTCTAAAGCCTGTGGAAAGCATTGGAGCAGAATGAGAAGGACTATATTGAGGGGGTTTTACTTATCCTCCCTCCCTTTATTTCTTTTTTGAACTCACATGGTAGCCTGTCCCATGGCTGGGACACAGGTAGGGACTCAAGCAGGTATCTCCAGCTCCCCCCTTTCTCCTGAAGAGCTGTTCTCTACAGTTTCTACCTCACTGACAGGCTCTGGGGAGTGTCCTTCTGAGCCTATAGTCAGGTTCTCTAACGTGCAAGAAAGAGGTGGTTGGGACCCTGTAAGGCACCAAAACTCACTTGATGAGCTACTCAAAAGGGCTTAGAGTTGTTCATGTACTGAGTTAGACACAGGGGAAAAATACCAGCAAGATATTCTCAGGAGATCAAAACAACAACAAAAAACCCCTTTACTGGCATCTTTAGAAAATCAGAGAACTTTGGCAAAATGTTTAAAGTACCCTACAGCAGCCTTCAGCTATATAAAGGGAACCTAAAAGAGTGCTGGGAGAGGGATTTTTGACAAGGGGCATGTAGTGACAGAACCACAGGAAATGGCTTTAAGCTGACAGAAGGCAGGTTTAGATTAGCTATTAGAAAGAAATTCTTTACTGTGGGGGTGGCGAGGCACTGAACACATTGCCCAGGGACATTGTGAATGCACCATCCCTGGAAGTGTTCAAGGCCAGGTTGGATGGGGCTTTGAGCAACCTGTTCTGGTAGAATGTGTCCCTGCCCATGGCAGGGGGGTTGGAACTGGGTGACCTTTAAAGTCTCTTTCATCCCAAACCATTCTGGGATTCTACAATAAAGCCAGATAGCAATTTCAAAAAAGCAGCGTGTGTCTTCAGAGGACTTATTTTTCCCCTCTTCTTCCCTTGCCCCTTCTTTCCATAAAAATTGATCATTTGCAGCTCTTCCATATCAATTTTTCCTTTTTCTAATGCTCCTTTTATGATTTTGTTGAGGAAGTATCTCCAGTTCTTTTCTCCCAGGAATTAACAGAGCGCTCACTAATGAGCACTATTAATAGTGCTAAGTGGTATTATGTAAAAAGCCACAAAGAACATGGCACCAAAAATCCCACAAAAAAACTCCCAAACCCCTCCCCTCAATAACAGACAAGCAACACCAAACTCCTCTAAGCCCACAGTGTACATCTGCCTGTTATTTTTCCTTGAGAAATTTTTTGCTGTGGTATAAACCCATGGCTGGAGGCTGTGAGTGTTGTCCCTTTGTGAGGTCTCATTCCAAGCAGGTGTCACATCCTGGGGTACTGCTCTGTGCCCCAAATCCATCTGCAGAAGTGGAGCAGCATGATGTTTTGTCTGACATCCAACCCCAGAAAATGAGTCAGATACTCTTATCATTGAAGCTCCCTGAGGGTCCGTGATAGGAATTTCATCCCCTTTCCCTGGAAAGTGTGTGTAGAACTCCTCCACACCAGCACAGGGCATGTGGGGTACTCTGGGGGGTAGATTTCACTCACTGAATTTCCCAGTGTGTGAGCAGGCATCCTGAACAGGGAGAAGATGAGAGTAAGTGGGCACAGAAAGACTCACAGATTATCCCAGGGTAAACAGAGCAGTTGCTTTAAGCAAACAGCTACCCCTGACCCACTCTAAACCAAACGTGTGATCCTTCTGCATTAAGATGGATTATCTAGATCTTGAAAGACTTGCACACATGAAGAACCCTTGTGTTTGGGTTTTTTTTGGTGTGAGTAGGGGATGTTTGTTGCAAGTCTTGGGATACCAAGTCTGCTCTGTTTTCTGCAAGGGAATTTGCAGGGTTGTTACATTCTCTCTCTCACTGTTGGCCTGAGTTACAAGAGGCTTTGGCAACACTGCAACTCTGGGGACTCTTCAGATTGAAATAAAAAAAACCCAACCAAACTTCTCTTATTCATAATTCAAGGATGTAATTTTATCCTCCTTTGGGCTGAAGAAGCAGAAAAGCCACTGTACCTGATATTTGATTTTCATTTGGAACATGAGGTGGACTTCTTCATCATCACTTTTTGCTTCAGTTATTTAGGGCCAGACCTTTGTCCCTGCAGCACAGCTGAGCAGTTGCTACCATGCTTCCTGGAACAATGCCACCAGGATCTGCAAAGGATCCTGTAAATGCAATCAGCATCTAGCCCTGCACCCACAATATTCAATTTTCAGTTCTGACTCCCTGTTTGTACTTCATGGATCTGTGGGGGACTGTAAGAAAAACTAATTTCATTAACTTTTGAAGGGAGCTGGAGGATGACTGGAGTGTGTTTGAATTGTGCATTCCAAGGTTTTAATTAAGACACATTTACCACTGTCAATAGTTGGGTTTTTTCACCTTTAAATCTTTCTAACATTTTCCGGGCTTTCATCAGATCTCCAGGGCAGCTAATTTAGTTGGTGTTGCTTTAATGAAGGTTCTGAGCAAGAGGATTATTTTCTGGCACTCAGCTGGAATAGGGAAATCACCACATTTCAGCTTTTGGTAGACAAGTACATGAGAAAATGTGTTATTTTGGTAGAGTTGCAACAGCCTGAAAGGTGAAAGAGCTGGATTTGATGTCTTCTTCCATACTGGAGATCTGCACTTCGCAAGGGCAAAATATGTCGAGGTGCAGAGAAAGGATAATGCAAGGAAGAAGAACCAGGATAAAGAATTCAGTTGAGGACTCAGCTGCTCCTCTACTTTCTTACAGCAGGAACACCTCACCAGCCCAGCTTCTGTAAGTGGAAAACCACCTGGACAAGCCACAGGGTACCTGATACCCTTCTGAGCAGCGGCGTGGCTGAAGAACTTTGGTGAGGTACAGGGGGAAGGAGCATTCAGTCAGCAGTGGTGGCCACATTTGGGAAGATGTGTCTATGCACTCAGAAACAATGGGATGCATGGGAGAAATGGGTGGGTTGACCTCCAACTAGAGGATTTGTCTACTTGCCTTTCCTGCCAGGTGCTCTGTAGCTCACCCACACTCCCCTGTGCTTCCACTGCATAAGGAACCGTGACTTTTCAAGGGGATTGAGGCTCATGTAGTTGCATCTGCTTTTTTTATTTTATCCTCCCTGCAATAACTTCTGAATTTCCATCCAATATGAAAGCAATCTGGAAGACCTGAGGATAATCTGGTTACCATACATTTCTAGAGGAGAGATGCGAAGAAGAAATAACTAGGCTGAGGCAGGGCTAGGGGGCACAACAGTGTCATTATTTAGTTTATCTGCCAGCAGCACTGTCAGCTGCTGTGCAGAGGTGGCTTATGGACTGCACTGCAGGGTGCTGTGATGTATGTAAAGACCCCTCTATGTTTTACCTTGTGGCTGTTTTATTAATTTTGACACAGACAAACCTCCCAACCCTTCCCTCTCCAACTGAAAAGCCCAGGTGCCTGGAAGCATTGGCTCAGTCAGCTGGCTGGGGTCCTCTTTGGAGACCAACCTGGTTAAATGGGTCTTATCACATTGGAAAGTGACCCTTAGGGAAGCTGCAGAGGGCTAGAGCTGCTAAAAACCCATCCAGGTGGCCAAAGTAGGGGTAGCAGTGAGAGGCTGCCTCAGGCTGGCAGCTGTCAAGGATCAGATGAACGCTGTGTTTTCAGTATTCAGGATCAGTCCTAACACAAGCCATGAAAAAGCAAGTGCAAGACACAGTGAGACACTGGCACAGCAGTGCAGGCCTGTGTCTGCAATGCAGTGCATGCTGCAGGTCTCCCAGTGTGAGAGGAGACAAATCTGTGCTCTTCAGCTGTGTTTGAAAATCCCTTCCACAACTCAGTGGAGCTCCTCTGCCTGGCAGGTACCCAGCTATTGAGTGCTGGTGAGACTTGGATCTGACAGCCCCAGTCTGCTTCTGCTGTGCTGTGTTCCCTTTCACCAGCACTGCCAGCTCTTCCCTGGTTCTTCACATCCACGAGGAACAGCCACCAGCTGAAGAGGAGGGCTGAGATGTGCTTTCGTACACAGGTGGCAAACCAGCATGTGCAAAATGCTCCCTGGGCTATGAGGATGGTGTTGCAGAAGGGTGTCCCATAGAGAGCAGAAAATCAGGTCCTAAATAAAATTTAAATCAAGCAGAACCGTGTGCTTAACATTGTTACTTCAGGCACATATGGTGCCCAGGTTGAGGGCAGCAAATGAAATCCCTCCTCCATTCCCAGCCACTCCCTGTAGTTTGGGCAGAGGCTGAACAGCCACACAATTGTTATCTGCTGAAATCCATCGCTGAAAAATGTGGTTCTATAGAGAAAAAAGTGAAGAATCAATCAGGGCTTAATGATTTTTCCGTGACTGCAACAACGGCTGTTTCTCAGCAATTGGAATCCCTGTCCTTCCACCCCTGCTGTAAGGCTGAGGAAGTTTTTGATCATAGGCACAAAGTGGAAGCTTCAAAGCCCTTGTCTGCAGACAAAAGGGATTTCTCAAAAACAGCTCCACCTGAGAGGGCAGTTATGAACAGCCCCTGCTTTGTCAGTGCCTATGAAGAAAACCAGGTAGTTAACAAAGGTGGAAGAGCTGTGCTTAAGTTTTATGAAAGGATCCAGAAATGCCACTAAGCCTCCCTGCTCCAGAGCACTGTGTGAGCTATGCAGTGGTGGTCAGGGAACAATTGGATGCCTTTTAACTTGTCTCGAGGTCCTGTGAGATTTCTGCACTTTTCTTGGAAGGAGCAAATGCAGCTGGCTGTTGTAGACTGGCAGAATTAATTTAGCCATGCTAGAGACACTGCTCAGGAATTTTCTGCAGATGTTTTTTTGCAATGTCAAAATATATTGCTGTGAAATGAGCTCTTTCAGGTACCTTAGATTTATTTTATTTTTCTGTTTTCCATGAGAAATACACAGCCAGAGCAAGTCAGAGTGCTTTGGATTGTGCTGCCATTAAACAGGGCTGCTGCAGTCCGTCAGGGGAGCTGCTCTAACACATGCTGTGTGCAGGATATGGAAAAGGGTCAAGCTGTGTGTTAACTTTGATCTCCCTCCGGGGCTGTCTTGGTTTTCCAGCACATTTAGGTTCCTCATTTTGCACTATGTCCCCTAGGTGCAGCCAAGCTCCAACACTTCCCCCTGGGCCCGTGACCAGAGTTCTTGCTCTGGCTCAAAGATGTACATTCTGTATAAGATCGGTGGAGTGGGAAGCTGTGTGTCAGTGGTGTTGCCCTGCAGTCCTTCAAATTGACTTTTCTGGGCTGTGCCTGAGGATGAAAGCTGAAAAGTAAGGAGTTATTGCTGGCAATGGGAGCAGAGATGCAGGAGGGGAACAGACCTCCTTGAAGCTGACCCTGTCCAACCTCCCAAGCAGCCACAGTGATCAGGTCTTCCCATTTATTTCTGATTCTTCAGACTGCTGACCTCTCTGAGACAGTGGGATGTCAGGTTTAGAGTTTGAGCAGAGATCAGTGAGCAGCTCTCTCAGTCAGGAAGAGCTTTCCCCCACAGAAGAAAATTGCTTTGTCACAAGCTGCCTGGGAAGACCCATCACCAGGATGAGTAATGCAGCGGGGTAAAGTGAGACTGAGGCCCTGCAGGTTTTCTGTGTGAGATGGAAGGAGCTGGGAGAATTTAAAGTGAACATCGAGGTGTGAGAAAAATTCCCTGGACACTCAGAGAGGTTGCTCTTCTCCTCCTTCTTGCTGGGTAGCCTAGCATCATCACGTGAGCATGCTAATGAACCAGGGGAGAGGGGAATGGCAGCCTTGGGACACTTCCACTCCTACCAAATAACTTGGGACACACCCCCTCTTGTCTAGGCCTGCTTTACTTGTATGAAGGCATCATCCAAAAAGCCAAAGAACCAAGACATTTGTATGAAAACTTAGGGAAGCAGCTGTGTCACTGAATGCGTCTTGGAACATTTATCTCTTCTTTCCTGTGGGAATATGTATTTCTTTGTAAACCAGCAGGGTACTAAGTGAAAGGTGGAGTTGAGAGGAACTCAGAGTCTGTAAGCTACACCTCTGCTCTGAGCTGGGCTGAGATTCCAGGACACTGTGTGTCCTGTGCACTGTGGAAAGGCATTCTCTTGAGGTTGACAAAAGTGGCCAGGAGACCTTGGACAGGACCTTGGAGCAGGCAGAGATTGGCACAGAAGGTGTGACATTTTTGGGATTCATTCGGAAGCAAGGGAGTTAATTTTCCTCCTCTGGCCTCCCAGGAGTGGAACGGGAATGGTATCTTTCAGAAAAGCACTCGGAGCTGAGCTGAACATGACCTCCAGTTGATGTAAATGCAGTTTCCATCCTAGTGCTTCCCTTGGATGGAATTAATGTCAAATGGTAAATCATATCCAATAGCTTGATGTGCCTGCCCAACCTCAGCTCTGGGACCACACTGCTAAACTCTGCAGACCTGCAAGAAAGCCAGTCAGTAAAAAAGAGGGCTTTCACTTGATTTACAGGGCTTGTGACTCGTAACTCAGCTCCTATTCGATTATTTTTCATTTTCTGTCATCTGTAGATCAGTTTAAATGGGATAAGCAAAAGAGTTCTGAAGGTGAGTTCATGCAAGGCTCTTGCCTATATGTATGAAAAAACCATCTTTTTCTTTGATTTGGACTTGTTTCATTTTGTTGTGCATAAACACCATCTACTAATGAGGAGCTTTTGGGAAGTGAGTAGCCAGCAATCAAACTGCTGGGTTGCCTTGTGTGGCAGTCCTGTCACAAGCAGATCTGTCCAAAGGCCTGGGATCTGTTATCAGCAGTTGCAGAAGGTATGGACACATCAACAGCCACTGCTGGTTGTACTGACATTGGATTAGGCATGAAAAGCTTCCCCCAGGCAGTATCCAGGCCATCTACAAATGTGTGTGTGACTGTGTCAGGGGATGGAGTAACACCTACCTCTGACTCAGCTCATCCAGAACCAGTGAAGCCAAGCCTTCCCCATTTCAGCTGGAATACTGACAGGGAGCCTGCCATCCTGAGTCAGGGAAGGCAATGCTGCAGGTCGCTGCCACTAGCAAGGACCAAGGGAGGAAAAAAGGGACACAGAGAAAGACAGAGACTGGGCAAACACTGGCTCCAGTTAGGAAGAATTATAAACCTGGTGGGTGTGGACTGTCCCTAGAAAAGGGGAACTGACTGGGCACTGGGATCAGCCTGAGCCTGGAGTCAGGCAATCCATGCTCTGATAAACAGCAAGTACTGTCCCTGTGGTCTGACCATGGGAAAAACGAGGAGGAAAGACTGTTCTCCACACTCAGCTGGGAAACCAAGCCAGGACCAGCTGTGTCTGGGAGAATGCCTGCACCAGGGCTCTGAGCATGGAGGATGAATGTTTCCCATGCTCATGCCTCCTGCCTGCTCTTTCTCCCCATATGAAGTCAGAGTCAGGGACTCTCTCCAGCTCACCCTCTTCTGTAGTGTCTTGGTCCTTCAGTGAGCAGGGTGTGCGCTGTGCTGCTGCAGCAGGAGCACGGATGGTTTTGCATTCGAGGAGTTTTGCACACAGAGGGTCAGACTGCACAAAGCCCAGCTGCAAAATAACCCTGAGAGGATCTGAATGAAGCTGTGAGTTGGAATGAGGGAATGTTCTGGTTTAGGGAAGTCAGAGGTTGGTTCCATGAGGCAGAGAGGATGTCACTGCTAGAGGAAGCATTGGAGCATACCTCGGTCAACAGGTTGTTCTGACAGTTTTTCGAAAGTCAGGGAGGTTGAATGTGGATAAAGTGGGTGCAGCTAAGCCCACAGGGAAAGAAATCTGGAGCCTGCTGTACCACTGCAGGCTGTAACAAGGGGACATGGTGTTCTTAGCAAGCTGGTCTGTGCCTGTAAGAACATCCTGATCCTGCTGCTGCAGACCCTGGCCCCAAACCCCATTCCAACCCAGCATGATGGGGAGTGCTGGGAACAGAGCCTCAAGCTGATGAGTTCAGGAGCAAATAGAGATGTCTTGAGGCACTTTTGGGGAGAGCGGGTTAAGCTGGCATTTGGGCAGTGTGAGCCAAATACAGGCTTTCCATGAGGTAAATGAAGAAGCTGTCCTACCTTTACAGTTCCAGAGATCCACAGTTCCTGAAGGAAGCCTTTCTTCAAGTCTTTGGCTTCATACATGACATCAGAAAAAGGTCCCAGGGTATCAGTGGCATTGTGGTCAGAAGAGTAATAGTGCTGATCCCAAATGCACTCTTCACATCGGGTCTGTGGCAAGGTGAGGAGTGTAGTTCTTCCCTGGGGATTGGAAGGGAGAGTTCTGGACTACACAGGCACCTACAGCAGCATTCACAGGTTGCCCTCATGGAAACCAGAGTTCTCACCTGCCCCTGTATCAGCTAAATAGATCTGTGTTCACAACACTCCTGCGTCTCTCTCCTTCTTAAAGAAACCCAGCCCAAAAAACAAACAAACAAACAAACCCAGAAAAGTTTGGGATCTTCACAAGAAGGCTAGTGGGGGACTTCCTGGCCATCCCACTCTGTTCCCATTGCAACAGTGGTGACGTCTCTTTTTGCTCTAGTCTTTGACAAATGGGAGCCAGATATTATCCTGAAATTAAAGAACTCCAGAGCAGGAGGAGCAGGGGCAGGACGGGGACCCGCTGCATTGTGGTGCCTAAATGAGGCTGCCAACCCATTTAATGTGTCACAAAGAACCTGACGAAATGACTGCCCAGGGAGAAGAGGTGTTAGAGGGCTTCTTAATAGGAAAGGATGTAATACCCAGTGACTGGAAATTGAAGTCAGTGAGAATCAATGTAGAAATACAATGTAGATTTTCAAGAGTGAGAGCAATCAGCCTGATTGCCAAGGGACTGAGTTCTCCATCAATGCGAGCCTTTAAATTAAAGGGAGATGTCTTTAACAGCCTGCCAGCACAATGGCAAGAGAATTCTGGGACTACATGCAGGGGTATTAGATACAAGGGAACCAAGCAATCAGTCTCTGTGTGTGTGGCAAGTGCTGCATCTCCTCAGTGATGCTTCTAGGACAGAGCCCATCTCTGGCTGAATATATCTGGAAGAGAAAGGATGAACAGGACTAAGGAGGTGAGAAAGCTGAGCACCAGGCATTTCACAAATAAACCAAAGCCCTGAATACCAGTCTCCCCCAGAGCTGCATCCCTGGGTGAGTTGGGTGGGAGCAAGGATCTCTACTCTTGAGGCTGTCAGCATATGTAAGATAATCTGTGCAAATTTTGGTTTTGGACAGTTCTTCATTTTTCAAGGACATCATCTGGAAGCTGTTTCAGAACGTCTTTTGTAAGCTATTGCACTGCCACTTCCTAACCAGGAAACTATTATCATTTTAGAGAAAAATGTACCTCATATTTCCACAGTAGTTGGAGGTGGCTTTCTGAGAGAACAGTCAGATGTAACTTGTGGGAACTGTCATTTAAAATCTCCCAGCTTTTAGATGCTCTTAAAAAAAAAAAAAGCAAAAAAAAAAAAAGCCTATTTTAGCAATATTGTATTAAAAGAATGTGTGTTGGAAGCTGGCATTATTAATCTGGGAATGGTCTGGGCTCTACTGTGTGGGATCATCCTCTGCTTGCCTCACATTCCCATGACAGCACAGTGCCCTCAGGCAGAAAAGCTGATAAAAGCTGCAGTCGTGGTTTTACACTGGGAACTTGATTTTTGCCTCCTGAAGTGGAGGCACATATATAACCTTGGAGGTATTTTGGGCTTGATAACCGTGTCCACTTCTCAAGTGTGTTTCACATGAATTACACTCCACAGGCAAAGCAAAGGGCTCTGACCTGCAGCAAGGCTTGGTAGCCAGAGCTTGGGTGCATCAGTGGAAAGAGCATCAGTGGATTTGGGCTAAAACCTTTTGGTTGCAGAGGATAAAGTTTAACAGAAGGCATCTCTCTGAGAGGATTTCTCCCATCCTGGTGTTGTCATGTAATGCAGAGCTGCCTCTGGTCTTTTTACATTATACCCCTTGCTGAACCACTTGCTGTTATCTGCACTAGTGCTGGACCTGGAGGCCCTCTTCACTTACAGCTTCAGATTTCAGGTATTGTATGATCTTGGCTGCCTCTTGGCTGCATCATTAAAGAGAAAGAGAAGTTTCTTTGCCCACTCCTTCTCCTTAAAATTCTGTTTTGCTGCATATTATGCTGCACATATTCAGAGTGGTAATAAATTCAGTCGGTTTTGGTCTAAATGTAATTCCTTAGTAATTGCCATCTATTTATTTTTATTGGTAGCAATAACTTAGCTTTATGAATGCAAGCTCTGGACTCCTTCCATCAGTGTGCAAAGCTTTGCTTAATAAAAGTAAAAATGCATTTGAGAAGGTTTAAATTAGGTGGTTGCAAAGAACTGTTGTTATCATGGAATTGTGGAATCGTAGAATGGGTTGGAAGGGACATTAAAGATCAACTAGTTCTAACCCCTCTGGCACTGGCAGGACACATTCCACTAGTCCAGGTTGCTCAAAGCCCCATCCAGCCCGGCCTTGACACTTCCAGGGATGGGACATCCCAGCTGCTCTGGGCAACCTGTGCCAGTGCCTCACCACCCTCACTGTAAAGTATTTCTTCCCAACATATTATCTAAATCTACTTTATTCCCATTTAAAGCTATTCCTCCTGGTCCTGTCACTACATGCCCCTTGTCAAAAGTGCTTCAGATCTCTTGCAGGCCCCCTTTGATTACTGGAAGGCTGCTACAAGGTCTTCCTGGAGCCTTCTCTTCTCCAGGTGGAACAATTCCAGTTCTCTCAGCCTGTCTTCACAGGAGAGGTGCTCCAGGCCTCTGGACATCTCTGGGCCTCCTCCAGACTCGCTCCAACAGTTCCATGTCCTCATTATGTTGGTGGTCTCAGAACTAAATGGCAGCACTCCATGCCTTGAAAAGCACAGATGGAAAGACACTCGGATTCTGGAAGGCCAAGGGCAGGGGCTGTTTCAGCCTTGTCGACAAACAGTGGGTCCAACCCAGCCAGACCTTCCCCTCCTTGTCCAACGCTGCGGGAGCTGTTGCATGGTGTTGGGGCCTTTGGAATGGGCTATTACTGGTGTGGTTTCCTGGTTCAAACTGAGCACAGCTCTGGGAACACTGTTGTTGTAATTTTCCCGTCCCTTTGCTGTTTTCTTTTTCATATTTCGATCTATCCGCATTGGGAATAATGAACCCCCCAAACTCTCTCTGACCCACATGCACATGGTATACACAGGTATTTTGGGTAGTCACATTGAACAAACTTCAAGAGAAACTCTGGGTAATTTTTGTCTACATTTTCATCTCCATTTTACCATCAGATCATTAAAATGAGTAAAACATATTAGAAAAAAAAAAGAGACACAAAAGAAGGTCAATAAATATTAGCATCTTTGAAATATTTGATAAGAGTCTTTGGTGGCTTTTGATTACTGCTGCCTTTTATAAAGTTAGATCTGAATCTTTTATTGTGCATTACCAAGAGATAAAACACGGTTACTGCTAGTGCAATTTGGTTCTATACCCTAAGCAAAAATGCCTGTTCCTTGATTCCATATGCTACCAAAAGGGATAAGATTTTAATTACCAGACAGTAAAGTCCCTTCCCATTTTCATGGTAATAGACCTAAAGTTATTCTCCCTCACTAACTATACAGTGCCTGTTAAAATGCCAGTGGTTAGGCACATATTTGGGTCACTGAAATTCAGAGAGGTGTTTATTTGCAAATCATGTCCGCCCCAGCCCTCATCTCTGTGTTTCCCTGCAGGGGTTTCTGCAGAGGGACACGCAGGATCTTGCCAGTCCCACGTGCTGCGCCGTCTGGGACTGTCACTTGTCCCATGTCACAGCGTGGGGACAGCACTATCTATGGGACTGTGTGTGTCTGTCCATGCACCGTGTTCTGTGTACGGTGTCTGCTGCAGACAAGAAAGATTCCTGCAGGGTTCAGGAAGCCAGAAAGTGTGAAATGTGAGCAAGTCCTATTGAAGTCCTATGGTGCTCATAAGCAGTGAACCCAGCTTTTCAAGAAGAGTGCTTAGTCAAGGAGAGGAGAATATAAACTCTCTTCCAGCTCACTTGGGCCATAAATGAGCTTTATAACAAGGGTAAAGTGCTTTTTCCACTGGCTGAGAAAATGGGTGTAATGATGGCTCTTATACAACTCTATCTCATTAATACAGTAGGTCTGAAAAGACACTCATTTCCTGGAACAGAATGGGGCCACAACCCCAAGGATGTTCCTGATACTAAAATGCTAAACCCAGACTTGTTCTGGTGCTATTTGTAAAGCCTTGCCCTGAGCAGCCTGATAGAAGGGAGAGCAGAGGTGCCTCCTTAGTCACACCTTCCCTGTGGCTTGTTCTTGAAAGGCGCCTGCCTTTCTCTCCCTGGAAAGAGTACGGAAGAGGAAAACAGCCTCCTGACTCATGTCTTAAGCACCTCCAGCTTTCTCTTTGAATTTGGAGGTCAGGCTGGTGAGGTGTGAGGTGTGAGGGACACAGAGCTATTAATTTGAACATTTTTGAGGTAAAACACACGCTGGGCTGCATGCAGACCACACCTCAGAGGAGCATGGAAGAGGACGGACGGGAGTTTTCCAGAAACGAGCATGGAGACACTGCAAACAGAGTAGCCTGTGAGGGAGAGGAATGCAGACCCTCAGCTCAGCAAGCAGCTCTGGGTCACTGCTCTCCACTAATCAAATTTAGGGAAGCTCCCGGGGGTTCATCAGTGGGTGCTGCTCAGTTTGGGCAGCCAGGGAAGGAGCACTGCTTTGCCAGAGCATTGGGCTGCCAGCGGCTGCAGGAGCGGCAGCATCAGGAGAGCAGGAATTGCTGCCATGAGCAGCTCGGTGGTTCTGCGTGGGTAGGTGACAAACTCGCCGCTTCTGACGACAGAGGGCACGGCGACACAGCGCCGGGAAGCGAGGCACGGGCACATCCAGCACGGGGACACGCTGTTTCACACAGCCGGGTCAAATGCTGCTCAGTTTGCCTGGCAGGAGAACGGTGCTTTGCTTGTAATGAGCCCCTGTGGGGTTTTACCCATATTTCTGGGGACTTTCCTGCACCTAGGTTTCCATTCTGAGTCTGCAAGCGACTCAGATGCCATGACAAATGCAGGTGCAGAAGGGGGGATCACACTGTGCCTGTAGCAAGCCGTGGGGTGAGGAAATGGCTGTGAATAAAAACATCAGCACCTGGCCCTAAGAGGCTCCCACGTCAGCCAGTAGGCTGGCAGCAGGGAAATCCAGGGGGACAGCAGTGTTTAGTGTGACTCATTGGCCACGGCAGGCTGATTTAAATTCATCTGTGGTGCAAAGCCCCTCGTGCGGGAAGTGTGAAGCCTGTGAATGTGTGCTAGGAAAATAACCCGCATCATTTAGAGTTAAGAAGGTGCAGGGGGCTGGGCTGGATTTCGGGCTGTTGGCATTGAGAGCAAGTTGCTGGAACAGAGAGGATGTTCTGTCTCTGGGTCGTCAAACTGTGACACAGATGGTCACCACTCCGCTCTGGGTCTACTCCCCGAAATAGTTCATCTTGCTATGCAGAGAGGTCCTGATCCTGCAATGAATCCTTGCTTTTCCTGCAATGATACTGAACTCTTGCAGTGGGGTTTGAGTCTGGTTTTTTTAATGATTCTGTGCATTCTCCAAAGAGAATTCAAAGCATGGGTCCAAAATCTCACTGCAGAGGGGTAGCTGTATTTCTCAGTGCTTACTCTAAATCAATCAGTTGATGTTGCACAAGAAAGAACTGCCCTCCAGTCCTTCTGAATGTTTTATCATCTTTGGGCTGATGACTGCAGTTCACAGCCAACAAATCAGCAGGGTCTTTTCCAAGAGCTGCTAAAGCAAAGCTTCCTTAACAGGAAGCCCCAGGTATTTTGTCTGTGTCAGAGGCTGAGGACCCAGATCCCCTTGTTGCAGATTCCCTGCAGGGAATGGGCAGCTTCATGCTTGGTGCTGCTGCCATTCCTGACCCAAGCTGCTAAACCCCCATAACAGGAGTCCCCATGGCTAATCATCAGCACAGCTTTTGTGGGTTTTTTTGATGCCCATCTAATGAGCCTGGCTGCAGGTTTCCAGGCGGGTAGAGAGCAGACACCCACCTGTAAAGTCTTCACTTTAAAGGTGACTTGCAAAAAACACACCCTGAGAGAAAGGAGAAGGTAGGGTAATGAATATTTGGCTGGGAAAAACGAAACAAGCAAAGCAACTACAGCAACAATGATAAACCCAAAAGAAGACCTGCCCCTCTGTTCTGGACTTCTAAAGGATCTTTGGGCTTGCTTCTGTAGCAAAGGAGGAAGGAACTCTGTGCTACCAAGGTAGACTGCAGTCAGGTGGGGCTGCTGATTTTGTTCATGTGAGTGCTGCTGGTGATTGTGTGGGGGCTAGTGAAGGCACTGTTCTTTGTTCGTGTTGTTCTGTGTTTTGTGTGCATCTATATCTCTGAGATACAGGCTTTGCTGTGTGGAGACACCCAGGAGCTGGAAACCTGGCAAAGAGACAGGTGAGAAAAATCCCTTGGGTCTTCAAGCTCACGGGATCGCACTTCCGCTCACAGGATGCTTCCTAGAAAACAGTGTTCCTCTCCAGGGGACAGTTTTAGGGTACCATAATGGCTTTCCTGGGGGATTTCTTACAAGAACTGCAGGTTTCTGCAGGACAGGCATTCCCAAGAGCAATTCAGCATCTTGCTGTAGTTATGGGACAAGAAAACAGTACTGACCTGTGTAACCACATTGAACACTGACCACTTATTTCTACTGAAAACCTTGAATGGGACTGGTAAGCTACGAAAAATAGGAAGCTTTCATCCAAAAGTCTTGGGGAGTGCAGTCTAGCACCATATATTCCAAACATAAATGTGTGCTCGTATTCACATTCTGCATGAGCTGCATAGCTGGTGTTTGATGGTGCATGTGTCAGAATCAACAGTGAAATGAGCAGCCTAGATAGATTCATTCTTGTAATGTGACTGTAAAGTGGAGTTTGCTTCTAAAACACCATGACATTGATTTCCCACAAAGTGACAGTCTTGTCTCATTACCTTGATTCATTTGTTGTCTGATGGATTTTAATAGCAAAGATCTGAATTTCAATGATTAACCCCCACCCCAAAAGGAAAAAGTTTAGAGCTGTGTCACATCAGCAGCTTCAAAAAGAGCCAGCGTTTGGGAAGAAATTCACAGTATTGGAAACCTGATGGCAGGGAGTCTCAAACAAAAAGGAAGCATTGAAGATGGAGAGATAGGGAAGAAAAATGTTGGATGGGAGAGGCGTTATCATCGAACAGGCAGGCACAATGCCCCTATAAAGAAGGAGCAGCTCTATCTCTGTGTCCAAATACCTTTTGCTCTGGCCTACCCCTGCCTGTGCTGTGGTACTATTTCTCTGAAGCAGTCTTTCTCATATTTGGGACTTCACACGGTGTGTTTTATGTGCCACAAAGACTTACAGTTCCACTGGGATGAATTTGACTTAGGAACATAACAGATGCTGTTTCGTAAAAGTCTCCTGTACTAAACATGGGAGAAAGAATGAGTGACTATAGCATGTTCAGAGAACACCCAAAGGAATATAAGGAAGAGGGAAAAAACCCCTCGGGAGTGGACAGAGATAGTGAGGTGAGGCTTGTCCACTGTGTTTTAAGTTTCCTGTAACATCTTAGTTATCTGAGATCTCTGGGCTTATCTCCCTAAAAGTGGCAGCCAGGAAACGACATTCTCACTGTGCTGCTTCATCAAAGTGATGGCTGCTGTTTTAACAAGCTGCATTAGCCAGAGATTGATGGCCCCATTTGCAGCATGAAAGATCCGTGCTGTTTGCAGCAGTGAAGGTCTGAGCTCCCTGGGGTTCCTGCTGACAGGGCCATGTCGGGCAATTGCCAGGGAGGCAGAGCTGGTGGAGAGGCTGCTCCCCTGTATCTGGGCATCACACTGGGGACATGGGCATCCCCACGCCTCCCACATTGCCTGCTGGAACACTTGCAGCCCTCCCCTGCAGTGGCTCAGAGACTGAGTGCAAGTGAGGATTGTTCGTTTTGGGATCCCTTGTAGGAAGCTGTTCAATGTCATTCCCACACGGGTGTTGTCTGTGTGGAGCAGCAGCATGGCTGGCTGAGGAGAGGGCAGATCAGACCTTCCTCTGGAGGCATGTCATCTGTCCCATCCATGTCATCTGTCCCAGACCACGGGGTTGCCTCAATCCAGCACTTCTGCTTGTTCTCGAGACCAAAAGGGTGACAGGGAGGATATGGGGTCACTGACTGGGTCTATCAAAGCCTACACACACACTGCTTGTGAAGTAAAGTCTCAACCCACTTGGGGAATGCTTCATGTGCTTGTTGGATGGGGAGTCAACACTGACCTGTTGTCACTCCTTCTCCAATGAGCAGACGTGCAAATGTCAGGCAGACCCTTTGAATCAGGCCGTGGGGGTGGTGGTCATAGTGGGGAACAGCAGAGTTCATGAGAGGAAAAGTGAAGGAAGATTAAGGCAGATATTATAAATATACAGTCAAAGATGGCAATGGTGGGGCGAAGCAGTGAATAACAAAAGGAGCTGAATCTCTCACAAGTTTCTTGCTTAGAACCTCTACAGGTAGGTCAGCATAAAGTCTGTGCTGTTGTGTCAGTTGTGACCACATTCATGTTTACTGAGCTGGGCTGGGTTTTATTGCTGAAGACTGCAGCTGAATTCACAGAAGTAAAATATGTGATTTTCCTCTTTCAGAATTTCAAGCGATTTTCAGATGTTCTTAGCTGATCTTCATGCTTCTAAGATCCTGTATCTGACCATCTGTCTCCAATTAGTCCTTTCAGCCCTGCAGACTTCTCTCTCTGCAGTTCTCACACATCTTTTTTTTCCACTCCATTATTAATAAAAGGAACATCAAAGCACTCTCAAAGTATCATTTTCCCTATTTGAAGAAAGATAACTTCATCCATCTGGGAAAAGGTGGGACAAGACAAATGAATCTTTTCCCTGAACTTCTCTTAAGAGCCATTTTTGTTTTTTCTAATGTGTATAAGGTGACTGAGTGTCATGGCAGAGTTCCTGGGCCAGACACAGAAGAAGGATTCAGGAGATCTGGGTTCACTCTTAAGCTCTGCTAAGTCATTATGACTCCTACCTGTCCAATAGATAACACCATCTGAATCATTACTTTCTTTTTCTTCTGGTGCTGCCAGGACCTGAGCAAACAAAATGGGCTCTGCACCTCTGCCCCCCCTTCCTGGGACCGTGGCTGTTCTCAGGAGGGGCTCCCATATGGTGCAATTGTAACCTGGGATCATGGTATTGGGAAAAAACCTGTGTCCTAAAGGTGCCTTAAGCTCAGACTCTTTCTCTTGGTCTTTTCTTGAGCTGTGCTTTAGGTAGGCCGATGCCTGGTCCTGTACCTGCTGTTACTGACCTCATTTCCTGCTTGACCTTGAACCTTTCTCATCAGCACAGAAGTGTTCAGTGATGACTGCTGTCTGTGGTTGCCCTCACTGGATGTGCTCTGCCCTTCTCATTCAGGTTCTGTCGGGCTGCCTTTGTTAAAAAAAGGAAAAAGGGAGCTCTTGTGGATCAGGTCTTGTCCTTCTGACAAGAAAGTGCCCACAAGAAATAAGGTGCACGGAGTTATTCCTCTTTGAAAGTCCTTCCCAGCCTCTGGCACTTTAAGGTAGGACCTGTTGAACCTGAAGGTACAGATGTACAAGCCTATCTTCTCTCAGGGTAGTGAGTGTTGTAGACATTTGTGTGCCAAGTAACTCCGATTATCTCCCCTTCCCTGCCTCTCATGGATTCAAAGGCCATCTGTCCATCTTGGTTCATTTTTTCAAGGGCAGATTCCCTGCCAAAGTGTGTGAAATTTCTACCATTTGTCTGTATTGGGCTATTTGGCCTACTTTGTCCAAAGGACATTAATTCGAAGATATTTACTTGAACATCTCTGGATTTGTTAGCTGACTCCTCTGCTTCGTTCTAGATGAGGAAAGTTAGCTTTACTAACTGTAATGTGCTTCCTGCACAATGTACACACTCCACACATAAAAGACAAGCCTAAAGCAGCAAAGAACAACCTTCAAATAACTCTTATGGCCCATTAGCCACATGATGACACCTGGTAGGTAAAAGAGACACTCAGAGACATCTCAGAAAATCCCACCAAAAAATGACTCCTGAAAGCCCTTGTAAAATTTTAGGCCTGTGTGTGATTTGTGTAATTAATGGACAGTATTGTTTGAACATGGCACGGTTGTTAAGGATGACATGCTCTGCCTCACCTTCGTATTGTGCAGGAACATGCTGAGATTAATTTAACATCTACTGTCCATCATTTGCAGAACTCTGTGCCTAGGCTTGGATAGTTAATGAGTCCCCTGGAGTCCTCGCTTTCAGCTTTAATTTTCTCCCTTTCTGAGCAGAGAGGAGTCAAATAAGTGAAAAATCCAATGAACAAGTGGGGAAAAGGAGATTAAAATTCACGTTTGCTGTATTTGGGGTGAAGCTTTGTTTTCTGCTTAGGGCCTTTGTCCTAGACAAATGTGCATCTCTGAAGACTGTCCCAAGTCCCAAAGCAGTGTAAGCCAGAACAGGGAGCTCAGGGCGTGACCCCGTAGCTCTCAACTGACTCATCATCCACCTGAAAATAAAGCTTTGTACATTCCTCTTCTCTCTCATATTAAAGGAATCTCCCTATTGTGGAATTATAGAGTTGTTTAGTTTGGAAAGGACCTTTAAGATCACTGTATCCAACTGTTAACCATCCTTGCCCTTCTGGCTAGTTCTGCCTGAAGAACTGTATCCATCCATCAAAGCCCTCCAGGCACATGAGCCTGTAGGCACCATGTGACAATGATCCAAATGAGTTCGTAACCCTGGAATGCACACAGACTCCTAATTCCTCCTGTTTTTTCCCCATGCTGCATGAATTAGTGCTCCAGCACTTGAGAGACACATCCATTTAAAAGAATATACGACAGCTTTCTCCCCAGCAGGGAGACACCCATTGCTGTAACTCAGGACTCCCTTCACTCTCTCTTCTGGTGTCACCGTATGATTTGGGCTCAGTTGCCTCCAACGCTGCTCAGAAAACAACTCCCAGCCCCTCATGTGACATCATGGCACTAAAACTATTTTGTAGCTGCTGATCTGAAAGTGGAGCATCAACCTTCCTCCTGGTGCCTGAAGTCATCCACTTACAGCCTTTTCCATCACGGGAGTCTTCTTTCCCCAACCCACTGAGTACAGGCTCTGAATTTTCTTCCTGCTGTGCCGTTGAGTGTTCAGAGTCCTGAAGAAGATCCTGTTCTCTTTTCGGTAACATCTGATGCTGTGCAGACTTCCCATCTCCTCCTGCAACTCTCCAACAACTTCCTTCAGGCAGGAAGACCCCTTCCACTGCTCTGACCTCTCAGAGGAGTTCAGCCTGTGTTGGGGCAGCTGCTGCTGGACTCTGCCACCAGTGCTAAGCACACATACACTGTCCCTAGCAGAATTTCTGGATTCCTTCTATCTGCTCTTCTTTGCAAAATGCTGCATCAGTTTGCACCTTCTGCTATAGCAGCACAGCCCAGATTCTGTGTCACACAGTGCAAACTTAGGTGGCAGAGATGAAAAGGTTTCCTTATTCAGGAGTTCAGGGGCACAGGAATCATGGAGCAGAAGGAAGACTGAAATGTCACCCCTGCAACGCAGAGGTTCTTCCTCCTCTAACCTCTTCCTGTCTGTGTAGGTCCCTCTGTTTGGAGCTTCACCACCATCTCATCCCTTCCATTTCAGTGCAGCCAATAAAAGCCTAGGCCTAGGCATTCATCTGGCATGCAAAACTTTAGTCGGGGCTCATCAGGTCAGACAAAATGTGGTTGTAGCTGCTTCACTGGTAAGGCCATAGGGCAGAGGACTGCAGTAGTTTTATTCTGCCTGGACTAAAAGTCATAACATTTGATGACTTCTCTGCAAAAATGTAGGCAAATGCACAACCTGAGCTGGTGTTTGATGGGGGAAGTTGCAGTCCCATCCAAAGCTGTGGTAACAGAGGAGGGGCTTCCCTAATGTCTCTACAGGCTCATTTCTGGCTGGGGTGTGCTGAAGTAATTCAGCTTCCAGCTGAGTTTGTTTTAGAGATAGCTCTGCTGCACTGGGTCATGACCAGAACAGTTTTCTTCCATGTGCAAACATGTACCTTGCTGCTGCTGCAGTGTCCTGGGGATCCCTTTCACACACAGCAGGTGAAGGAGCCATGAAATTCTTTCCTGCACAGTGATGGCTGATTCTGTGAAGGCTGCTATCCAAGGGCCAGGCTGGAAGAAAGTGTGGGACCCATGGACAGAGCAGATCACGATGTTCTCTGTGTTTTGGAGAGAGGATGGAGAGAGGACAGAGCTTGGGAAGGATGTAGAGGACAGGAAAAATGTATCCTTCTGGCAATAATGAGAGGAGAAAGGCAACTTGTACTCTCAGGGCAGAGGAATTGAACAGTAGGCTTGGAATTAGCAGATAAACTGTTTTCTCTCGGAAACTTTGAATAAATAAGATGTTGAGATACACCCTGTCAACAGCATCCAAGAAAATGTGGCTTATGCATTTCCTTGTTCTTGCCTAAACAACACTACAGGCTATACAAGAGCCTAAAATCTCTGAAGGTGGGTTTGCTGCTTATTCCAGGAAAGCCAATGATATCACTGGGAACAGCTTCGGGACAGACAGAGCTTGGTGTAACAGTACACGTGTAAGATTTCTGAGCTTGATGCCATCTGCTCACAGAGAGCATTGGATCTCTGTAAGGATGTCAACAAAGGCTTGGGAAGCTTGTGAAAATGAGGAGGGGAAATAGCAGGCTCCAGAGTGTAGGAAAATTACGACTTTTCTGTGTGGCTGTTGCTGTCATGAGATTGGTCAGTCATGTCTTAAATTCTACTCCCTTCCCACTGGCCATTGGGAAATATTTGAAAGAGGAGAGAGGTGAGTTAAACTGAGAGAAATATGGCAACGGGACTAGCACGCTAAGCAGACCAAAAAGCCCCAAAAATTCCATATGGTTCTTGGATATGTCACTTGTGAACCGCCAGAGAATCAGGGTTGGTGGGTTACTGTAAGAAAAACAGCTACTGAGCATTACAGCTAGGAGCTATAAGATCTCTTTGGTGCAGCCCCCAATACCTGTGAGGTACCTTGTTTAAAAAATAAAATTGTGAAGAAAATGTGAAATTTAAACCCCAGGTGGTAAACTTAATAGGGATGTTCTTTGCTCCAAGAGTCAAGATGATTGTACATTGAAATACTCTTTTGGTCTAACATTAGTTTTGCTTTTCTCTGAAGTATGACATAAATATGTTTAAAATGGATTATTGTACCCAAACTATTTCCATTATCAACTAAGAAGATTTGGGTGTTGCGTTGCAGTTAAGCTGTTTTAAACAAACACTCACACTTGCTGTGCTGTTTTCATGCTATAATGGAGGTACTTAACAGACTGCAGAATTTTATCTGTTCTTCCTCCTGTGTAGAAAATAAAACTTTGCTGTTTTTCAACAGCTGATGCTTGAATACCCACAAAACACTTTGTGTATATGCAGATTGTCTGTCACAATATTTAGTTAATTCAAATTGTTGCTCACTAAAGACTAATTTCTTTCCCCCTGAACCTCTGTTCTCCCTTTTGCCTGTGACAGGTACAGAATAGTTTATTTACAATAAAAAGTTCAAAGTGGTGGCAGCCCATGGAGCCCAGGAGGGGCTGCTTTGCTGTGCTGGGGATAAGAAGAGGCCCATTTCCATGGTGCCTGACACAAAGCTGTGTTTGTGTGAGGTCAAAGGGACAAGGACAGACTGGCAGCCAATGTGGCACGAGAGGCAGATTTGGAATGGTTGAGCAAGGCTGTGAATCTCATTTGCATGGTTTATGAACTGCAGATCATGGTCTTACGGGGTCAAATTGTATTGAGCTGAGCAGCCTCAGCTCCCAGAAAAATATCCCAGGAAAATATGCTTGTCTAGCATCTCTTTGTAGCTTAATCTTTCTTCCTCCGTGTCTGTTGGTTACTTTGATGGGTGGCTGTCCTTGAAAGCCAAGAGTTGGAATGAAAGGTGATGGGGTTACAGTTGTGGTACAGCTGGAAATGAATGTTCTATAGACCAGTGTGACAGGGATGTCACTTGGCACATCACCAAAGTCAGTTTTTTCCTTATTTCAGTTGCAGTCTGTTTCACTCCAAAGCATTCTTTCTGTTCTTGTGATGGTGCCCTGAGAAAAACATGCAAGGTTGCTTTGCATGTTAAGCAGCAGATAGAACTGTTCCACGAGTGTGTGCCCTGGGAACAGAGAAAACTTGAGTTGTGTTCTCAGTGCTTAGGGCTAACCTTGGTGATCTCTGAACTGTGAAGAGAACTTTTCTTTGTGAATCTAAGCTATATATTTTTGTGAGAAGAACAAATCTATTTTTCCCACTGAGTCTTGTTTCATTTACTTTTATGAAGTACTCCTGTATAGAAGACTCAACAACTGAATTTCACCTGAGGTTCAATTAATGCATTGATTTTTATTCGGTTATTCTCTTCTGCAGCTCAGTATTTGGCTGCATAGTGTGTTATCAAAGCTGTAAGAAAATTACCTTACACCGTGCTTTCTTCCAGTGACCACAGGCCTGCAAAGAAGACTACACCACAAAAAGCAAATTTAGAAGGTGCCTGAAGCGCACCTTGGGGTGGGAAAGGTAGGAAAATTGCAGACTTTTTTTTGGCACAAAGACATTGAAGGCAACTTTTTAATAGACCTGCTTTTATACTAATGTTCATTATACAGTCCATGCTGGAAAACCCACTCTGTTGAAAAGACTTAAAACCTAGTGCAGCAATTTTCATGCTCACACACAGGAACACGAGCTATGCTTTGTGTTTCACTGAGAAAGCTTGCATGAAAAGGTTCAGTTGGGAAAGCTTCTTTTTTCAAACTTCACTTGTACAGTACAAAAGACCTTTTAAAGAGAGGGGCAGAGCAGCATAGGGGTGCCGGAGACAGGCTGCCGGTGCTGAATTTGTCTGTTGAGACACATTTATGGGTCTAGAGCAGAAGGTAAAGGTTTGGTGTAGGAAGAGATGCTGGAAAGAGCAGTGGCTGTAGATATGAGGTACCACAAGCAAAGCCAAGCAACCCATCTCCTAGAGGCTGTCCAGAGCTTAGCTGGGAGTGGGGCATACACGAGTGTGAAAGGGCAGAACTGCAGCCCTCAAAGCAAAGATGTCAGCATGAGCAAGACTGGTTCCAAAAAAGCCATGGACAAAGCCTCCCAAAATTACTCCCCACCAGTCTGTTGCCGCCAAGTGTGGCTCATAGAGGTCGTGCTAAGCTGTTCTCCCTTCCAAGCCTCTTGCTTTAAGTCCTTCAGTACTTTGCTAATTCTGCTTCTGCAGCAATCATCTAGTGTTGCTCTCTCTTCTCCCACAGGACTTGTTGCGCTGGTCACCTCTGTTGCTTTTGGGTCTGAGAGTTATCTCCTTTTCCTTATATTCAGGTGGTGGAGAAGATGAACGACTTAACTTTTTCTGGCCATTTGGGCAAGTCCAGCTCAGGAGGACAGCACAGGGCACAGGGGTTGGTGGGAGCTGTGGAATTATGTTCTTCCTACCATCCCCCAGTGACAGACATCAGTTTCTTTGAGGTATTGCTTTCCTGGTCCCTTAGCAGTGGCTCCAGTATTCTAGGGAGGTGTAGGCATGGCATAGAAACAGGGTTGTTTTCTACCCATCTACCCTTTCTATCCCATACCCCACAACTGTTGGGAGCCACTGCAGCTTCCACACGGAGCGAACCTTGGTCCATCAGCTGCATGAGCCATGAACCTGGTACACAAGGCTAAACAAGGCAGTCCAACCTCCCTTCCTCATGGCGGCACCAGACACTCATTAGGTACCTTTCAGCTGCCAAATGGGCTCTCAGGACTTCTTCACTCATCCCCCTTCTAAGGATGAATCCCTTTAAGCGCCTTGTTGCAGTCAGCTTCCTGCCAAGGCAGATTGGATTTTGCATGGTGTCAGTGGTGGGGGTGAGAGATGTGGCAGTGCAGCTTCTGGTCATGACAGGACAAATTGTGTCCCTGAGCTTGTGCTGAAAGCCCATCTCCTGCAGCTTTGTCGGCCTTTGGACATAATTATGTCAGGCAAGTGGGCTGTGCTCTTCTCAGTGAGTAAGCAAAGCAACACGATTTTGGGCAAGATGAGAAGAGACACCTTTCTGTCTTAGCCTCATGCTTGGGACAGCACCTTGCTTTCATGGAGGAGTGAGTTAAGAAGACACCTCTAGCACTGCCGTGTCCTGGGCTGGATTGGCAGGCAGTTTTTGAAGGCTTACACTTGGTATCATTTGGGAAGAGCAAAAAGGTTTTCTGGCTCCTTGTGTTTTGCAGCAGCGCATGGTTTAGCACAGGAATGCAGAAAGGGCTCTGGGATGTTCAGGGATCACAAACAAGGAGCAGCTGGCTATGATTCCTGTGCCCTTACTAATGTTGCTGAAATGTCCTGAATCAGAATACATCCCAGGTTCCTTTGCTAAGCATGGAACCACTGTTATGGTACAGAGAGGGATGGTTCGTGGCGGCAGTGTTGGGAGGCTCAGTGGGAGTTTCTATCTGTCCCCCATTCAGTGGGGTCAATCAGAGGGTAAAAGTGCAAGTTTGTATGTCTTGAAGGGCAGGAGTTGAGCTTTCTGTCAAGCTGGGCACCACTGAACTTGGTGTGTCACAGATAAAGTAGGGCTGGTTTGTAATTCTAGACACAACTTCACAGAGCACAAATTCGTGAGTGACTGGCTCCGAGCTTTTCAAGCAAGTAGGGAGCAGAAAGATCCATGAACGATTCTTCTTATCCTCTGTGCAAGGGATAAACAATCTTTTTGCAAAAAAGCTGCAAAATATCGAAACAGGTCAGTGGATCCCCTTAGTAAAGCTGTGAGTGTGCAGGGTTAAGTCTTCTTGTGCATTGGTCACCCAGCTCAAGGAGAGTGTGAGGGCACTGAAAAGCCTTCCTTGGGTTTCACACTAGGTTTCTGCTTGTATGGCAGCCAGGGCTGGCTTGTGTCCAGCTCCAGGATCAAAATGTACCTTGGACATGGATCTCTAGAACACCTGGGCAACATGCCAGGGTTTCCTCACTGGGACAATTCCTCAAACGTGGCAGTGGCTAACCTAATGAGCATTATTAGCTTTTTACATCAGCACTGGGAGCCAATAATTCCTTCTAAAACCTGTGCTGAAGTGGGCACTAGAAAAGGCCGACATTTAACTTTCCCAAAAAAGTTCATTTCAAGGAGTAATTCACTTCAGATTAATTTTAGAGCAAGTAATCTAAGAAGCCTGAGGAGAATGGAAATTCAGGAAGTCTGGAGACCAGGACAGCAGGGGATTGCAGTTCTGGAGAGGTGGCTGGGTTTGCTAAAGTCTGCACAGAGGGAATGACTTTTTGGAGCTGGTTTGCTTCAGGTATACGGATTGTTATGTGGGTGTGAGGCAAACATATTCCATTTTTTTTGGAGAAGAAATTGTTTTCCTGCCTTATTAATGTGTTAGGCCCCATGACAGCACGATCTGCAGAGGTTTGGGTTTGTGGTTTTTGACTGTTTGTTTGTTTCTCGTTTTCAGAAAGCTGAATGAATGGAGGTAAAGGACAAATGGCTCCTTTCTACACACTTCCCAGAAAGAGGCAGAGGGAGCCTGTCTAGTCCTGGGTACAGCTCTCTGCCAAGGGACCTGTTGAGAATTTCAAGCTCCCCACTGACTTTTTCCTGTGTGCCTACATTGCCAGCTGGCTGCTAGTATGGTTTGCAGGAACGTTTTATCTGGTAAAATGAAGGAAAGTTTTCATGTCTCCTGCTCTGGATTAGGGTAGGTTTCTGGAGCCTGCTTTCTCCTCTGCAGAGGCCACAACTCCCTAAGGTGAGCCCAATACAGAGATGCTTGTCACCATGTGGTGTAGAGTGGGGGACAAGCTGATAACACTCAGATCCACTCGATCCTAGAGCTGCTTTTAGCCACAGTGGGAAAGGAGTCTGTCTCCTGAATGCAAGCAGTTGCCTTGTTGATTTGTTCCTATAGGGTTTAGAGAAGTTTGTTCCTAATCCAACAGAGCTGTGTTTGTGCAAACTGTTTTAATTGCACTATCCAGCTCTTCTGTGCTTAAATACTCCATCAGGATGGCTGTTCAGTATGTACTTCTAGTGACCTTCATTTTAATTGTCTAACTGCTTGCAGTTCATTTGGATGATTCCAGTAGGGCCTGCTAGCTTTAATTAAAAATGGTTTCTTTCCAAAAGTATTAGGTTACTTGTTCTCACTTCTTTTCAAAAGTGAAGTAAGTATTTAGATGCATACTGAGGTATCCTGAGACACTGCTGTGGAGAGCTGAGCTGCTTCTCATGTCACTGCCTTGGGGGACTTGGGGCAGTTGGTCCCTGTGCCCACAAGTCCTTGCCACCTGATCAGAGCTCAGGGATGTGTCTCATCTGCTACCCAGAGGGGGAACAGAGGAACAGGGAAGGGCCAGGACCTACCTTGTTGCCTTGGGGTGATTTTATGATAATACTATGTTCCCCTATCGTCTGCTTACTGCCCAGAAATGGGTCCCCCAGCTTTAAATTGGGTCCAGGAGAGGGGGGAGAGAAGCCAGATGAATTCTTCAGTTCAAGGACTCACACACACTCCCCCGCGTTCTCACCGCTGCAGAGCCGAGGGAGCACCTGCTTGCTTTCAGCCAGCCTGTTAGCTGGGGCAAGGAATTTTCCCATATCAGCATACCAAAATCCTTCGGAACTTCTTCTTCTTCCTCTTCTGGAGCTGTTGGGCCTAGCTGTGATCCAAGAACCAGATCATCGGACCCCTGGACCGGCAGGGAGGCTGCGGGGACGCTGCATCCGGCCTCGGGCCTCGGGAGGGGCCAAGTCAGCTACAGAGGGAACTCTGAATCCACCAGCTTTCTCCCCAGAGAGGAGGTTTATCATCTGACATTAACCTTTTTTTCTGTGCCCTGCCAGCACTCTGCTTGTTAAATAAATAATTTTTTTCACTTTCATCCAAGAAATTCCTTTTGTACTGGTGGGAGAGGCAGTGCTGAAACCTGCCTTCTGTGGAGGAGATGTCCCTTCCAGGGCGTTTCCCCCTAAACTTGTCTCAAATCGAGACACTTGTGTCACCCAGAGGTGCAGTGGCAGAGCTTGAATGCGTCCCCCTCTTCCTGAGGGTTTGGCATCGTGGCTTAGGCCAGCTTAGGTACGGTGAAGGCATTCAGTTTTGGAGAGAGCTGTTGGAGGAGATGCTGGTAAGAAGCTCAGCAGGGACTCCCCATGCCTTTGATTGCATTTGTCCTTTAAACTGAAGGTCTCACTGGGTCTGTCCTGCCTGCCTTTCAAGGGTTTGTGGGATTGCATCCTTGATGGTGAATTTCACAGTGTTTGGGGTTAGATGGGACCACTGGAGCCATGCAACCCCTTTGCTCATTTAGGGTCCCCTAGACCTGGTTGCACAGCTGCCTTTTGAATATCCCCAAGGCTGGAGACTCCACAACCTCTGCCGGGGCTTGGTCACTCCTAAGTGCTAGCTGCGTTCGAACATAATTTCCTGTGTTTCAGTTTGTGACCACTGCCTCTTGTCCTTACACTGGATGCCACTGAGAAGTGCCTGGCACTGGCTTCTTTACATCCCATCCTTGGATATCTCCAACACCTGTCTGGACAAGTTCCTAATCCTGGCTGGACCCACCTTGAGATGCAGGTTAGATTACAGACTTCCAGAGTCCTTTCCAAACTTTCATTTTCATGTGATTTTTATGGGGGAGACTAAGGATTGTAGTTAACACTGAAGAGTTTTTGGTTTGGTTTGTTCGGTGGTGAGTACCCTTCTGCGGGTAAAACCCTTTCTCTCTTTTGTACACTCTTTGTTATTAATATTATTGTGGCTATTGCTGTTTTCAGCAAATTGTTATTTCAACTCTCAATCTTCTAGTGTTCCCCGTTATTGGAAGAGGCAGTGAAAAGGGAGCAGCTTGACTGGGTTTAATTTTCCAGCTGTGCTTCAAACCACCACACAAGCTCACCCAACAGAAGCAGCACTGAGCAAAAGAATACAATTATGGGCAATTTTGCCCAGGTTCCTCTTTAGTCAGAGCGTACTTCTTTTTATAAGAAGCCTTTAATTTTGATTACTGCAAACACTCCAGTCAAAGGCACTCAGCAGGTAGCTATGGCAACCCTGAGATAAGTTGTCTAAAATATACCAGGTAAAATAATGAGAGGATAATAATATGGTTTTAGTTCAAATAAACTATTAAGTGTGAGTAACGGTTTTGCATTTAAAAAATACACCGTATTTCTGGGCTACAAATTAGTCATGGTTCAGGGCCCATTGTTCATCTCACTGCTGTAGGTGGTCTCCAAAGAATACTGCTAATATATGCTTCCTGCATTTGTTAACCCAGCACTCAGCAGGAAAAAAAAAAATCTTGTAGCTCCAAAAAATAAAACTGCTAAAGAGAGAAGAGAGAGGGGAAAGGGCTCAGGTTAGAACGATTACCCATGCAGAGAGAGCTACAAGCCCTTCTCAGAGTCTGGCCTAGCTAATTTATTGGGACTGTGCCCTTAATACCCCTTTTTTCCCCAAATCCTCTCTATTTGACCCAAATCAAAACTAGCAATTAGCAGCTGGGTCGTATGTGTTGTGCATGCTCAAGATGGGACAGTCACTACCCAAAGAAAACTTATTATTTAAATAGTTTAGTGTGTTTTCTTAACTTGTGGTGAAGGAAAGGACAGCTGGTCACACAGGAGTAAATAGACCTGTCCCAACATCAAGGAAGAATTTGTCCTTGAGACCCAGGAATGGCTGCAAGGATTTTGGATCATAAGTCCTGCAGCAATCTTTGCAGCTTCTTTAGTTGGTTCACCTTGAAGCATCTGGTACATAAAAGATTATTATGTCATTTTTTCACAAAGTACTGGCAAAGTACTGTCTGAAGCAGACATAGTAAACAATAAATGATGTATATATATACGTATACATATGTATATCTCCCCCTTTTGGGTATCCTTCAATATTTCAAGATAGTTATAGAAAACACAGATAATAATCAAAGGGGCTTTGCTGAGTTAACTTTTCTTACCAACAACAAAACTTATTTCAGTGTGTTTTGGTCAATGGAGCTGGTCATGTGAGGACAAACATAGTTCTCCATAGGGTTGCTTTTTGAAATGGACTTTGTCATTGATTTTTTTGTTTTTCAGAGGCTCTTCCCAACCAATTTAAATTCCTTCTCCAGGAGCTCTAAGTATCTCTGTATGCTTGTTTTTGTCAGGTACTGGCTCTGAAAGAAGTTAGCTTTGTGTCACAGCAACAGTGTCTTAAATAATGCAGTTTGCAGTGTTTAATCAGCCATTACCTGGGGCAAGATCTTGCAAGTAGGAAAGAGAGAAGATGAAAGGTCTTCACCCTCTTCCAGCAGTGGGTCCTAGCAAGTGGGGGCAGATACACTTCCAGTCCTCTCCACAGCCCAGCAGTGTTTCCATTTGGCCTGGTGGGCTCTCCTGCCCTTTCCCATCAGCTGTGCTTCATTAATAATCCTGCAGTGCCTTGGATTTTGTACCATTCTCCTCCCTATCAGTAGCTCCTGCTGTTTCTAAGGCATTTAGAGATGAGGGTTCCTCACAGGAGTGGTGTCAGGAAAGCAGGGTGCTCTTTAGGCCTGGGGTGAGCTGGGGATCAATGTTCTACATCTGTCTGTCAGTCTGGGCTTCAGAATCCCTTTTCTCATCGAGTCTCACCCCTCTAGGTTTGACACAGCACAGTCTGGATGTCAGTCAAAATGATGCCCAGGAGCACAATCAGTTCCTCTCCAGCTCCTGCTCTCCTTGATCATTACTTGCCTTTTTTTTCCTTCCTTCCTCTGATTTCCCCCTGCTGCCTCCATGCTGCCCCTTGGACCACACTGAGGCTTTCTCAGCCTCTGTCACTGGCTGTTAAACAGTGAACAAAGTGAATGAAGAAAGGCAGAGCTGAGATCTGCTGTTGAATTTTAATTCTCTTGTTGGCTGGTGACAGGGAATTAGCCAGTGAAAGCTGCTGGTATTGACCCTTTCCTGCTGCCCAAGTGCTGAACGGAGGGTTTTAGCAACAACTGTCCAGCCATGCACCCCAGTCCCCCAAATCTTATTGTGCTCCATCTCTTTCCCCCAGCCCTGGGGCCAAAGCTGTCTTGGTGTCCTTCCTCTGCCTTCGGGTGCTGACTCTGTTGCCTGTGCTGTGTGCAGCAGGAGACTGGGGCAGGCATGGCTGACCCTGCAGGAAATGCTAACACAATGGATATTTTATATTTACTGTGACTATTATTCACAAAGACTTATTTTTGTGTTAATGTAAGCCAAGAGCTACAAGATAAGGGGTCAATAAAAGGAAGACAGACTGCGTGGTTCTGGAACTTCCCATAATTGGAGTAGTCAAAGCCAAGGGAACAACAGCATAGAAAACTGAGGTGGAAAATCCTGCCCCCGAGGCTCTGGACAACCCTGCTGTGAGATTTCTGGTGAGGGGTTGCAGGTCTGGAAGAGACACAGGCTGTAGGACTGTAAGGGAAAAGCAAAAGAACTGTACAACCCCACACAATCCTGTGTCTGCCTTGCTCATTTGTGCTCACTCCTGCAGCTGAGGAACAGCCTCATTTAATGGGGGTCCTGGGGAACAGGAGCTGAGGAACAGTCTCATTTAATGGGGGTCCTGGGGAACTGCCATGTCCTGGTCCCTTCCCATTTCTGGACTACCAAAAACATTGAGCTGCTGCACACTGAGAAGTGCAGGAGTGGGTTTTGTTCTTACCAGCAATGTGTCCCTGCTTCTTGGCTTCTGACTTGATCTGGGTTTTGCGTGGTTTCTGCAAACAGGGTTGTATTGTACCATCCCTTTTTTATTTCACGGAAGGATGTTGTCTCACCAAAATCCACCTTCCTATTAATGTGTGTTAGTAAACTCAGCGCCTCCAAATTTTTCTGAAGAAGCCCAGGGAATCATTCTGCTTTCCCAGGAGATAACTGGGCTCATCAACACCAGCAGTCACTGTAAAATATGTACTTCTGAGAGTGTCCCTCTCCCATAGGCAGTTCTTTTCTAGCTGCGCCATGGCTTCTCACAATGCTTAACCTGAGCTTGCTTGTGCAAGACACATTGCCACAAACAAACAAACGAAACACAGAAAGGAAGAAATAAAATGGAGAAAAATATTCCTGCCAGCAAGCCCAGAACACAAATGAGGAAGAACTGTGCTGGTGGTTTCTCAAGAAGAAAGGCAAGTGAGAGGTGACAGTTTGTATACTCAGATGTGGAAGTGCACATCTCTGTGGAACAGAGGAGATTGAAAATGCAGGAGTGTTGAGAGACAGGTTGAATTTCCTAGACTTTAGAGCAGGATATTGCACAAAGACTGCCATTACACCATAAATTGACACTGGAAGAGATCAGTGGACCAAATCCAGAGCTGCTTTGAGTGAAGATAGTGAGCCCTGCACGGGTCCTATGCCTCCACACTGCTTTATGCAGCAGAGAGCTTAGAAAGAGACTTGAAAGAGCATGCCCCAACATCCTTTCCTGCTAAAGCACAGCTTGTCCACGTCTGTTGCAGCATTCCATGCAAAAGTTTATAAAAAACCAAGTTAGTTAAACACTGTTCGGTACCTGCATGAGCACTTCTGAGAGGCAAATTTGGGATTCCCTGTCCCTTGAAATAGGGCAAAGGATTGCACAGTCCAGCTGATGAAAGGTGCAACATTTAATTTTTTTGGTGATATTGATTTTAAGTAATCCAAGCTCCGTTTAGAAAATAAAACAAGGTGAGAAAAGTTTTTTTCTAAAAATATCTGAAGTGTCTCGATACAGACTGAAATGTAAAACGTAGAAGAGTTTTGCCACGGTGCTGTAAACAGCCAGGGCCACTGCCAGCTGAACCAGAAGGGTTGTCCTGCTTGTTCTGGCTGGAGTGTCCACCTGGGGTTGATTGTACCAGTTTGTGTGGCAGTGGGTGGTATGAACCACACTGTGACAGTGGTCTAGCACACCCTTGCAGTGGCAAGGAGGTTTTGTGTGTTCAAAACGTGTCTGTTCTGCTAAAAACCTGCCCTGCCACAGAGGTGAGGTTTGTGGCCAGTCTGGGGCCTGTGTAAATGGGTTTTCCAAACTCACTTTCAGGCCTGGGTATCAGCAGTGAGCCTGCAGGATAGGTGAGGCTTGTTGTGCTAGAGGATACTGGCTTTCATCACACTGATCGTGGGTCCTGGAGCACTGCCAAGCAAAAACAGCATTGAATTTTAAGGTGCTTTCTGTGTTAAAAGCAATTTTTGTGGTCAGGCATTGCCTGGCATAAATCAAAACATCTCTTGTTGCTGTATTCTTCTGGTGCCTAGGGATGAGCCAAACCTGTTGCTGCCTTCTCTCCCTGCTCAGCAGCTGTGGGTGCGCACAAACCTACACGGGCTGGGGAGCTCAGGGGAGGTGTCCAGTGTCCCCATCTAACAGTGCAGTGTGAGGATTTAAAGGATGCAGTTGCACGTCTCAGAACACTGCTAAGGAAGGAAGTTCCCATGAGATAAGCCAGCATCACAAGAACCTGAGGTAAGCACAGATGGCAAAACAGGAAGGCAATGATTCCAGGCCTAACATTCACACGGTGGCAAGCTGTGGGAAGTGACACGCATGCCAGCCCAAGTTGTGGGAACAGCATCTACGCCCTGTGGATACCCAGGACTTGGACTGTATAAAAGTGGTACCCCCAAAGAACAACTCAGGGACCCGCACCACCAAAGACCAGGGTGAAGAAGGACCAGCAGGACTCTGCAGGGACCCATGCGTTGGTGATATCTTTCTTCTTAATCTTTCTCTCTCTCTCTCTCTCTCTTCCCTCCCCACCCCCTTCCTCCTATATCTTTCTATCTCTCCACCTCACATTTACTGTTAAATAAAATCCATACTATTGACTTTGGCATGAGGTCTCTTTTGCACCTTAATTTGGGCGGAGGCATCTCTTATCACTGGACCATAACATGCAGGTGGGCAGTGTGTACGGCACCTAAGCCAAGCAGGATCCTGGGCTCCATCAGGGCCCCAGTGCTGCTGCCCTGGTGCTTCTCAAAAAACTCTAGTGTGCTCCATTCTCTAGCAGGCTGTGAGCCTTTAGATTCCTTTTGACTTTGAACTCGTCTAGCAAATGGGAGAAATGTTGGATCACAGAATTGTAGCAGACCAGTTTGAGGGAGACCGGACCTTTTAAATGTCATCATTCCAACTGCTTAGCAATGAGCAAGGACATCTCCAACCAGACCAGGTCGCTCAGAGCCCTGTCCAGTGTGACCACGAATATTTCCAGTGATGTCTGGGCATTTACACTTCATTGGTGTTCTAGAGTTTCACTGCTGTCATTGTACAAAGCTTTCTTATACCTACTCTAATTGTATGCTCTTAGTTTGAAACCATGGTAATATAAAAAAGATTCAGATGAAATAGGAAGCAGAATGAGGAGGCATTTAATGTTTCTCAAGTGAGAATTCTCTAGGGAAATGGGGACAAAACTACTTGAAAATATATGCTGAAGTGTTTGTAGCCAGAGAAAAGCTTAAATCAAGGCGTTCTCCATTTTGGAAGTGCAACATGGACAATTTCCAATACTTTAATGAAGAGGAGTCTATTATCCATGGCCTGTGTTACCAAGGGCAGTGAGTTTTTCTGCAATGGTGTGAGATGGGTAACTTTGCTGCCTAGACCTGAACTGATATTGCACAAAGTTCTTAGTTGCAGCACTCAGATATTCTTTTCCCGACAGAGCTCTGCTTCATCCGGGAAGAGGCTTGTGTCTCTGCTGTTTTGTGCTTCCTTTTTCATTCCTAGCTGATAACAGGTTATACTCTGGGGATAACAGAGCACACAGAGGTTCCTGGTGCAGTTCATGCCCAGGAGCTACATGAGATGATAAATTAAGATGTGCTGTGAAAACCCTACCTGGCTCAATGCTGGATTTTACTTGTCACATTTAGAGGTGCAAGGATTTCTATGTGAAAAAGTAGCTGCTGATTTAGAGGTATTAATGTTATTAAGACCCTGTTTAATTTAGAAGGCTGTAGGGTGGTAGTGACTGGGACATTTCCTTTTCTGACTCTTTTTCCTCTTTTCGTCTCTTGTCAAAAGTACTTGCTCAGTGTAGAAAAGCACCATTTCTGTGGCATATACTGTAGAGAGTGAAGTCAAAATTTTGTTTGAAAGCGTTAGTTGCCGTGCTTCTCTCTGTGTGGCAAGGGAGATTTTGATTGAAAGAGAACTCTGGTTAGAAAGCAGCAAAGAAGTGCCTTTCAGTTAAATATCAAGAAAGATGATAAATGTAACCTGTGCTGGTCTCTTTAAGACATAAAAGTAAATGAAAGCATAAATCTGACCCCATTATGGACCTATAATAAATCTGGTGATAAATCAGAGGCAGCTGATAATGTGAGGGTAATGCCTGTTTGCAATACAATCAGCACATGATAATAAAAGATAAGTGTCCTTTTACAAAGCAATGATGAAGCAGTTCTGGATGCCTAGAAGATCACCTTGTAAAACTGCTGGGTGAAAGGGAAAGGTGCCTATGTTGGATCCAAAGGAAGTGTCATTTACACTGGAATATGTGAAAGAAACTGAACTGCCTTGGCTTGCCCAGCAAGGCTGGCGTGAGGAATGGGGAATCTGAGCTGACCTCCCCAACCTGCAGTTCTGAATCTGTCTTTGAGATGAAGAATCCTACCAAGCAAGAAGGACAATGGCTGTCTTGCAATGCTGCCAGATGGAAACCTTCATAAAGCATGTAGGAAACATAAACATCAGTTGTGACTGGGGTAAGACGAAGTAAAAGCAGTAACTAACAGCCAGGGTTAACAACCAAAAATGTCCTGTCTCTCTATAAACCTTGGCCTGGGCAGTGGAGCAGTGAACAGGGCTGCGTAATTATAGCCAAAGTGTTCTCAGCATACTCAGTGCAGCAGAGTCAGATGAATACTGCTGAGCTGGGGAAGCTGCTAATTAGTTTCATTTCTGTAAATTTCCATCCCATAAGCTGTATCCTCAGCTGGTATTCTCACTTACTTAGCTCGGATGCAGTGTGTGCAATGGAGTTCTGAGGACTTGCATCCAAGACATTGTCTGCTGCCAAAACAAAAGCAGGACTCCATCATTTGTAGATCTTAAAGCTGGATCAGCTCTTTATGGCTCTGTATCATCCCCTTGTATAATAAATTCAAGCCTTGAAACTTTACCCAGTGATTTCTCTCTCTGGCCCCAGCTCCTGATTTAGTTAAAATGGATCCTTTACCTGGCTGGCTGTAGACTTACAGTGACAGTGATTCTACTGTGTCCTGAGGGAGGCTCCTGAGTGATTGATTTGTATCCCTTTTAGATATGTTCAGCTTTCAGTGTTGAACTGTATTTTGTTTTGGTTTAGTTTGGGGGTTTTTTTGAGATGGAAGAATTCACACTTCTCAGTAATTTTGATAACTGACATTGATATAATTTAATACAGGCAAGAGCTTTGGACTACGTTTTTCTCTATAAGGCATCTGTTCCAGAACTCTGGAGGGCTTTTTTGGTCCTTCCAGAACCTTCTCTAACCTCTTGAAACATAGATGCAGTCTAAAACCACCACTTTGTTCCTCTCTGATGTTCCTTATGCCAGGACTAGAACAAGACTTTTTTTCATTATTAATTTTTTAAATTTGAATTTCTTTCTTCTCTTCTGTAGTCAAAAATTCACATGAGGGTGGCCAAATTTTTTGCTGAGTTCTGTGAATCAGAAAGATTCTTTATGAGCTCTTTGCTCTTCTCTATCTTCTTTTTGTCACGGTTTGCAAGACACTGTCTGTTAGCATCTGGGTCATTGTTTTCCCTGTCCTGATCCATTCATTTTGCTATCTGTCTTTGAGGCGGGCTGGCATGTTACCAATGAAGCCAAATATCTCATTAACAGCTTTGACAACACAGGATAATGGCCCTGGGTTCTTCTGGAGCAGATGGAGATTGAATTGCTGTGCGTGATCACAGTGCTAGTTGTTCTTCATTCCTTTATGCCCTGGAATCCCACTTAGGGGAGAAGAGCAGCTAAGAGAGATGCTCTGATCAGATAAAGGTCTTATGTCTGGATTTCCATTCAGAGGTTGTCTTCCCTGGTCACCAGGAGTGCTTGGCCTTGTGTTGGGGGCCGTGTTGTGGCCTGATGGTGAGCAAGTGGGTGTAGGGTTGGAGAGCACCTCCAGTGCCACTGCGTCTGCTCCATGCTGAGCTCCATCTTGTGCTCACACTGAAAGGCGGATCCAGAACTGCCTGATATTAAAATGGTTCCAAAACCCACGGGGAGAGTTCGTGTTTCATTTACAGCTCTGATCAGACAAACTGTTTCTTCCAATTCCCTCTTGTAGATAATAGGAGTAGTATCTGCCTTCTCCTTGGTAATGCACTGAGAGGGCTGGAAGAGGCTTTAGAAAACATAGACTGTAATGCTCGAGGAGTTGACAAGCATCCCTTGATCTGATTAGACATGTTTTGAGCAGATGGATGGGCTAACTGACCTCTGGAGGTCCACTCCAATGTAAATTGTTCTAAAATTCAATGAATATGAGTCATCCGATGCTGTGCTGCTATTTTAACATGCTTGTATGTTTTCATTCTGAGAGTGGCACTGGTGTTCGCTGGATTCACTCAAGCAATTGGCTCGACATTTTTAAGAATTTTAACTTCTTTTTGTCCAAGTGCCAAAGCAAACCAATGAAGATCAATTTAACAAAAAAGCCAGGTGAAATACGTAGTGGGGCCTTGCTGCCAGCTGATAAAACTACCAAGATGCTCAATGCTCTGTGCCCTGAACCAAAGCTGTCTCAAACACTGGAACAGAGGGAACCTTTGGGATGTAGATTGGGATATATCAGCCAGCTCTCTTTGCACTAATGAGTACACCCCACCAGGGCACGTGGTCTTATGTGTGTCCAGTTTGTTTAAGCATTTTCTGACCTGATCCTCTGCCACCTTGCTCCAGACTTTCCTGTTGGTCTCCAGGCTCTGGCATTTTTGAAACTGATCTTACTAATAAAGACTGAAGTTAAGGGGGCACTAATTCAATACCTCACTTTTTTGCATGCCCTCTGTTGCCAGGCCCCCCAACCCATGCAGCAGCAGACCCACATTTCCCCTTAGCTTAAACAGTTTCCATACATAAAAGTTTGCATCTCTAATATTTCTTCCTTTTTCTTTGAGTCCTCCAGGTCAAACTTTTCATATTTCATGTTCCAAATGGAAGTTAGATGCTTACCTAGAAGAACAGAAAATTGTTGTCTTGGAGTAAGTGGACTTCAAAACATGGGACTCAAAAAAGAAAAGCCCAGGAAATACAGATTTGGTCATGAGATGGCAGTCCTGTTTGTGGAGAGTAATTTATGCCATTTTTAAATGACATTTCGACTCAATTTTGCTTTGATGGTAAAATTAAAATTCATCTGGACTTATCCTGAGTTTTAATAGGGAGATAACAGTTTTGAAGGAATTAATCTTCAGTTCCACTAATGCAGTGTGTTGGCTGGGGATAGAATATTACAAGGGGGAATGCATCCTGCATGTCCAAATTTCTTACTTTGAACTGTTATACATTTTTCTTGAGAGCTTATTTAGAAGTCTGTGGGTCAATAATTTAAATGTGGATGAAGCTATCTCTTTCTAGCACGTCTGATCTCCTCTCCTCTGCCTTCCATTTTTTTTTAGCATTCAATGTCTGTTACAAATTAGATTCCCCAATGAATATTTACTTTAGCTTCACTCAGAAAACTTGCTGTTGAAAGAAAGAAACTGTAAATAACTCTCCAGCTCGGGCACCCTGGCCAAGTGCCTTATAGCATTTTTCTCTTAGAATTTAATTTGTTCTGTGATTTAAGGTGCAGTGTTCACACTAAGCTGAGAAGTCTCTGTGCTTCCTCTCATCACTGTCTTTATCATGGTCAAATGAGCACTTACGGTGTGCAATGAGACTTCTCCACATTATTAATAACAGTTCTGACCTATGGGGATCCTGCTTTTTTCTGGCAGAGGAAATCTGTCTGCGATGGCTGAGGAGCAACTGCAGCTCTTTGTGCTTGCAGGTGAGCATCAGTCAGTTTTATGCACTCCACAGCTCTGCACAGCCCCTGCCACCTCAGCCAGCTAAGAACACAAAAGGCAGAAATATATTTTCCAGCCTGGATCAATCTGGAGCCTTCAGGAGATGTAAGTGGGCCATTGCAGGGAAAACTCTGCAGTGCAGATACTTTGAGTTGTACCTGATGTTCAGAGGGATAAAAACACTTAATTAGCCCTCTACGTTCTTTAGTTTCTATGAGAATCTTATAAACCAATCTCAAACTGAAACTTTGTGCTGACTCACAGGCCAGCAGACTGACAAACACCCAGGGAAGATTTGAGGGGTCTTTTCACAAGTCTTCAAGCTCAATCTCTGTAACTGAAGGGTGCATTTTTTTGATGTGTACATTTTTTCATGTTTCATGGATGCAATCTGCTTGCAAGAGAAGTGTACATTAAAAAGCTGCTGCAATTCGGAGGTATTTATCGTGTTTTCAGGTTTGTTTTTCTTTTTGAAAGCTGAAAAAATGGTTCCAGCCTGCATGAGAGTCGACTATTGCGGCCTTTTAAGTATAGCAAACCTTTTAGGTATTTAAACTGAGCAAGAAATGATTAAAATAAGAAGAGACCTGGGTTACAGTGATAATTATGTTCAAAACTTGTACTGTAAACATTGTGATGAATTTTTAATCAGCATTTTGAAAGCGGAGGACAACATCTAGCTTTAGTGTTGTGAGCAGTACATTTCAGGTTTCTGAGGGAAGATCTGTGCTGTTTTTTAGAACTGCAGGGGGTTGGCTGTAGGGCAGCTGTTTGTTTTCACGGCAAGTGTGGGAAAAGAAAAATAAGCTTTCAGCCCAGGGATGCTTCAGGTTAAAAGCATGCACGTTTATCTTGTGAAATCCCACTATTCAGCTGCCATTTCAACCCTGCTAGCCTGTACACAGGAAAAACATCCTGGACAGCTTTTCCCCACCATGTGATTTAGGATTCATTTTCTGGCATCTCCCTGGTGAACAGCCCTGTTACCTTCCCAGTCCTGATGAAATTCTTTCCCGAATCTTCCATCCCTTAGGTTCTAGGACAGCTTTTGCTGTCCTTGGGCAGGTAAAAGAAGACCCAGTTGCGTGCCGGTCTGTGAGACATGTGGATTGGTACAAGACCTTTAGGGCCCTTTCTAACACTTTTTAATAAAACCTCTTACTTCATCTGCCACATAACAGAGAGAGAATTCCTACACATGCCCCCAGTGGGGTGAGCTGTTGTTGCTCACCAGAAATGACTGTAATGAAGAGGTGATGCCTGATACTGACTGTGGGGCAGGGAACAGGTTTGTTTGTGCACATCCCACTGCAATTTAGCCTTCCCTGAGGCGGAAACTCTTGTCGGTGTCTGCTGGAGAACACGGCCTGCATAAAGCCACGTTGACTGCAGCGTGGGTGCTGGAGAGGGAAATGAGACAAAGGCATGGATGGGAGACAGCTTGATGCCAAGCAGGCAGCTGATGAGAAAAGCCCAAACAAGAAATCTCCCTTGGCCCTGGTTGTCGTGTTAAAAGAGCTGACATAAACTGGGCATGGTCCTCTCAGTACTAAATTCCTTCTGCTTTTTCACCACTTTTCTCGTCCAGCTCTAGGACAAGAAGGTTAATTCCCAAATGTTTGAAGAAGCTGCTTGCCTATACGGTGCCTGTTTTTCCTTTCATGTGCACTGGTTTTATTCCAGCCTCCTCTGGGCTGCTCTAAGCCATTTTGGGAGCTGGGGGCAGTTGGCAGCAGTAGTTGCTGGTGCTGCTGGAGAGCTCATTCAGCTCTGTTTGCTGCACCTGTGTTGCATTTGTTGATGAAGGAAGAAGTGCAGTGTTATTGCTATGGTGACCTGCAGGTCCTTGGGGGTCCAGCTGGCCCGGAGGAATGACATAGATTCTAGGACTTGCATGAGATGAGCTGTCTTGTATCCTCCAGAAAGCTCCTGCCTGCATTTTTTATCCTGGAGAGGCAGGTCTCTTAGTGAAGCGCTATAGGTTGCTATTTTCCTTTTCTTTCCTCCCTGTATTTCTTCTTTTTTCCCTCCCCTTTTTCCTTAAAAAAAAAAAAAACAAAACCACAAAAGCAAAGAAAAAACAAAATTTTCAAAATAATGCTGCCTAGCTGTCTCAAGATAGCACTGCTGAACTCACCTTGGCAAGCTCCACATGGTTAAAAGACACATTTGGCAGCTTCTTGCTGCTTTTCTTAAAAAAACAACAAAACTGCCATTTTTGGTTGGTTAAGCCCTAAAATGCCCAGGTGAGATTGCAATGGTGTCTTTTAATGTTCCCAAAAGGGGCTGATGCTATTTTTCAGGACATGTACTGCCCACCTTGCAATTGGTAGCAGACAATTGACATGCAAATGTCTCATTTGGGAAAAATTGCAAATTACAGTGTCTAGGAAGCTGTAAATTAGAAGTAGCACAGCCCATTATTCCCAGGCCTATTTGTGTGTCAGAGTGCACTGCTAAGGCTTGAATATCCTTTCCAGTCTCCTCCATCTGCAGCAAGGAGCTGTGTGTGAGAGGCTGGGTGTGGTCCGGATAGTTCATGTAGCGTTTTCCCTCTCTGTCTTTGACATTTCCATGCTTTCTTGATCTCCAGATGCCAGAAGACTGCATTTTATCCCAGGACCCGTGTCCTCATCACAGCACTGAAAAGTCAGCCACATGCAGTCGATTGGTAGACATGGATTTTTGTCTCTCTGCCAGTCCTTATTCTGTGAGGCCACATTCAGCCCTACGGCCATTGCAACTCCCACTTTGGGTTGCAGTCCCTGTTCTAGGACTTTTTCCTTTCTAGACACATAACTGTGTATTTTCAAGCCATTTCTGACCCCTCCACCCTCAGTGACCCAGATATCCTGGTATCACAGCCTCATCTTATCAGTCTCTGCTGAGCTGCTGGTATTTGCTTAATTCACCAATTTTATCTGCATCAAATCCCCGAGCACGGCTGAAAGCAGCGAAGAGTTCTGGGCATAGTCTTGCTCCTCATGCCATCTCACCAGGGCTGTGCTGGTTTCCCCTGACTGGTTTCTTCTTGATATTTGTCAGGTAGGCAGTTCTTAACCTGTTTATTTCATGCTTTATTGATGCTACATAGTACAACATTTTAAACCCAAATATCATTTCATACTAAGTCAAAAGCGCTCTGACGATCTAAGCCTATTACATCTGGACAGTTCCCTTTATCAACAAAATTTGTAATCTCATCACAGAGTGAAATCAGGTTTGTTTGACAAGGCCTATTTTCCATGAAAACCGATTGATTTGCCTCGTATTCCCTTTAATTCCTCAGAGAATAGATCCTGTACAGAGATTTCTACAGCGTTGTCCTGGATTGATGTTATTTATCCCTTTCACTCTGCTTGTGGTTTTACAGTTTGGTCAAATTGTTACTAGCCTGTACTGTGCTATGCTGTGCTGGTCTCTGCTGCTCTGGGAAAACAAGAGCAGGAATTTCTCAGAAACCAGAGTCCCATCTGTGCCTCAGAGCAGGGCAGCAAGGGATCCCATGGGAAGCAGTTTGAAGGCCAAAGTGGCTTAGGTAAAGGTGATGGGTCTTGAAGGACAGCGTCCTCCAGCTGCAAGAATTAGCCAACCTGGTGTTGATAACCCACAGGACACCTCCAGCCAAGACACTAGGAATCAGGAAGCAGTTCAGGAAATACTTGTTCTCCTCATCCCTCAAAGAGGGACAGTTTATGGCTTTCCTCAGTCTCCTGGACCGGGCGAACCAGAAAAATCCAGAGGAAGGTGCTCACTTTGATGAGAACCAAGGCTTTAAATGCAACTTCACGCTCTGTGTCACTTCAACTTGTCTTTTTTTCCAAAAGAAAGTCAGTTTTTACCCAGCTTAATTAACAGAATGGTCTTGTATGTTATAACTCTTTCTCATTGCTGTTGGGCTACCAGAATTTCCACCTACACAGCTGTTGGGGTTTTGGGGAGTTCCCCTTCTGTTTTGTTCTTTTTTTTTCTCTCTTAGAGAATTTTCCCCATAGCGTTGCCAGGACAATAAATTGCNCCTAGGGAGGAGAAAGGCTCAGAGCAGAGGGGACACAGGAGGGCAACATCTTGCAGCAGTGCTGTGCTGGAGGCTGGGGCTGCTGCTCGTGCTGGGCTCAAATGCTTTTGCTGTTCACATGTGGCTGGATCAGGTGGGCTGGGTCAGGCCTGAGTGCTGAGGTCCAGCCACGTTACAGAGGTGGGAACACGCAAGAAGGAGAGGCTCTGCCTCCTACAGGTGTCCTCAAAGTCAAAGGAATGTTGGAGAACATGAGGGCATTAACAGGTTATTGTATTCTGGGGATTTTTACAGCGGAATGGGTTTGACTGGAAGTTTTCATGACCTTTGCTTACGTGTTGCATAGGAGTAGTGAAGCAGAGGAGGAAAACGATGAGAGGCTTCACAGCACAGTCTGAGCAGCTCTGGAGTCTGCATTTTCCAGGTTTCTGAGGCTGAAGAGTGGAACCTCAGCGTGTCTAAGTGTCAAAGGGGATCATTACAAACTTCTGGAAGTGTCTGCAAGAAGGTTTGCAGCCCAACTAAGCACCTCATCCAGGCAGGTTCTTGAAGGACTTCTTATGACTCTCAGTGCTAAAAAACTGGTTATTCTCCACCCCAGGAATTGTGACAGAGGTGTAATTGTGTGTGGTGTGAGAAGAAATAGGTAAGAATGAAAAAACTTCTCTTTTCAAAAAAATTTAAACCCTCTGTAGAAGGTAACTTGACCGTTCCTTTGTCATTCTCTGCTAATTTCATTTGGTGTCTGCTGTCCATTCATCTTCACTTCAGGCTTTATCCTCAATAACTTAATTTCCCTGTGTATTTTTTTTCTTTTTCTTACATTTAAGAAGTGAAGCATGACACAATCAAGATGAAACCAAACCTCCTTGTCTTGGTAACTTTTGCAGCCACAAATTTGGAAAACATGAGTCCTTAATATTCCTTTAGCAATGAAACAAAAACTAGCAAAAGGAGTACAATTTGTAGCTTGAAATTGTTAGAAAATTTAAAGCAACTTTTTTGGGCTAGTTTTTCAGCTGCTCCATTAGAGTAACTTACTAATTAGCAGGAGCTGTAAAACTCTATTTCTCTATAAAACCATGTAATTCTGTTAGCTGAAGTTTTAAATTATATTTATTATTTCATTTGCTAAAAATACATACATATATATGTATATAGACACACAGAAAGTGTGACTATTTCAAGAAAATAAGTTAATTTCTCTGTAGCCTTATATTCCAATGCAATTTATGTGTCCTAGGAGATAAGATTGACTCCTGTGAAAGGATTTTTACAAAAAAATGTTGGGATGAGTAGCCACTGTCTTAAAGAGTAAAAACAGTAAACACAAGGGAACAAATAAATATCTCAAAGTTGTCTGCAAGTGTGAGATGTTTTAATTTTGGAATTTGCAGCATAAAAGGATACTCAGAAGCTCCCTGCAGTTTTCCACCCAGAACTGATGGTTGAGGAGATCCAAGCCCACAGGCAAGTTGATGTTTCTTGTTTCTATCATATTGGCATGTGTTGCTCACACAAATCAGCTTCTCCGCATCTCTTTGTCACAGGAGGGAAGGCTCAGCAAACAGACCCTGCCTGTCCTCCGCCCAGGGGTCCATGAGAGCTGGTGGCAATGGATCCTTTTCTGTTCTGCTGTGGTTGAGTGGCTCATGGAACCCAGGGACAGCAGCAGAAACCCAAGCCACGAGCTCTCTGGATGAGCAGGACAGACACTGCTCAGTGTAAATGCCTTTCCAGCTAAGTGGAAACTGCTCATGGACTAATCTGTTATCATAACAGAGGGACCAATTTTTTTCCAAAGGACTAAAGCCTTATTTAAAAAAAATCCCTAAACCCAAACAAACCCCAAAAGTGAACCCCAAAAGTGAAAACCAAAGGACAAAAGGTATTGTGGCTAAAACTTTTTCTCATCAGGCACTTGTATCCTGGTTTGGCTGTCCAAGCTCCACATTGGCATATTCAAAGCTTTCTTATGCTGCTGGCATTCAAGGCTTTTTTGTTGATGCAAGCCACATCAGCAACAGTGGAGAAAATCAAAGGAACAAAGGGAGAAAGAAAAAAATGAATTCTGAAGAAAGGAGTAAGGTATAGAAAGAGACAGGAGATGCTGGTATTTCAGTTCCTGTCTGTAGCTAAATGTTTGAAATTCATAAGCACTCAGCTGACATTCTACAAACAGAAGTACATTTCCTTTCACTCAATTTTTGAATTCTCCAGAGGTTGCAAGTGTTGCAAACAGACAGTTCTTGGGTTTAGTTCTATTGAATGTGGTGAATGCATATAGCACACCCACGAGTGAGCAGAAAAATTGAAGTCAAAGGAGGATCTAGTTACACATTCAAGGTATATCTTCTGTTCCCTCCAATATATTCATTACCTGGTATTCTTCCACAGCTGCTTTCATCAATAGACAGTGTATAAGAACAGTAAATTGGCATCCATAGGGTTATGCAGAGTTGGTAAGTCCCTCAGCATTTGCTGGAAGTCCTTTGGAAAGGGCGAGTTTCACCATTTCTCAGCAGACTGGGTGCAGGTGGGGCCAGAGCATGGCAAAGGCTGTTCCACTCCCAGGAGAAGCTGGAAATATGCTTTAGCTGTTGCTTTGTCCAAAAGACTAAGGTTAGAAAGGGAAGCACTGAACTGTCCCATTCACCTGTGGGTGATGGCTGCTGGGCCAGCTTGCCCCACAGCTGTGTTACAATGGGAAAGAACACCTAAACCTTGGGAGAACTCAGGTCTGGGACCTCAGAGAAAAAGGATTGCCAGAGGACATTTGGAGCTTGTAAAGAACAGTGCTTGCCTTGAGTTTGATAATTGAAAACTTTTGCAAAAAACGTCTTCCGTATGGGCACCAAAACACTGAGCTCCTGAACCGCATGTGAGGAACCCTGGGAGAAGACTTCTGCCCCTGGCCAGTTTTGGTTGGAAGGTGTGTGCATGATTTGTGGGGTGGCTGTTTCTAGGTGTTCCAAGGGCGATGTGTGGCCACAGCTCCACTTTGACTGCACGGCAGGAGGTCACGTAAGGTAACTTCTGGTGGACTGGGCATAGGAGTGGGGCAGAGAAGATGTTGGATGGATGCACATTTGGCTTTTCCCAAGTCAAGAGCAGCAGGAGTAACCTGTAAGCCAAGAGAGCCTGGGAGCAACTGCTCTGAGTTTCTGCAGGATGTTTTGCCAGGAGAAACACCTCCTTACATTCATGTCACCCTTGACCCAGCACCCAGGCCCACATCTGCCCCAAATATCACTGAGGGGACAGGCAGCCTCGTGCCTGCTATTTGTGCAAGGCTGGGAAGTGGAAGTAAATCCTGCACCTTGTCCTGCCCAGAATTATCCTCGTGAAGGGAGCTGTAGAGCTTAAAATGGTGTTCAGTCACAGCTTTTCTTGTTAAAAATCCTTCCAGAAAGAATTCTTCTTACACACCTGGGAACTGTGAGTCCCATTCCTTGAACTGTGAGCCCCTCCACCTGATTTTGGAGAATTCCACATTCTCCAAAAGCTGGAGAAAGGGTTTGTTTTCTCCTCCAAGACTGGCAGATCATACAGTTGAAAGTAGAAAATTGGTTCATATTAATATGTGAACATTTTAATTTATGCATCTGATTGATATTATTCTGTAATTAAATTATATTCCCATGATGCGTATAACATCAGGGTTGTAGGAATACAAATAATTAGTAATTAACTTTAATCAGATCACTTAGCAAATGCCAGATTCCAGATGAATAAGCTGACCAACAGTGTCTGTGGTGAGGAAAGCCAAGAAAGAAGGAAGAAAAGATAATTTGTGTTGATAGATAAGGGAGGAAGTGGAAATAACGGGAAATCCATTTTCAAGATAAATCCCCTGCCAAAGAAAACAAGAATGCAACCTTAAAAGATGCTCTGGGCCATGGCCTTGAGCCTGCAGCTCAGCTGTTAGAAGACATTCCACTCTGACCACCCACACCTGGCCCTGAGTCCCTCCCAAACGCCTCTTACGATGTTTTGGTGCTGGACTAAAGGAAGGGCCATTCCAGAAGCAGACACAGGGCACCTCCAGCCAACAGAACGTTCCTCAGCTGCCTCCCAGCTGACAATTCCTTGGAGATGACAAGTGATGATGGCACGTCAGTGTCTTCCTCAAAATGCCAGTGGTACCTTGGCCTGGGAATTTAGGAATGGGTTCGTAGTGAGTTGTTCCCACTAATCTCCAGGAAACTGCAAGGGGGCTTAGGACAGCTAACACAGGGACATGGAGGATTAATCTACAGAAAAATGAGATATAAAAATCTGTGAATGGGACTTCTTATCTGAGAGGTTAGTACTGCAATCTGAACAGTTCTTCCTGGCTCAAACTAGTAAAATATTGTGCTTTTCCTGTTCTCTCAAAAAATAAACAAACAAAATGTTTTTAACAATTTCAGTTTGGATCTGTCAAACAAAGTCAGTTGGAAAATTCAAGATGTTCTCTTTGCCAGCCAAACTGCACTCGGATCAGTATCAAATATTTCAGAGACAAATAATTTCAAAAGAAAGTACCCAGTGTTGCATCTCAAAAAGGTCAGTGTGAAATATTCTGTGGTTGTGAAAGGGTTTCACTTTTTATTTTCTCAATTATGAAACATCCTTGAAACAAACAATTCCCTAGAGCCAAACTTCTCTGTGTTTAAATGTTATTTTGTGATGAAAAATGTTCTTAGCAAACATAAAAAAATTGCTGCTCTGTGCCAAGTCAATGCCAACAGGTTCCTTTCTTCGAGGGCAGCAGGAAAAGAGAGGTGTGGTAAATGGTCACACTTGCTGCAGAGTTGGTTGAAGTCGGTGATGAATTGATGATCAAGAAAAACCTAAACAGGGCTTCCCACTGATCCTGCACCTCTCTTGAGCGAAGGTTAACAACAATATGATGTCTGGGGTGAACCAAAGTGTCATTTTACCTTTTGTATCAACCATAAATGCTGACCAAAAGTAACCAAGACCCTCATTAAGTGTTATTTGCATATTAACTCTCACAGCCCTTAGAATGCAAATGAAGAGAAAAGAGGATATGCCTTACATGTATGATCTCAGTCACCAACACACAGCCTATGACATACAATTGTTGTTCTCTTGGGAAGGACTACAAATTATTGTATAAAAAAGAGGGGGTTTCACAGCAAAGACAAAGAGAAGAGAAAGAAAAGAAGACTAAAACAGGAGAAAAACACCTCTGCTAGCTCAGGATCTGTTGATGGACTTTTTCTATCTTCCTCTTACAAAGGGATACTTTTAGGTGAGATTTTTGCCTCCAGCTGCATTGGAACAGACCCAGAAATATTTAATGTATATATCTAATAAATCTCTGTTACTATACCTTCTGTCCAGACACACTCTGCAGTTAGTGTATTTATCACCAGCAACCTCGGACTGCTTTCCCTTTGCTTCCATAAACCACACTATTTGTGAGTCTGGATTCTGGATGTTCTTACTGAATTCAGCCAGACCTATGGCTTCAGTAAATCACATTGTTCACGTATCTGTCATCATGAAAGTTCTTGTTGAACATGAGCAAACTCTTGCTGAATTGGTAATGAATGGAAATAAGGCCCAGCTGCACCCAGCCCCTCAGAGCTCTGAGTGCCACCGAGAAAGTTTATTTTATCCCAAGTTTCTGTGTGCTTGACTCAACAAGTGGTTGCTTGGGCTTTGTTTTTTTTAATTTGACTCTTCAACTAGCCACTGGCTGCTTGAAAGTTACTGATGAGAGCTCACATTTCAGACTGTTTTCAGAAGTGCCATTGCTAAGTGTTATCTTAAAAGTCTTCCTCTTGTATGGAAGCATGTTCAGCCTTCAATTAAATGTTTTGGGTTACTTACTCATGATTCAGTTTTGTGAACAATTTGCCAACAATTTAGTAGTAATACAAGCTGTTGCTTCATTCAACTGCTTTTGAGAGAAAATCTATACTAGTTAGCCTATATAGGCTTGTTTGAGCATTTATTTATTTGTTGTGATCAGTCTTGCCTCTTGAGTATGTCTCAAATGAGTAGAAAATAATGAATACACCAGGACAATGGCAGATCTTCTAAAAACATGGTGGTTAAACCAGTTCTAGGACAGAACGAAGAAAGGTAGCCCCAGATACTCTAAGGTACTATACATGGAACACCACCTTTAATCCCAGAGATTCCAGATGGCAGGATGACTCCAGAGAGGTGGTGGACAGCTTAGAAGAGCTCTGAAGGCCTATCAAAAGACAAAGATTAAATCCATGGCCAAGATGGATCAAGGCCTGCCTTCCTAGGGCTGTGTCCCTTCAGTTGTAAAACAATGAGGAGATGCTGCTGAGGATGTGCCACTACCACTTCCACGCACAGCCACCAGTTGGACCTCACTCAGCGCCAGCAAAAGATGCACTGGGGAAAGGTAGAAGGGAGAAAAGAAGCAGCAAGCAGCTGACTCAAAAATATAGCAGGGAAGTAGCAAAGTCCAGCTCTCACAGCCTGCTGTCCCCTCTGCAGGTGATTACTGAGCAGCATTGTTGTTATTTTTATCGCCAAAATCGCAGCCTTCTCCTTGATTGAGAACAAAACTGATTTCCCTTTCTCTTTCAGCATTTCACATATGCCTGTACATGAGTATGGACATGTATGTGTACAGGTACCTTTATGTATGGATGGATGTGTATCTGTACCTATAGAGCACTGAGAAAGCAGGAGTCTGACAGAGAAGTCTGAAACACCACTGAGTGTTCTGGAAGGACAAATTGGATTTGTATGCAAACACCTGACCTTGTTTTGGGAAGGGAGGGTTACTGTAGCCCATCTGGTGCATCACTTCAGATGCTTTTCCTCTGCTCAAGCTCAGTCTGCTACTTGCAAGGAGATTCTTCAGAGGGAGGGTTTTGTCCAAAGCAACACTGAGTTATCAGCCAAGAGAAGGTGGCTTTCTTCCCAGCCACATGGCACTCTGGCTGTGTGCAGTCATAGATTGGATGCAGCAAATTACAGATTCTCTCCTACCTCCCACCTCACAGCATCTCTCGCACACAGCCTTTTCCTCCTCTCTGCTTCCTCCTGCAGACCCTGAAATGTAGATCACTTGGTTGTAAGTACACTTGGACATGTCCAGAGAGGGAAATGTGATGGCACAAAGGAGCACCACCCACCTCCTGACAATTGCTTGGAACACGTTCCCCAGAGCTGCCTCATGATTAGTAAACAGCAGACATATGTTGTGCTCACCACACAACCTTAAGCTTGTAACAGTGTTGGCAGCTCCTGCTCTCATTCCTTTGGCACTGCTTTGATCCTGATGTCTGCAGCACTGAGTCATGCCACGAATTCTGGAGCAAAACCCAATGTTAGTTTGTTGTGCACAAGGGAAGCAGGACCATGTGCTCTGGTGACCCGATTGCCTGACCATACTTTGCTGAGTGTGTCACTACGGCAGCATCTGTGAGCAAAGCCATGCAGCCAGCAGAGAGCATCCTTTGTGCTGGCTGATATTGAGAGATATTGGTGCAGGGTGCTGAAGAGGGTTGTGTTGGTTTAACTGAGAAAACCGACACTGTTCTTGTCGCCCACCTCCACCTCTGCCCCCTGTCTTCGATTTGAAGCTGTCTAAGGCAAGGATAGATATTTGGATTGCATCTTGACCTGAAGAAATCTCTCAGGTGCAGCCCTTCTGCCGATTCTCATCCTGTGGTCTTGCCTTGCTCAGACAAGTGTAATGCTCTCTGGGATTAACAAAGCCTGTGTCTCCACAGATGTGGCTGATTGTGCCCTCTGACTGAGGTTCCACCACCGGCTGCGGTTTCAGCAGCCTGAGTGTGTGTAGTTTCACATTTAAAACTCTCTCTTTGTGCCCTTTCTCATATCTTCCTTACAGTTAAGTTCATAGGCACCTAATTGCATTACATTTTTGGCTGCCTTTGAATTTCCTTTGCAAGTCAGCAGGTGGCATTTCCCAAAATGTGAGAGATGCGTGGCAGCCAGCCCAGAGAAGGTGGTTGTCACTGCCACTGCTGTTCCAGCCTTGGTGTACAGTCATGCTCCCAAGATATGCCCTCTTGTTTCCTCAGCAGGGAGCTCTTGCAAGCTGGCTGTATGGTGGGAATTGCCTGAATGATGGGAGAAATTAATTTCAGACTGAGCTATAAAAGTGCTCAAGGCTAGGAGATTCCCAAATGAAGGCTCAAAAAAATCAATAGAGGTACCAGGGAGTTATGAAATCCTGTCAGATGACAGATGCAATATTAGTCTCTGACCCAGCACATTATTTGCTGAGTGTCTCTGTTCCCTTGAACTGTGAGACTTTCACAAAGAAGGATTTTTTTCTTCCCTCTCAGTGAGTCTCCAGCACTCCCCATGTATCTTTTGAGGTTAATCCACAATGACATCCTACGTTATACAATTAAGTTGGAGCTTTCTGACCCTGGACTTTACAGTTTGGGATTTTTCCTTGCAACTGATCTTAGGTATCACAGCAGCTTGTCATCTGGTTAAAGATACCAGTGCCATTTCTTCAACACCTCCTCATTGAGCCAATATGGCAAAAAGGCCTCACCTCAGAAAGGCTTCTCTCCTCTCTGGGATGGCAGACATCTATTGCAAACTTAAGAAGATGTCCCTGTACCCAAACACACGAGCTCACTATGTATGGACCTTCTTGCTCCTCCCCAACGATGAGGAGAGAAGGACCATGTGGGATAAACTGGTGCTGTCTCAGAGACACCGGGTGTTGGTGGCAGTTTCTAGTCTTCATGCCACAGGCTTAGAGGATTTTAGATGTTTAGACTGTTGTATCTGCTCTGCCAGCCAGAGATGTTGCAGCAGGCCATGACAACGTCTCTTTTCTTAGGAAGACACAGTTCCCTGTTCAGCTCCTCAGTGACCCACAGCTCAGACAATCAGCAAACTGGGCCCCTACTAAGGCACAAAAACAATCACTGGGAGCTTTATCCCCACTCTCATCTGCAGTGAGGCCCAAGTCCACCTCCCCAGCATGCGAGCCCCCTTTAGCCTCCTACCTCTTCACCCTGGACTGCTGTTCCAAGTGCCAGTTCCACGTCACACTGTGGGCTGCTTCAGGACGTGGAGCACAAGAGCATCAACTTTCAGCCAGCTGATGTTTCCAGGAGTGCTCCTGCTATGCAGGTCTTTCACACAGTGCTGCTGCTCCTGTTTGCTGTTCACTGAAGGCTCCTTGGGACATGGAAAGCTGCCCTTCCCAGGTTTGGGACGCTATTTTTAAAGCTGGGTGCAAGGGCCTCTATGGTATTTTTAAGGCTGCCCTTGTGGGAAAGTTTCTTCTAGCTCCAGAGCTGGCTTTTGCCTCTCAGGTCAATATTCAGCCAGCACAAACACCAAAGTTCATAAGGCAGAGTCCTCAAGCATAAGACTGGTTTTAAAATTACATTACTATTATTGTAATAAGCCTACTTGCTTAATGACCTTACAGTACCTGTATTTGCTTTCTAATTTTTTTGAACTCCAGGTTAACTTCAAATCAAGGCTAGGAAATACTAGTTTCTTTCCCTTTAAATGAATATTTAGAGGTTTTTTATTCAATACCATGTACTCCAAAGCTCAGGCTTTATGAGAAAGACTATTTCCCACAGATCATGCGTAATAAATATGCAGAAGGGACTAGGAGTACATTGCCAATCCTCAGGCTTAGTTTGAAGCCCAACAATTTGCCAGTGTGGATGGAATCCCTGTCTGTGGCAGGGGGGTTAGATCTAAATGATTTTTAAGCTCCCTTCCCACTGAAATAATTCTCTGGTTCTATGAATTCAATGCCAAAAAACCCGTCAGTGACTGCAACAGGCTTTTGGGTCCAGGGACAGCATGAGATGGTCCATACAAGCACCTCTTGAGGTAGCTGGACTGGGTGTACTGGGGCAAGTTTCACTCAGTCTAATGCTTCACATTCACCCCAAAAAAAGTGTCACACAAAGCACCAGTAGCTGTATACCATGTGTTTTAATAAACGATATGGCTACCAGAAAAATAGGATTGCACATGTTTGTTCTCCCCCTCCTAAAACAAATGAAGTCGAATTCAAGCCAAAGTAATGGAAACACAAAACAAGAGAAAAAACTGTCCCAGAGCAAAGATGACACACAATACAGAGTTGGGAATAAAGATCTTTGATGACATCCTTGTTTAAAGAAACCATGTTTGTAAAACATGAGGCAGTTGAATAATAAAGTGGTCATTGATTTGATTGGTTTTCCTCTCTGTGTGTGTATATATATATGTAGCTACATATATATGTCTATGCTGATACACCCTGGGGCGGGACGAAATGGTAAGACAAAAAAATAGTTGAGTGCAGGGAAAACTGACAGACAGAAAAAGAGTTGAGTGTGGGGAGCAAGTAAAGAAGAAAATAAATGTATCATTTGAGTCAGTGAAGTAAGGACAAGGCTCAATTCCCCTACAATTTACCACTGCTCTGCTTATTGGGGAACAGACTTGTCTCTCCATGGCTATGCTGTGTCCCTGATGCACAGCTGAGCTGTGAGCTTCTGATCTGAGTGGTCTTCACTGGTCTGTGTATGAGCAGGACCCCAGAAATGTATGAAGCATTCCTTTCTCTGGTTAATTCCCATGCTTTACCGTGATTTTTTAATTAAAAACTTATTAGTATTTCAGTTTGCATTTTTCCCCAGGTTTCTTGCACTGACTGCTGTGCAGGTCTCCACGGCAAGGTGGAGCAGCCCAGATGAGCAATAATGCCACAGTAAAGTGCTGTTATCACAATGTGACTGGATGGAGGATTTAATTTTACAACGGGTCTCATGTTACTTCGAAATTGCACTCTGTCTGCGGAGCCGAGTCATGCAGTTGTAACCTCAGCTGTCCACTGAGTGGGCCTGTGGGGCACACCTTAATCCAAAAACAAGGAAAAGAAGGAAAAATGTTTTTAAATTCCTCTTCTCCTTCCATGGAAACCTACCCCCAACAAGAAGAGGAGGCAATACCACTCTATGCTGAGGTGTCTGATTCACTCTTAGGCAAATGAGTCCTGCGTTCCAAAGACAAAAAAAGCCATGTTCTTCCTCTGGTTTTTATATTGCTCTTTCAGAGAACCAGTCACTGTCCATGCTTCCCCAGATCTCAGTGCCGTGCTTAACAAGCAAATTAAGCACAAGCTCATGCTGGCTGCAAAGTTCAGGTGACCAAGAAGGTTTAAGAGAACAGCTCAGTTTGCCGGATGCTTGTAAACACCATATTGAAAAGAAGGCAAAGGCAAAACACCCTTCTCCCACACATCCCCCATCTTCCTTCCTTTTATTTTTTTCCTTTTTTTCATTCTTTGTCTCTCTTTTGCTCTTTCTTTCCCTTTTTTGTACAGGGGTTGATGAAGATAAGCAAGACTTGTGCATCACAAATGGTGGAACTTCCCCCAGCCCCGCCAACTTCCCACCCTACAACAATGCACAAGCCCATCTCATCCTGTACCTGCCCCCAGAAAGTGTTTGTCTCTTTTTGGAAAACCACGCAGTCTGATGTGCTGGGGACTTCTGCAGTGCAGGAGCCAGGTTGGCTGGTTCTTCCCCCTTTCCTGAGGCTCATAGATGGTTGTTTTTTGACAGGTAGGCAATAAGAGCCACAGCTACCCCGACGTAGATGCCAGTTCCGATTGTGATGGACAGGACAGCCAGGAAGAGAGCTCGCCGGGAGCTGGAGCTTGCGTGGTGGAAATCCCCCTTGGCTACTGCTTTGTTTGTCTGCAAGAGATACAACAACAACAACAACGCCACATAGTCATTTGTTTTACCTGGAAATAAAGATGTGACGCTAATTTCTCAGCTGAAACAGGGTCCTGGGACATGACAGGTTAAACTGGTTGGCAATCAGACACTTTTTCAGACAAATGAGGTCCTTTGCACAATTGAGATGGTGACAGAACCAGCAGCATCTCAAAGGAGGGTGTCATTTTTATAGACCGTGCTGTGGTATCAAGCAGGGACACCCTGCAGGCAGTCAGAGATCTGTCACCTACAGGACAGGTCTTGTACAAGCAAATGAGCTCCATAAGCTCTGAGACAGTCTTTGTTCCCTCATTACAACGAGTGAGGAATCCTCAACGCTTTAATTGTATGTCTGCACAAACAATCGATTTGCTGGGACACTTTCTTCTTCAGTGCCATCCACTACTCTATTTTTGTCTTTTTCTTTTTTTTTTTTTGCTACTCAGACAAATTTGCAGCAGCCAAATGACAAGCTTCCACACAGATTAAAAAAAAAAATGAAAACCAAAACGCTTTGGCCTTTCTGTCAATGACTTTATTAGGAGAACTGTCCCTTCTCATTCATCGACCTAATTTTTTAAGTATAATGCTTTATGAATATTTCAGGCAGAAGCAATACCGAACAATACAGGCGAGGCTGCAGGCTGGAGGGAACTGTTTCAAAACAGCAAGATAGAAGCAACACAGGTTTACACACCTGCTGTCATGTCCTTTGGTTCAGGTGAGCAAGACATCCTACTCACTTTGCAAAGCCTCTCAGCAGGGTAACCAAAGATTTCATTATCTTCTTGTCTGGAACCTCCAAAGACTCAAAAGAAGTTCCCTTTTCAAAAAAATGCCAGGGCCTTTGGGGATCATATTAGGGCCTCCTGAAAGTGTTGGCAGGGAAAGCAGAGGAAGCTTTAGAAAGAGCTGGTCCTTCAGCTCCCCTCAGAGACTTTCCTCATGCACCTGCTGCCCACCACAGAGCCAGTCTTGATCTAGAAGGCTCCTGTTTACTGAAACTGGACTGAGGCAAATGCACAGCAATGAAGATAACAGAGCTTTTGGATAAACCGAGGCAGACAGGTTCAACCCCCCAAAACAGAGGGGAAGTTTAAAAATTATAGAACATTTTCAAGCTGGCATTTCTGAAATGTCACTTAATGTAACGGAAAAAACTGCAACATTTGGGTTGACCTCTTTTAAGTGAAACTTTGTAAAGTTTTAAACCAGCATTTCTTCACCTAAAAATAGATGGGAAGTCAAAGGGAAAAGAAACCATTAGTCAAAATGTCAAATAATCTGAAAACTCGACAGTATATCTTGATTGCTTCAATAGAAGAGGTTGGATTTACCAAAAATAATGAGCTGAAAGACCCAAAAGGATTCAGAAGGCTGATTTTTCAAATACAAGTAGCCTTTTTCCTGATAGGATCTTCAGTGTAGCAACAAACATGCTCAAAAAGAACAGGGTTTTTTTCCTTGATGAACTCTTTGAGGACAGCCTTGACCTTTGTGAAAGGATTGGACCTATTGTGAAAATCCAGCTTCTTGTTAAAATGCTCACCCAGTCAAAACCAGATGTCTTGAATTAGTCATGTGCTGCCATGAAGTTTTTGAATTATGCAGCTCCAGACATTATGATATAGAGTGATTTTGCTGGGGGAACACACCCGCACCTTCACAGAAATTCTAGTTTCCAACAAGTTACATAATCTGAGTGCACTTTTTCTTCTTAACTTAATGCATATTTTGTGATTTAGGAAAATTAAATCCCTCCTATATGGAATTTTAACTGTAAACTGCATTGGTAAGGGCACATGTGAAGGACAATCTTACAGCTCTCCTTTATTCCAGTCAGAAAGATTTCCATTGAGATGGAGAAACCATCCACACAGAAACCAGCTTTCATCCCTGAAAGAGTAGTCTGAAAGAATTTGCTTAGTAATAAGAAAATTCTTCGATGCTATTTCCTAATTAGCAAAACCCTCACATTATTACTCAACATCATATGAAAATTACAGCATTTCTGCAGGTTTAAGCTAAAAGGATCTGAAAACACTTACCAAACAAAATGCAATTGAGGCCAAATGTAGCAGTTTAGCATCTAGCAAATAATAAACAGTTTTTCTTGATTTTTTTTTTTTAACAGGGATCAGCTCTTTGGTGGTTTCAACCACTTTGAGAAAGTCCCTTGGTTTTGGGACCAATCCAACTACTTAACCGAGTCCATTTCATACCTGCCATGAAGAAATGACATCCTGCTGAGTTTTCCATGATATGTCTGTGCTCTGGCAAGATCTATGAGGCCAAGAAATGTCTCGTGTAGATCAGAGAGCCAAATCACACCCAGACACACCAGCTTTTCCACAGATTTTTCAGGAACATCTGTTTCAGAGGATAGTGCAGCCAGGACTGGTGCAAGAATGAAGATCCAAATGCCCTACTAACAAGAGCTTAATTCACTACAGCCTCTTCAAGCTACTTGTCTCAATACCAAGTATCTCAACCTTTTCTAATGTGCTTGAAAGTTGCTGCAAAAGTTAGTGCTCTTCCTGACCAAAATTGTGTTATCTGAGGAGTTTTATAGTACTTCTGTCCACACACTTCTTCCCTTCCCTGGCAAGGCTAGGTCTGGCAGCCAGATGATGGATGTAACGATTTAATGCAGCCTTTGGATGGGAGCAGGGGGCACAGGCTGTGATGAAGGCTGGGTGCTACGAGGCTGAAAACAGGGATTTTAGCAAATACCAGCCGCCAATCAACCTTCTTTTTAGAGGCTTTGGAAGTAAGCCAGAAAAGTGAGGAGGGGTAGGGGAAGAAAGGGTAGGGAGATCTGGAAGGATTATCTCCTTTTGTTTAACTAAAAAAATGAATGTCTTTTCTAGAAACACTTTCAAGGAACTTCCCTGGAGGTTCAAGTTGAGCTTCTGCAGACCATATTCAGGGTGTCTCTGGGCATCATGTTTTATAGGCCGAGAGAAGATGAATAATGTACCTCCAAGCTGCAAGGCTAAAACATTCTGCTGCATCCCACAGTGACTCATATATCATACTCTCAAAATACCTTCTGGTATGCAGTATCTGGAAACAAGAAACACATTGATCACAATTATTAATCCTGCCTCATCTCCCCGAGGCTGGAGAGCAGGATTGGCTCCATGCAGGAGGAGAAGAGATTATCCTGACCCCTTTGGTCAGGTGATGAAAGGATTTCTTTTCACTTCGTGGCAACAGCCAGAAAGGCCAGGATGCACAGGTTCCTTGCAGCCACTGGCCAGACCCTGAGTTTTAGTTCTTCAAGTGATATATAAAAAAAAATGCCACAGAATGAGGAGTAGCCCATACAGATGATGCTTCTGCTCCTGTGTCTTCTGTCTTTCCTCTAGTCAAATGCTATCTCCTCTTTTTAGCTTGCCTAACTTGTACTTCTGTTGATCTCCAATTTTTGGGCAATAATTCCACCTTCAGGCTTACACCACTTATTTCCACTGATGGTGAGAAAAAGACTCCAGTGTCTTTGCTAAAGACACAGATGGGTAAAGGGTGCAGTCAGGATCTGGATCTGGACCTTGGCAATGACAGCAGAGATGTGCCAGTCAGCTGGGGAAAGCATGGGGCTGACAGACACCCAGCACAGGGATTGGGACATGGCAGAATAGTTTTCAGTCCTGAGGAGAGCATCAAAGGTGCTATGCAGTCCGACCAAACAGCTCCACAGGCAGAAATGATGAACTAAATAAAGGGCAAAATGTTCTTTGCTCTGCCAGACATTTGAAAATTCCATTATGCCCACGGTACAATAGAAAGTGGGCACAATGTGGTGGCAAATACCTCTTCCAGGGGTTTCTGTAATTTCTGCTGGAAGGATGGCCCAGGGAATGGACATGAGTCTCAAACAGACATTCTCTGTCTGGCACTTACTGAGGAAACAATGGGGGGCAGGTGTCACATAAAATGCAGGTACTTCCAAACAGATCCAAACAGTTTAAGTCCCTCTGTAGTTTAATCTGATCTTTCTTCATCCAGCCTTTCAAGTGGCATTTCCCACATTGTGAGCATCCCCTTCTTTTCCCTGCAATATCATGTTAACTTCCAGCCTTTACAATTTCCTGCCAAGCTCCTGAACAGTGATGTAGCAGGTGAAAAGCAGTGGCCCCAGAAATGGTGCTTCTACTGCCACCAAATTAAATGATGCTGTGTTGGTAGAAGGAGATATCCTGGGAACAATATTTATCCCTGGAAATCTATGTAAGGTTCAAGAGAAGAGAGTGTGAATGGGGAGATGAGGGTGTAAATGAAGACCAGCAGGAGTCTCTCTCTTTTGCACGTTCAACTTTCATAAAACCTGGGTTTCGGCCATTGGATCATTTTGGTATCAAAGTATTCTGCTGGAATTTGAAAATATGGCATAGACAAAGACATGATTCAGCCCCTGCCTGGTGTGGCCTGTGGTGTTTGATTGTGTCTTTGAGTAGAGATAAAACTATAAATGTCCGAGTGAAAATTCAACACTTGGAAAAAGAGCACAATACTGGGAACAGCAGGCATAAAAGATCTGAATGAGCAGAATGCAGAGAGATGTTTTTAGACAAGCTCCACAGCAACAGCTGTTCATTTGATTGCACTGGAGAGAATGAGTCCTCAGCCTGAGATACAAAGGCAATTCTCTTTTCCTGGCATATACAGGAATTTGGATGTTTATGGTAAAGAAGATGATTTTGCCCTCCCACTTTGCTTCTAGCCCTCAAGCAGATGTTTTGTGATGAAAGAGAAGAAAATTTGGGAAAGATGACAGGTGGGGAAGCCCAGTTTACACATACAAATTCAGATACTTACAAGTCCTTGCTGTTGTACAAAGTTGTTCAAGGTGTTATTCACAATCTGCTTATACACAAATACGCCTGGACAAATTCTCCTCTCCGTTTCACAAGGAAAAGCAGGGTTTCTAGAACCCTGTGATGACTTTGTTAGGGCTCTGCTGAAGGCCCTGCTAGAGGGAGGCCCTGGGAAAAGCTGCATTTATCTCTTTCTACCTCTAACTTGTTTAAGGTTGGTGTAGAGAGCAGATTCTTTGTCCCAATCCAAACCTACTGCTCCTCCCTGCACACTGTCCACAGTACCAGATGAGAGGGAAGCAGCCCTGTCTGTTTTTGGGTTTTTTTGCTTTGGTTCCTTCTCTCTGTGTCTGGTCCTCTTCCTCATCTGTGATGGGAGGAAGACCATGTCAGTGTGTACTTTACATTCACAACAATGTCTCTTCCCTTCAGCATGAGTCACACAGCACAGGGAAAGGGTGGAGGATGCTGCTCAGTGCTGCCAGAGAAGATTTCAGTCCTCAATCCTCACCTCCCACCCTTGGAACAGACAAGAATGATGGGGGTTTCTGACTTCTGAGCCACATTTTGGAGAAGAACAAGGTAAAGACAAGAGATGCAGTTTTAAAAGCATCTCTGGGGTGGTTTCTCCTCCTGACAGGAAGAGATTTGATCAGAGAATTAGTTCATCAATTTTCTCAACCACAGGTGTCCCTCCTGAGCTGAAACTACATCTCTGGGAATTACAGAGTCCCCTGCCATATTAATGATTTTGGAGACATGACTAAGAACTCTTGAGGTGAGATTCACTCATTTGTTGATCACAGTTGCTTTCCCAGCTACTTTTTTTGGTGTTGCAACCACCCATGATTTCCCAAGGTGTAATCTGTGTCACACTGCTTATCTACTCCCAATTTCAGGAGTTGAGGACTTTCAGAACAGCACTTTCTGAACTGTTATTGGCAGAACCTGGTTTCCTTACGAGAGTTTGTTTTTTTCCTGACACAAGTGGTGAGTACCACGCCAGTTACATGGAACTGTCCCTGGAGGGCTGTTCCTGGGAGTACCATTTGCCAGGCCAGTCTGCAAGGTCTGCAATTCCTCTGGTCCCCACCGATGTGATTTAGTTTTTCTAGGGAGGAGACACAGCCTGAGCTGTGTTTCCTGAGAAACATTTTCTAATTTGGTATGTTAACTAGCAGGGCAAGAAGTTATCAGGCACTGTGGACTCTGCAGCATCTGCAGTGACTGTGAGGTAACTTAATCATCTTCCTTTCTGTTTACCTTGAATGAACTCAGCTTTCCAAAAGAGTCACCAGAGATCGAATGATGAAGATTATCTCTTTCATAGGAAAGCCTTTTTCCCCCTTTCCATTCCTCTGCTTTCTCAAAACCCACAAAAAACCCCAACAATGGGGAAAAAAACAAACAAATCTTTGTTTTTTTTCTTGCATTACATTTTTTAAAACTTAATCCTTTTTTCTCCCTCTCTCCTGGAGACACAGCATAAGTGATGCAACTGGCTTTAGCAGGCAGGCACAAGGAGCTTCATGACCAGAGGGGGGATTAACAGGGAACAATAACCACACTCCATGGATTGTGTTGAGAGGGATATGAGAAAAATGCCTGACAAACAAACACTGAGAAGTTGTTGTTCCTGGGCTCCCAGCACGTTTAATCCATCAGAAAAAGAAGTGCTAAGGGCAAGGAGGGCCACAGGCTGTGAGTGTTTTAACCATCTCTTCACTAGGCCAGAATGTTTAGCCAATTTGCTTTATAACTGGAGAGAACACCGGATAATTAAGAGCCTGATGATCCTGCAGCACTCTTGCCAGGCAAACAACTTCAGCAGGGATACATCCCACTTAGAGTCCTGTCTGAATTAACATTAGCAGGCTGCCTTCAATTTCCCTAAGCCAGGTGTAAGGACATAATACAGTTCCCTGTCTCCAAACGCTGTCAAGGCCACAGAGGGAGCTTGCCATAAGGTAAGGCACCACAGAGGCAACTTTAGATAAGCACAGGTGGCAGAAATTTGTCACAGAAAGGTGCTAATTCCAGGCCTGAGGATGTATCTTATTAGGACAAAAGTTCCCACTGTGGCATGATGTTGGAAAAGAAGCAACTGCTGATACACTTATCACCTTAAATTATGGGAATGGCAACTGTGCTCCATGGATACACAGAACTTGGACTCTATAAAGGTGGAACCCCCAGAAAAACAACTCTCTGGGACCCCCCCACCACCAAGAAGGGTGAAGAAGGACCAACAAGATGCTTCTGGATCCACAGGTGGTGATTATCTTCTGCTTGATCTCTCTCAACCCCTCATCTTTTCTATTTCTTTCTATCTCTCTACCTCACGTTGACTATTAATTAAAATCTGTATTATTGACTTTGGCATATGGTCTTACTTGCACATTAGCTCGAGCAGGGGCATCTCTCACCCGCTGGATCACAACACCAGGAAAAGCTGGAAACTCTCCGAAGGTCTGAGACCAAATTCTCCTTTGAATACAGTGGAAGAATTTGTGGTTTTTTCTAAGTGGCTACAGAATGGGCCTCAAAATCACATTGTTTCTGAGCCTGCAAGATCCTCTAGAGAGAGATCTGTGTCTTTTACACACTTCTCTCTGGAAAAATCCTGCAGGGAAAGGCAGAGGCTTCAGCAAACTCAGGCTTCTGCAAAGTATTTGGATTCCTTGAACTTTTATTTTATCACCCATCAGAAGGAAATCTAACTAAACCACAGGGTCACTAGGATACAGAAAGTGTCTACACAGAATATTTGCTGGTTTAATTGTATTGCTTTAAGATGCAAACCAGTTTGCACGGAGCTCTTTGAATAAGTCAGCTCTGCAATACATCACCTTGCAGGGTATGAACAAGGCTCTTCTTCCCTGCAAGGAAAGACTTTGGTTTTGAAAAGGTGCCAGGAGCTTTGCTAATGTGTGTCAAGAAGAAAGTGACTCAGTTAGTCTGGATCTGGTGTTAGAAGGATACGTTTGACATAGTAGGAAACACTGAAGATAGATGATGATAGAGAGCAGACAGACAAATAGCAGGAAGCCCTAAATTCAACTCCAGAAAACTCCTGACGGTCTGAAGTCCCCAGGGCAAGTAGGAAGGGTCAAGCTTGGCACCACAAAGCCCAGTCCACAAAAATAAGCAGAACGCCAGGAGTTTCAGTTCCTTCTCTTCATATCCACAACCAGTCCACGACAGGAGCAGCACCTGCCTGCTCTCAGAGTCAGCATTTTCCTGCCTCCCGACTTTGGCTCCCAGCCAGACAACAGCAGCAAACCCAGCTGAGTGTCAGGAAATCCGTGTTTCAGGTGTCTCAAAGCTCTGGGATTCCCTCTGAGCAGCGACAGAAAACAACCCTGGACAAAATTAGCTCTTTCTTGCAGACACTTAGGTGGCTGTTTTTATTTCAAAAATTTAATGTGTTCCCTTTCTCTTCTGATTAAAATGATTAACACCTCCTTCCCATATAAAACAAAATGTCTGGATTTTGCCAATTAATTTAATTGCATTAAAAATACAACTGTGACATTCCAGAAGGTAAAAATGCAGATGGAAAGTTTTAAAAGGTCTAGAGGAGAAGAAAAGAAGAAGGGGGAGATCTTTTAATAATTATTTAAAAATCTAACTCTATTGAAGATTAGTCAGAGATAAAGGCAAGGGACTGAGATGAAAATTTTCATTTCTTTCTCACCAAGAGCAGAAAACACAGTAAAAAAATATGTTGAACACAAATATATGCCATCAGAATTATTTTTTAATTATGGAAATTAATTTTAGCAGTTTTTATACATAATTTTGAACTATTTCTTACTGCTTTTGAGCTTTTCTGTGTGGTTTTTTTGTATATATACATTAACTAAACCTTGCAGATGAAAAGTTTCTTTCCAACTGAAAAAAGGCATTTGTTTCATTCTCCTTAAAAATGTATTGATACGGGATGATCAAATATTTCCAAAACACTTTTGACCACCTTCTGATACAATAAATTTCTCAAATAAACTCTTTTCTGAAATGATTTAAATATATATATATATGTGTATATATATACACAAAATCTTAACAAATCAATGAAAGCTTGGTGCATAAACTCCTATTTGGGTCGTTAAGCATTCAATTTTTAATTGCTTTTCAGTAGTCAACATGTGTTTCTTCTGCATAAACATGATCCTACTGAGGAATCAACTCCTCTTGTTGAGGCTGGGAGGCTTAAGTGAATAAGCTCCTGGGAAGAGATGTTCTGGGCCTAGGGGGTGTTTTGTCTCTGCTGCTGTCTGCAGACATGAGGATGTACTTTGGAAAACACAGAGCTGAGAAGGGAGACACTAAGGAAATTATTCCTGGCCAGGATGCTCGTTCTGTGGGGGAGACCTGGTAATTGCATTACTTAGTGTGATCACTGCAGTACAAAGAAAATATCTGGCATCCTTCCTGCCTAGTCTCCAAAACCATCCTTGGATGAGGAAAGAAAGAATTGGGAGGAAAAAATGCTCTGTAAGTCAGGCATCATACCCAGACACCCATTAGCATCTAGCAGTGCCAGTAGCACCGGCTGGAGGAATTGGAGCACGTGTTCTGGAATCTCTGGATTCAACTCTGTGCTCGGTACAGGAAGACTCAACAAGATCCCATTTTTCACAATGGGAAAAGTTCACCAGCTGACCTGGAACACTTAATTTCTATGCATCGCCACCGCCGTTGGCATGGAAATGGAAGGTCTAACCTTGTGTTAAGCTGTCAGCACCCTGAAATTACTGCTCTGCCTTTTCTGTGACTCAGCACCTGCAAGACAGGAACTCCATGTTCTCCAGCAGAAACACATCCCAGTGTTGTCATGCCAGCAGATACCAGCCCCTAATCTCTTGTAAACAAAAGCCCTCCCTCGTACAACTGCAGCCCTTAGAGGCAGGCGCTGCTGGCTTTCAGCAGGCAGGATTTGCACATGTGTGGGTGTCATTCAAGGAGATTTATCTCTTCCCCCATGGAAGAGCTGAGTTGTAGGTGCACAGAAGACAGTCAGGGGTGCAGCTGCAAGGAGCCCAGCAGCCCCAAGAGGCAGCCAGAAAGGCTTTGCCCATCCTTCCACTGCCCAATGAGCCGGGCAGAAAGCTGGTGATAAATCAGGGCAGTTCTCCAGAAACGATGCTGCTGAAGAGTGAGTCACCTGCCGAGTACAAAGAACAGCTTCTCCCAACAGTCTGTCTGCCTGCACCACAGGGAGACCAGCAAGACCCCACAACTGCAGGGCAATAAGAAAAAGAGTAAATGAGGGAGCCCTGCAGGTCTTGTAGCACAGAGCTGCCCGTTTAAGTTCCATGATTTCAAGAACATCCTGCTAATGTGCCTCCGTCATGCCTGAGTCAGCTTCTATTCTTGACCTCAGGAAGAAAGTAAACTGCCTTGAGGCATGGATCTCCAAGGATTCTCTAACTCTGGTGCTCTTTTTGTCCTGCATCTCAGCAATAACCACCTCATGATACTGTTTTCTCGATGCAGCCTTGCTCCCTGAATCTCCTATTGCTGCACTAAGAGAAAGGAGTAGGATGAAGTAGTGCTGCAGCACTTCCTATGTTGGCATTCTGGGACCACTTCATTTTTGCTTCCCTGGGCCCCAAGTCAGAATATTTGCTGCTTTGATCATAGCTGGTGGAAGAAAGAGGCCATCCCAGGGGTCTTTTCTCCGTTGAACAAAATGCTCCACAGAAGCAGGGTTTTTCCTCGGTGGAAACCCATTAGCACACAAACATAAGTCCTCATTGCCCAACAGGGAAAGCAGAGATTACTAACAAGGATCTTTCTTCGTGCTTCTCAGTAGTCATCAACAACCTGCTCAAGTTTTTTAATATAAAATTTTTCTAGTGTATACAAACAAGAACATGAAGTCTGTTTCTTTTCTCTTTCCCTCTCATGCTTTTGCGTACGTATAGGAAGTGTCTCCTCATCTGTGGTTTAATTGGCCTGGCTGTTTATGCCAAAAGAAGCGAACCACAGGAATCACAAGCTCTGCTCCCCAGCCTGTTGGCTCGTCTAGCAGCAGGTGGGTCAAGCCTGAGCAGCAGCAGCTGCTGCAGCTCCCAGTGTGAGGGCTGCTTGTCTGTGTCCCTGCCCGCATATCCCCCACTGAGGGGATGGCTGGGGAGAGGCAGGAACGCACAAACACGTTCCCTGCAGGAGCAGCTGATCCGTGTGGTGCACTGTGTGAAGAGGGATAAAAGCCTCAGCAGGATGGCCTGGTTGAACAGAGGACTCATCCTGTCAAATGCAAACCTCAGGAACCAGGGCAGGCCCCCCTCCTCATACTGAAAGGACTTTGCTTCCTGCTACCCAGTCCCTCTCTTCTAAGGTATGGGGAGCAGGGTGTACTACCCTGGGCATCTGGCAGGATGGCAGCATCTGGGAAGGAAATCTCCTGCCACACCTCAGTAAGTCCCTTTATCTGGGCTGTCTCATGTCCAAGACCACTCCATCACATACAGGCAGGAAGAGGAGTGCTGCCAGTTTGCTTTTGCTTTCCCTGCAGATGAAGACTCTCCTTCCCTGTTAAATACAGGATGTCACTTTTCCTGACAGGGATCACATGCCACACCACCACAGCAAAAATTTTTATCAGCTGAGACGCTGAAAGTACACAAGTCATGGGCTTCACGTCAGCCTGGGGAAGGTTAAGCACCAGTGTGCCTTGGGATCTGACAGCTCACAGGACACATATCTTGGAATTGCTTGTGCCAGAGTTTTCCCAAGACCTCAGCCAGCTGTGAACAGATGAAAGGGGCAGTCAATGCCAAGAGTAGTGAAGGAAGGTCTGGTCTGCCTCTGTGGACCAATTTCTCAGGAGTTGTTCAGAGCGATTCTAACCTCTTGTGGAGATAAACAGACCCATCTGATTCACTCAGTTGCAGTTTTACACAAAAGGCTACGGAATATGGTGGGCCCCATCCACAGGCAGCAGCAAGTCGAGCAAGGTGAGAGTCTGGACGCGAAGATATAAACAGTGTGGATGCTTAAGTATCTTCCACAACGGAGCTACAAAAGGAGAGTTACTCAGTGAGGTCCAAAACCTATCTTGATCTGATGTAACTGTTGCATTCCTCCATCAGAAGATTTCAGCAGGAAGTCATGCAAGTGGAAAAGGATCTGGTAATTATTTCAGAGTTTGCTTGTTCACTTCTCCTTCGCCTTCTCTCTGTCTTTGCCTGTCATGTCTCCGCCTCACTGGGCTAATACATGTTTCATGACTGAAATACATCCTCTCCAAAAATATTCCACTGAAATATTCATGAACAACAGTTTTAATTATTTGCTCAGTGCTTAATGACTTCATGGCAGCTACTCTGCCAGAGGCCTAAAACAACTGTCTGCCTTGGTGACCAGCACTTTCCCATTGTCGCCTTCTTCTCCCTCTCTGTGTCTCACTTAGTTTAAACTTCAAGTCCTCAGTGAAGGGCTCAAGCATTTTTCTTAATATTTCCAAGGTCTTTGATTTGTAGAGCTGCTAGGAAAATAAGGACCCTTTTCCTGGACAAGTGCTGGTGGCAGTAAAAGAGATACAGACATTATCAAGAGCATCCTAGTGACACAAAGTTAACTGTCCACACTTCTCTCTTCCACTGGAAAATAGCAGAAGGCCCAACACTTTTTGGGACAGGATGAAAATGTTATTACAGTGTGCTCTGAGGCCCTCTGTTGCCTTTCAGTTCAGAGAGGAGGTTCTCAGAGTGGCAAGGATGCCAACCCCAAAACCGCTCTAAGGTAAAGCTATACAGCACCTGTACTTACATTTCTACCTCCATCTACAGAAAAGCTGTCTGCTGCTGGAGGGGATATTTCCTTGTTGTATAAGCAGAGATATTCCTGCTCATTCAGAGTAACCTCGTGGTTCCTCGTGCCAGCAGTAGCATCATAAGTAAAACGTGCAGAGACAGAAGATCACTCTCCCAGGGCACAGCTCCGCCACTCCTGATGGCAGTGGTACTGCAGGGCTCTGTCCCTGACTCCCTCAGCAAATGTCTCTGTGACATTTAAAACCTGCTGCTGAGACAGACTTAAGACGTGCTCTGTGGTGTCTGCATGCTGTGGGGTGAAGAAAAGCATCCACTTGATGATACCCTTTCAGGGAATGTCAGCAAGTATGTCCCACAGGCAAGCACCAGCCAGAAAGAGGGCCTTCAAATGTCCAGAGACATCTGGGGCGATGAGGAAGGAGTGGAGTTCCAGGAAACAGGAAGTTTTGAAGCCAGAAGGCCTCCTGACATCTCTGGGAGGTGGTGTGGAACAGCCACAACTGTTGGTGATTTTGGCAGCCCTGGGCAGCAGGACAGATTGCCAGTGGTGTGCTCCAAAGTTCTGTGTGCGACTCCAGAGTGGGCTGGATGTGGTCCTTCATCTCTTCCCTATGCTGCCTCCCCTCTTGGCCAGGACTGCAGATTGAAACTTCCTTCTCCAGCTCAGTATTAGGCAACATGCCAAAGAGCACTGGGAAGGGGAAAAGGGATGATAAGGAGAAAGATAAGAGGTCCTTCTGCAATGAAGAGCCAAGAATAAATAGCTGGAGAACTCAAACAGCAATCTTTAGCAGCCTTTAACTTCTCTGGAATTTGAAATTTATTGTTATTTGTATGTTTTACTCAAAAATCTCCTCTTGGCAAATTCAACAGAACATGAAGGTCTCCATAACACAGAGTGGGCTGGCAAGGGGGCTTTGATTCAGGAAAGCATTGAGAACTTGGTCAGCTCTGACTTCTACCCTGCTCTACAGCAACCTTCCCAAACCCATGAGAATGCCAGCACGGAGCCTTTCTCAGCAGCACCCGGGGCCAGTGGCAGGTGTGATATCCTGCCCTTGCCTTGATCCTGATTAATTGACCTGTGTTTTGAGCCAAATAATTCTTGTGAAGAGCTGAAAAAATTGCAAGAGTAATTGAAGGAGTGGCACTGTTCCTGCCAGTGTCAGCTGATCCCCGTGCGGAGCGGAGGTGGCATTCGTGTTTTGCAAATGGGCCTGAGCTGCAGCTCTTCTCACTGCTAAGCTTCTCCTGAAACTTTCTGCAACAGCTTTTTTACACCCACTCACACAGAGAATGACATGCTCCCAGGGCTGCATGGGGAACTTAGCAACACTGTTCTGCTAGAAAGACACACAGGTAGCAACAGCAGCCAGATCCCAGGCACCTCTCCGTGCCTGCACCAGCTCTCCTCCCCATCTGCCACTCAACAACTGCAAGAACACTTTCACGCCTTGTCAGGGGTCTTCCTTCAAAGAATGTGACCAGCCCCTTGCATCCATCATCTCAGAGTGCAAGCTCAGGGGCAAAGCAAGATCTCAGGTGGCACAGCAGGGCCAAGGACAGCTTTGGATCCCCCCCAGGCCCAGCCTTGATCCTGGGTGACCTGCTCTTCCTGTGGTTGGGATTCCACCATGAATGAGTGCAAAGGAAGCTCTTCAGAGCAAGGGCACCTGGTGACGAAGCACAGCTACAGCTGGGAGAGGATACAGATGTGGTAAAGCACCAGCCTAATCTGTACTGGAGTTTGTCCATGTCCTTAGTGTGCAGTGGCATACAGAGAGTTTCCCAAGTTCCTCCCATGAACACAGAAGTGAGGACATCCTCCCACAGCAGACAAAGGGAGAGACAGGACCAATGTGCACCAACTCTTTTAAGAGGTCTGGAAAAGCGTGGCTCAAAAATAATCCTAGAATTCACCACTGTGGTCCCTTCTGAGGGACTGCAAAAGTGGGATATCCTTGTGGGATAACGAAAAAATGGCAAGAAGTTTGAGGAAGAGGACGGGAAGGCAGACTTGGCATTTGTAGCAGATGTTACAGACCTCAGTGGGACAGACCTGAGGTGGTCCAAGGACAGAACACCTCCAGACAAGTTTGTTTCTGTGGCTCTGTTTAATGAAACAAAACCCAATGCTCACGCTACTGTGTTGGTACCAAAGCAGGGATTGACTATACTATTCTCATTACATATGTCTTGCTATGAATCCTTGGGAATCTTATCTCTAATGCTGCCAGGATTGGAGGAGAGACCACTCTTTGGGTTCCAAAAAAGCTGGATATCACTGCTTGCTCCATTGGCAGTGCTGCTGTTCCTCAGCAAGTCTGAGGCTGGAAAAATGAGCTTGCATAACATTAAAGAATGGTCACTTGTAGTCTTCATCAGTGGGAAACATACCCTGGGAAGTGTAAAAAGGCTGGGAAAGTACACAGAGCTATTTCCCCTAAACAGCCTTCTAGTCTTCAAGGAAGGTTGCCATGGAAAAAGAACGATTTAGAGATCTCAGATCCCTTTTGTTTGTTTTGTTTACTTTGTTCGTTCCTTTGTGCAGTGAAGATCTCAGCAGAACCATCAGGCTGGCTGACACAGCCAGTGACAGATCTTAAATATTAATATACAGATCTGCCTTCTGTAATTTGGAGCAACCTTCCAGATCGGGGTGCTCTGAAAGCAGCTGTTTGCTTGCATGATCTGGTTGAAGAGGATGTCAAAATGATGTGCAGGATCCAGAATTGGCAAAAGAGGGTGATTAAAATAGCTGTGACTGCTGGCAGAGCACGGACTAAAAGTGCTCCTGCTCTAAGTGGATAAGTTTCAGTGGAGGAAATAGCTGTCAGCTGACACAGACATAGAGCCCCAGCATCCCAGTAATACAGAACCCAGGGGGAATTTTTCACAGCCCTTTCTTCACCAGTAAACTTGCAAGGCAGAACCTGAGATTTACAGAAACAACCGGCAGGGCCTGGCTGGGAATTTTTTCTCCATGTGTTTCATGTTTGTTTGCCTGTATTGTGACATTTGACAGAACAGGACAGCTCCCTGTGAAAATTTTCTTGGGGATGTGTAAAACTGTTTTGAGAACAGGGAAATATTTTGGTTCCAATTCTCTGCTGTACTGTGGCTCAAAGGCAGCTCCACCAGGATGCTCCATGGCCAGGAAACTCCAGGATGCTCCTGTAGGGACTCCTACCACCGCCAAAGAACACAAATAAAAACCAGGGTAGCAATTCTGTATGGAGACATGGAGTCCTTTACCTGCAAACTTGGGTTTCCTTTTGTTTAGCTCCTGTGCGTTCTCACTGAGGTGTTGTTTGCTGGGTTTAAGTTCTCTTTTTTCAAGGAAGGGAAGAAAAAGGGAAATATTCTGCTTTTGGACCAGCTGTCAAACCCTTTTTGATGGCTGGAAATGTATCAACACAGCCTCTCAGTATGAATTTGTAACTATTCTTAGATATTCATTTCAGGTTTACTGAGTATTAAGAAACCCTTGGAATTCTTCTTTCTGCTGGAGGAGAGTACTTATTATTTTCAGATTATAGGATAAATAAAGCACAAAATAAGTAAATATAATTCTAAAAATTGACAGTCTTGATCTCTGCCAGCCTAAAAAGCAGTAGGGTCACAATCTAGGAAGTTCACCAAAATATTATATGAGAAACATGCCATCAGACCAAGTGAACACAAACACAATACAAATGTGACAGAGATCTCATGTCACTTCACCAGTTGAAGGACACAAAGGTTGCATGAAGAAGTGAGAAATCATGCAAAATGAACATTATACCTGAAAGCAAAGAAAGCATACAATGTTTCATGGATATCAAGAATAATTCAGAAGGAAGCAGCCTGGAGTCTTGATTTGTCCCATTACTCAGAAACAAAGTATAGACCTTAAGTAGAAAATTAAATCCTAGAGCCTTAAATGCACCCATTTATGGGAAATGGAGACCTCTTATCTCATAATGCAGAGTTTCCAGAGCTGCAAAGTGATTCTAATCATTAGTCCCACCTCCTTCCCATTTCTTCATAAAAAGCATTGAAATGGCAGAACTGGAATTTGGTCCTAAGGAAAATTTTTGAAGTTTGGAAAGACTTCTCTGGTTGAAAAATGAGTTGTTGTTTTTCTCCTGTTGGAGGAGAAATTACTGGGGGGAGAAAAGAGGCTCCAGGTATTTGCTGCCAACACTTCTCTGGTCTTTGAAGAAATGAGCTCCTTTTCAGGCCTATTTGCCTGCCTTTGTGACTTGAAAGAACGCTGGCATTACGTTTTCTAATAAAGTTGGCTAGGAGACATGGACAGGACAGTACTCACCAACCCCAAGATCTGTAAATAAGATCATTGGGAAAAGACTGCAAATGCACCAGATATCAAAGTAGCCAGTAAACTAATTTAAGAAGGAGATTGATTGCTGCTGTGTGAAATTAAAAATTACTATGCTTTTTTTTTCCCACTGAAATTAGTCACAGAGAAGAGACATGTTAATAAATCAGTTCTGGTGCACAGCAAACAGGCATAAGGAAAAGTAATTAAAAGCTTGTAGAGATCTTCATCTGTGTCTATAAAAGCTGCAAAGCCATTCCTGGCTGTTCATCGAAACCTTTTGTCCATCTCTGCCCAGGTAAAGTGATATTGCATTTCACCCTCTGTAGCTCTAGAAAGCTTTTTCTGAAATCAAACCCATCTCGCTGGACTGAGGCTGTTTTAGTCATCCTGAAGTGTGAGTGGAGAAGAATATAAATACTCCCTGCCTTTCCCATGCTTGGAGAGCATTCCTGAATTTCTCCCTGTTCAGCTCTTCTCCAGCCTTTTTCCCTGCTCTGCTCTGCAGCGCTGAGGAGCCTTAGCTGCCCTTCAGACATTGAATTTAATGAGCCTGGTAACTGTGCCACACAATAGAAGTGTAGGCAAGAGAAAGAAGGAAGACTTGGCACAGGCAGAGATGTATTGTGCTGAATTTTACGTCAGGACCAGAAGGCTTTTTATTACATGATTTTCTTCTTTACAGCTCCCAGCAGAGCAGCGAGTGCACAGATGAGGCTGCAAACCCATACAGTGCAGTCTGTATAAATCACAAATACAAAGCCATGTAATATTCCCTCGTGGAGATCCAGCACCATCAGCCCTGCCAAAGCCGGGGGTGGCCCCATAATTGCTTTTGGTGGCATGTCTCTGCTTGCAGAGATAAGAGAAGAATGAAGAGGGGGCACAGCTAATGGAAGGGACCAAGGCTACTGGGCATTCCCAATACAAGACCAATATATCCCAAATATAAGGAGACTTACTCAGGAAATTTTAGTTGACCAAAAAAAGTGCCAAAAAAAGGGGGAGAATGAGGCCATGACAAAACGGGTTTAATACCTCAAGACCTTTATTCCTAGCTGGGATCTTGCACCAGAAATGAGATCCCTGCTCCTAGCTGTACAAAAATGCCCCTTCCACATATATCCTGACACTCGAGGAAGCAGATTCGATGGCTGTGAAAGATGCTGCTTGAAGATGTTTCACTAGGAAAAAAACCTATTTTGTGAACTAATGAGCAGCCCTGGCAGCTGAAATGATCAGTGGCACGTAATTTCATGTCACAAGAGATTTGCCTCCTGAGAGCCACATAAACAGAGTCCAACTGGGTGTTGATGTGGTTATCCTTTGCTGGTAGGTATGGAGATATCACTTTCCACAGATAGACAGGCTGCATGCTAACGATCCTTCCTTGTAGGGGCTCAGAGGCAGTGAGCTCTCCCAGAGATCCCTGTCACAGACAGCTAATCAGGGAAGTCAGGGAATCCATGTGGAGGGGGAGCAGCTGTCCCAGTCCCTTCTGCCCCAGAGGGAAGGATTAGCCCATGCCCACAAGCTGCTGAGGCCACAGTGAAAGCGTTCCTGGGAGCCGAGCGCAGGCATGTGTCACCAGAGATGGATTGGGTTTTCACGTGTTGCCCTGTGGATAATGATTTCCAGTGGGTTCTCAACGATGCTGGAGAACACGTGTGCCATAAAACAAGTTGAAAAAGTAGCTGTCCAGCAGCCTAGGTGCTGGTGCTTGCTCATGCAAAGCCACACTGCCAGCTCTGACAGAAGGGCTCTCAGGACAGCCAGAGCAGGCAGGGTTTTCAGTCAGCAGTGACAGCAGAGATGTCACAACAGCAGTAATGAATGTGCAAGGAGAGGCAGAGAGCATGGCTGGCTTGTATGTGACTGCAGCTCCTGGGAAGTCACTGATGTGTGTCCCTCAGCCTTTTCTTAGCGGCATCATGGTTGGAGTATGCCAGGTGCTGTAAAAGGGTGTGATAAGAGACCCTTTCTCTTCCACCAGCTTTTGTTCTAAGGCCTGCCTTTCATGCTCTGGATTTCCAGCAGATCGCCTTTCTTTCCAGCAGCTGTATTTTTTTACCCTTCCACCTGATGTCCCCAGTCAGAGATGTCACCCATCAGGGATGCCCTAGGGCTTTATTGTTCACAGTGACTCACGAAAGCCATTAGCTCTGAAAAGTAACCCACTAAATGTAAAAGGAAATCAGCAAACAACACATGACAGAGCAGTTGTAAGAAGTGATGTAAGCCTTACTCGGTGCTATGCGGCATTGAATTCAATCACATTGACTTCAGGGGTTCTGCTTCCAGACCCAGGGTGATGTAGGAAAATGAGTAAAGAATTTTTTAGTATTCCCCACTCTTTAGGAATGTCTGTCTCTAAAGTGGCTTTCTTGTTTACCATTCTGAATAAGAACATGGTGGTGACAGACAGATGGACAAGATAAACTGAAAAGTCTATGCCATGTGTAGTGTCTATGATTTCATGAGTCATTTCAGTCCAAAAAAGAGGTGATGGAACATTTGAATGGAGCTAAAAAGACATGACATCATGGTTCTCTTTCCTTTCCTTGGAATTAGTAGTAAATTAAATCAAGCTCAGCCATTCATCATTAACAAAAAACCCCTTTAATTTGCTTTCTACAAAATACCTGTCCTCTCTCTCTTAAGTCAATTCACTAGAGAAAAGTGAGAGGCTTTCTCCTGCATATGCAAAGCAGAACAATGTGGTCTTTCAGCAGCTTAGAGAACTTTCACCATCAAAAACAAATCAGCAATGTCTCCACCCTAGCTACATCCAAACACCAACTGAAATACTTAACTGCTGTCTTTAGCAGCAATTCTTGTTCTGGCTGCTTAACTGAGCATCCCTTCCACCTGGGTTGGCTGAAATGCCCTCTTGAGATTCCCTTGGCATGGCTGTCTATGCCTTTCAGAGCACTGCTGTCTCTGGCTTGTTTTGTTTTAAGGCAAGAAGTCAGGATTTTCCTTGACACGTCGTAACGCACAGTGACACGGTTTTACAGGATTCACCAAAGGCGCCTTGAGCTGATTAAAGGACTCCCTACGATTTGGGAGGGTTACATGGACAAGGTTCAAGCCTCCTGCCGGCAGGTCTCTCCTTTTTCCACTTTTGATTTTTCTCCTCTCTTCTCTCCTAAAACAGACTCCATGATTCTGCTGTGCATGTGGTGAAAAGAATAAATAGAAAGTCATGTTGCCAGAGTTTACAAATGGTGGTATTTCTATATTTTGCCATTGATCCTCAGGTTGTAAATTGCTAGGAGGAACGATCTTACTTGATACAATTAGAATCACAATTTCTGAAGCTTTGAAACAAAATTGACTGAGGAAAAATTGCACAAGTTTCCACAGAACAAAATCAGACATGGTAAGAATAAGAGCCAATGCCCTTGGGATTTAAATATGGATCTTGACTGTGGGGGATACTGAATGTGCTGGGAAACAGGAAATTTGTGTTCTCAGTTATACAGAGAGAGGCACTGAATGTCACAGGACAGCGTGGTCTGCACCACATTTAAGAAAGTGAACCTTTCAAATACGTGTGACATCCTGAGGACACATCAGGAAAGGCCCAGGTGATGCTCAGGTCAGTCAAACTGAGACTGGGTGATCACTGAATCCCTAGCATAGATAATTTGGACAGTCTTGGGACCAACACTGTGACAAGGTCCCATGAGGTCACAGAAGTTCGTGCTTTACAGTAGCTTCTGTGTAAACCAGGGCTCCTAATTAATTGCTTAATTAATTACAGCCTGTAGAAACCTGCTCAGAACAATGCCATCTGTGCGACAAGGTCAAGGAATGAGGACACTTTTGGAACAATGACCGAGTGTGGTGTCTTGAATTAAATTCAGAAATCTCAGGCTGGGACAGTTACTGTTTAAATTAGTGCGAAGTCCCGTGTGTCTCTGGACCAAATCCCATTTCCTGGGTTATCACACCTGTGAGGATTTGGAACGTGCTCTCTGCCATTATCAGCCCAAGGACCACCACCAGCTTTTGCAGCACATCTTTGTCAGAGCAAAGAGAAGTGCTGGGAGAAGCTGTTTGGTTTGGATCTGTGGAGAATGAATTCTCCACAATTTCTTCTACAGATTCCCCATCAGATGAATGAGCCACAAAAAAGTCCAAAATCCAAACCAGACAAGGTTCTCTAAACAGAACTGCAAAGAAAAACTGCCTTTCTTGCTCCCACCACCACATTTCTACACCTCTTGCTAGAGACAGTAGTTGTAAGTAAAGATCCCTCATGGTGATGCACCTCATAATGCTGGGACAGACAGAAACATCCACTGGCCACCACTGGGAATGGAAATTCTGAGTAACAGCTGGCTAGAATTGCATCCTTTCTCCTGGATTTCATGATGGTGGCAGGGTAAGGAATGGAGTCAAGCAGGGACTGCCAAGCCCATCTTTACCAGAGGACGCTGTAAGACCTCTTCTTCTGCCCCTGGTCTTGCCCATCCTCTTGGAGGAAGCTGAGTCCTCCTGCAGACATGTGTGGACTGGCATTCACAAGAGCAACCCTGACTTTTCCACAATACTTGGAAATAATGCAAGAAATGGCAATAATGCAACATGTGGAAATGTCATTGGTAACTCCATAATGAGTATATTTAACACCAAACTGGCATGGCTGGAAGATTTTCACAACATGAAAAAATTGATGCTTTTTTCAGCCCAAGATAAAATTGTAGACTGGTTTTATTACCAGGGGTAACAGTTTTATTACCACCAGGACAAAAATGTCTTGATAGGTATATTTGAATGTGTTAGATGCAAATTGCACAGATGAAGGTAGATCATAGCCCATTTCCTTTCAGCTGGTTCTTGTAGTTTGTCCCAAAATAAATATATAAAAACTTGGTCTCTTTCCTACTGCTGGGAAGTCAGTCAATTCAATAAAGAATTACCATTGTCTGGGAGGCATCTTTGGGTGCCTAGCTCACTAGATTCAAATCTTCAGAGTGTTACTCTGCAGCCTGTTTGAAAGAGATGTGTAGATTGAAATCAGAAGTGATCAATTTCCTTTGCTTGCATTTAAACAAAGTAGTAATTCAGAAGCCCTCACCAAAAGAGATGCTAAGAGATAGCAAGCTGTATATTCAAGATTAGAATACAGCCCCGAGTCTCTGGTACATGATGTTAATCTTTGATAAGAATATAAAAACACTGAGTATGCTGCACACTGATAAAATGTTAACCTTAAGCCTCGAAAACATTCTCATCCATTTACTGCTGCATACACTGAACTTCAAGTGAGAGGGCCTCCTTTCACTAATCCTGTTTTTCAAAGGGTGCTGCCACAGCATGAGATGAAAGAAAGGTCTATTGTATAAACAGCACCCAATGAACTGCTCTGGATGAACACTCTGTTCTCCTTGCCACAGCAAACTTCAAAGGAGATCGTTCACCACCTTGCATGTGAAAACCTTCAGCATACCACAGAGCATCCAAAACCTTCTGGTCTTTCTGACAATGGAAGCAGACATTGGGGCAGCCAGAAGGAAGGGACCATGTTCCATTCCCAGACATGCAAAGAGGTCTCTTCTTTTTTTCCTCATGCTTCTTTCAGCAGGGCGAACATTGGGAGGTGCAAAATAATGTGCCCTGCTTCTGTCCTCAGACTGTGAACATGCTCCTTCTGTTTCCTCTCCTGAAATATAATTCTTCCTGGAAAATCTACCTTTGCAGATGCAAAAAAATTGAGATAAGTGAGTATTACTAACAAAAAAACCCTCCATACTCCTGCCAACAAGTCTATTTCCATAATACTACTAACAGCATCCCTGCTCTCTAAAATTAAAAAAAAAAAGCAAAACACTAAAACCCCACTGTTTAAAGAACCAAAAAGTTCTTTAGACTTAGTCAGAATTGCCTAAATGTCAGGGAGACTGAACCCCAATCAACTCTGTGGAAGATTTATAGCCCTGCTCTTCAGATGTCTCCACCAGACAGGCCTCTGAGTGAATTTGTGAACACTACAGACACTTCCAGTTTAGTGGCAGCTGTGGGCTGAAACAACCCTCACATTCTCATAAAACCGTGACATAAAGAGCCAATAGCAAAGTAACAAAAAGTAACAGCAGGATGAAGAGGGTGCCCTTCTGGCATCAGGATATTTTATACCCTTGCACTATGACTATATTGACACATCTCTGGGGCTGTGTCTGGCTCAGCAAAATGTGTGAGGCATAAATAAGTGGCAAAGAAAAATTCAGGTACAATACTTGCTGTTGTGCAGGATGCTCTTGAAAACAAAAAAAGGTATCTCATCTTCTCTAACACTTCAGGTTGGTCTCTCTCCTATCTCAAAACTTCCTTGTAATTAAACACCTGCATAATGAATTAAACTCTCCAGGGAATGTTATTTGCCAGCTACTTTTTCAATTATTTAAAATTAGCTTAAGGGCTAAAGCAATCAGGTCATTCATTAATTTAATTCCTTTTTGTAGCTGTACTTCGTGACTTGGAAATAAAACTACAAGATCAAAAGGACAAAGAGGAATGAAGAGGAAATTATACAAGACACTTATAAAGTTCCCTGGCCCATGACCTCAGCCAGGATGCACAGTCTCTGCTGGTACACAACACACTCTGAATGGCCGTTTTCTTGTGCAGACAAACACTTCTCCGGAGACATCTACCCAAAGGGAGAAGTTGGCAGGAGCTGCGTCTGTGCACACGCAAAGCACTGGCTGGCAGCCAGCTCCCACTTGGAAAGATGAGAATTGGAGATGCTGGTAATTCATCAGCCCCACTTCAGAGCAGCTGTCTTTGTCTGCGGAATTGCCTGGGGGGAGAGGGCCATGAGATCCTCTTTTACCCAATCCAGGACGAAGCTTTCCTCTCTTCTCTCAAAGGAGCAGAAGTTGCAAACTTCTTGAATGTTTTAAACCATGCCATAAGCTTTTTGCAGAGGCAAAGGATGTCATCCAAATGCCCCTAATCAGGGGCCAGGGTCATCTATTTCTGAGCTGCTTTTCCAAGCACAGGAAGGCCAGCACTCTCACACAGTGACATGTACCTGGCTACTTCAGCAGGCAGCTTCTCTCTGTGTCATGGCTGGGAACAGAAGCCCTGCTATTTTATTTTCCTCTGCCTGGCAAATCTGTCACCTGCCTGATGGGAGTAAGGGGAGCAGTGTGGGCTGGCAGCCAGCAGTGACCTTCTGCAAGAAGTCCATGGCCTGGTGACCTCCCAGGACTAGTGCTCTCCTTTTAGGACACAATATCAGCCCTGTGCCATCTCAGCAAGACAGTGGCACAGAGTTCTTCTAGGACAATTTCTGCCACAAAAGATCTTTGCAGCTCCTCGTGAGGAGGAACTCATTCTAACCTATTTTCACTCATTCCTAGCACAAACGGGTTTAATTGTTCTACACATCACCTTTTGCAGCGGAAAAACTACAACCCTTCAGAAGGGTAGAAGAGCACCTGAATGTGCCTGTACTGACATGCACAGAGCTGGATAAAGAACTCAGGGATTTGCTTCCTGAGTGACCAGCACAGAGAGCTCAAACCTTTGTGTGACAATCAGCAGAGACTGGGCCCCAGAACACACCAGTGCCCTACACCCAGCCTGTGTGACTCAAAGCACCCTGCTTAAGAAAAGAATTGTGTGACTTGGTATCTGGTCCAAGACAGCAAAACAAAGGCCTTTTATTTCCATTAAAGCTCATCATCTTTAGACAGTTCTTTTGTCCAAGCATTACTTTGACCAAGAAATAATGCAGTGTTGAAAAATCTCTTGAAAATGCAAAAGCCTCCTGTCTGCTTTGCTGGCATTGCTTCAGCAGTGCTGACCAGCATATCCTGCAAGTACAGATCTTGGCATGTCACTGCCAAGGAAAGAAAAATACCACATTTTTTGTTTTTCTTTTGCCTTTTCATCTTTGATGTAAGAGGCTGCAGCATCTCCTGTACAAACACACACTCCTGGCTGTGTGTCAAGCTCTTTATAATAGACCATATTCATTTTTTTGATGGAGTAAAGTGGGACAGAGAGGAAAAAAAGCAGAGTGGACAGATAAGAGCATGGCATCACCAGCCAGTCTGGTGAAGTGTGGCATATCACACTGCTGTACTCACGTGCTCCCGGTTGATATGGGGACTATGAGCCACCTTTCTAATGAATAAACAGCAGATATGACCTGACTGCTGTTTCTCTGTCCTTTTCTTCTGAATGGGACTAGATGTCAAAGCCTTATGCCAGAAAAACACAGACAGTGAAATCCATACATGTACACTGAGCACTGAAACTCTGATAAAAGAACTCACATCGTCTGCTACCTTCCAGTGGGAACATGAATATTATTTCCTTCTTCTCCCCAGTGACTACTGAAATGTGTCAAAATACAGATTTTTTTTTTTCCAAAACCTCTGTCTCTGAAAACTGGATGAAAAGTAACCAAATATTTCAGAAGTTACCATGAAGAAAGACAAGCTACTCTTTTCCCCCGGTCACATACGCCTTGTTTCCATGTGAAAACTGTAGAAAATCTTTTACCCAGGGAGAGAATGCCAGCAAATAATTACAAAGCTTTGCATCCCCGCATCCCCCTGCGAGGGAGGTAATTACAGCAGGGAGCCAGTGCAGCAGACGGGAAGGGATTGCTCCCTTGTGCTCACCGTGCACTCTGCTGCCTGGCAGGTCTCACCTGCTGCCGGGGAGGAGGGAGGCTGTGGAGGCTGTGGGAGAGCCCAGGCATGTGGAGAAGTGTGCAGAGGGGTTTTTCAGGTGTGTGTCTGGGTCAGTGACACAGGTCCTTGGAGGGCTCGTGGGAGCTGGGGACAGGTGTTGTGCACGCTCTCGTTTCTGTCTGTAAGGGAGCGGGTGCAAAGTGAAGCTCATTCACTCCATCAAAGGCTCAGCTGTCTCATAATGAATTCCTGTTTACAGTAGGGAGGGAAATGTGTGACATGGCATTGCTCTCTTTCCTAAAAATAAAAGCAGGGAGAAAAAGGGGATTCATGCAAAAAGGCCTTTCAAGATTGTCACCACCACCCCCCAGCCCAACCAGAAAGCCTGACAGCCCCTGAGAAATCATCTGACAAGTTCAATGGTAAATTTGACAAGACAAAAAAGATATATTTTTAAAGTTCTTTCTTTGATTTATGAGGCTTTGCACTTGCCTACAATCTACAATGCTAAAAATATCTTGGGAAATAAAAACTGAGGAACCCGCAAGACTCCAGAGGGTGGAGATTTATGAAAAAAATAAACATAATGAGGTGTTTTTTTTGATCACACATTGTTTGTGGAGGAGAGTTTTTGGTGAAAGGCATAATTTACTTTTCTCCTTCCAAAGGTTTCCTTGCAAAATGCACAAAAACTCCTTTGATTGAGCACTTCAGCTGTTGGATAATGAGACAATCCAAAAAATGGCAAGCCTAAAAACTCACATGCCTCATTCTGAAGAAGCAAGTGTGAGAGAAGATGGGACACAGGGCCCCATCCTGAGAGTGGAGCTGGGAGGAGCACAGGACTGGGAAGCTACAGGAAGTGGGGATAAGTCTCTTGAGGGAAGGAAAACACAAATAAAACCAGAAGGAAATAAGTGAATAAGTAGACAGCACAGTGGTGGCTTCAAGGTTCTGTGTTTTTCTGAGGGAAGATAAAAAGGAACAAGTCTCAGCATTGCTTGGGATAAGATCACCAGGTGACATCCTTCTTGGAAAACTGGATATCCCAACGGGAAAAAAATCATTTTGGGCTTTCATAAAGTGCATTTCTGAATCCACTGCTCCTCCCTGCCGGCTCACCTGTGGATGCACATCTCCATTTCCACCACAGAGGGAGACGCTGAACAGCTGCACCCCTCAATACAGAGGCTCTTCAAGAAGTCAGCAGCACCTTGGCAAGAGCCTTGGTGGAGACAGTAAGTCCCACACAGAGCAGAATCACCATCTGCAGGAAAAACTTCACTTTCATGGAGCACAAACCCCTCAAAATTCAATCATTCTGCTGGTAAAGAGCACCTCTGCTGTCTTGCAGCGTCCAGCCTTGTGTAATTGTTTTGCAGCATGACACAGGCAAAAGCATCATAAATGTGACGCAGGAATAAACAGAGCACCTATGCCTTTGGAATGAGCTGTACTGCAGACACATCTTCTGCAAACAAAGGCTTCATCTTCAAATGCATCCCACACCTGGAGCAGACCAGATTTAAAAAAAAAAAGCACTGCCAGCGCTGTATACTGCATCAAAGAATCCATCCCCCGTCTCTGCATTTCCTATGTGTTACAATTTACTCCCAGACGGCCTTTTTGGTAGAACTGCTCAGGAGACTTTGGAAAACACAAAATTTTCAAGAGCTCAAGCAACTGCAAAAAAAAAAAGGTTTGAGCATGAGTACCAGGAGTTGATCTTTAGCTATACTTCTGACTTTTGGTAAAGAAGAGGGAATGATAGACTACCCTTTTGAATTAACAAGTGACCTCAGATGTCATCCAGGAGTTTAGGTTGAATGACCTATATAAATAGAAATCACACATATGGTTTATGCATTGAAGTAGGCGTTGATGTCACTGTCAATATTAGCTTAGCAAGGTGCAGGGTTTTGATGGATTGTACCAGCTGCCTCAGCAAGTTCTCAGTCACAGGAGGTTTGGGCCTTAATGTTGGTTTCATTTTTCTCCTGGAAAATGCCGGTTTGTTGGATGTGGGGTTTTGCAAAAGAACCACTTTTATCACATGTTTTCTCAGGGCTGTGATGGACCTGCTGAATGGGAAGGTAGGGAGAGAAAGGAGCTCCCTGGGAACTCAGGGAAAGGGCAGAGAGATGTGTCTCTGCTGGCCTGGAACAAGCTGGACCATCTTTCTACAAGAGATTTGAAAATTCAGTTCTCAGGTTATTCAGCTGTTGTGGTCAGCAAATTAAGACTGGAGGAGTGAAGCATACAGAGGTTGGAAGTATTATGATTTTTTTTAGTAGGGAGAGATGACAATAACTCTGTCTCCAATGCAGGAGTCAAAATTCCTCAGAAACACAGTACTTCTCCCTGGCTGGATTTAGCCACAACTTGCCTGGATGCATCCATTGGGTCAGCTAACAAAGGCTCATTTACAGCCTCTGAACGTTTTTTAAAAGTAAAGCACCTGCTGGACTTTCCTGCTGACAGCTTCTAGGTTTAGGCAGCCACATTCAGCTATTCTCCATCATTATGCTAAACTGAAAAACACCCAACTTTTCATTTTCAAATGCTGAAGTCCTTCAGCATAGTACCATTTTTCCCTGTATTCATGCCTTTTCCACCTTCTGTATTCTCCCATGGAAGTCAGAGGTTCCTAGAGACTCATGCTGGCCCCTGGGAGCAGTTCACAGCTGGATGCCTTGGCCTTTGTACACTGGTTCTCAGCACATTTAGCTTCTCAGCCATATTGCTTGTTAGTATTAATTACATTGGGGTTTTTTATATTAATTGCACTGTGCTGTACTTTCTTTGCTCAGATAAAACTAGCTCACAAACAATCAAAACTCAAACAACCAGAACTTGTTATTTTCCACCTGACAAACACTAATTGTCTCAGAGGCTTCCCAGTGCAAAGACAGACTGTACATTTGAAGTAAAAAATAGTAGTTCTCTGCTTTTTTTTTTTTTTTTNATTGTGTTTTCTCCTTTTTTTTTTTTTTTTTTTTTTTATCTTGAAGAGTAGGATTCTTCAGATCTGAAAAGCCTGCTCTGGTTTGACAAATCAGCAGGGCTGGTAGATGTTTAGTGCAGGCAGATTAGAAAGACAGCTGAGAGGGTGGATGTGAAGGGTGCTGTGGAGCAGAGACTGTAGTTTGAAATAGGCACTAGAGAGAAATATAATCAAATGTTTCCTTGCAGTCACTGATGAGGCTGCCAGTGTGACTCCTTCTCTGTCACCTCACATTATCTGCCATGCTGGGAAACTCAGTAATTACACTGCAGACACTTATGAGGACATACTTGTCGAAACAAATGATGGGCACGAGGTGATTGCTAGTTAAGCAATGTTAAGACTGTCTCGTGAAGGAAACAAACCAAAACACAGTCACTTCTTCAGTAAAAAGATATTTGCATATTGGATTTTGAAAAGCAGAACTGACTGAGCAATTTTTCTGTGGGAAAGGAAATGGTTTCTGGAAAGCAAATTCCCATCTGCAGAATGGAAATTATTTTTCTACTCCTGGAAGGATATTCGAAATTATCAGCTTGGGACAAGTAGATCTGTTTTCCCAATGGGAAAACCAAGCATTTGAGCTATCAAGGGTGTTTTCTATTCAAAAGCCATGGCCACAGAGGATTCTTAGCTGGACATATAACCTGACATGGAATGTGACCATTGCCAACTAAAAGCTAAAATATTTTGTAGACACCTCCCCCAGCAAAGTATCTCAAAGGGCAACCACCACTACCACAGAGACATATCCAGGTGGGGAACACACCTCCCCCTTGAACTACCTTCCACTGTCCTCCAGAAGGCCTGGCAGGAGATGTTCTAACATTACCTCATGGGACAGGTAAAAGGCAGCAATTCCCAGTGGCCAGAAGCAGCAGAGCATGGAGAACACAGTGAGGCCAAGATGATCTCTTGGTGGCATCATCAGGAAGTTGTCTTCACTCTCGGTGTCACTGGAGTAATCGCTCTGCAACAGCAAAAGAGAGAAACGTAGATGCGCTGGTTAATGACACGATTGCTTTTCCTCTGCCAGGAGCCAGTTCCTGATCATTTTCCCATTTCTCTGCTCCACCACAGCAGTGGCCAGCAGGTCTCTTCCTCCTCCTCACCCGCTGTGTCACAGACTCCATCACTGTTGCATGAGCTTGAAAGCAAGAAAAGACAAATGTAGGATGTCACCGCAGGCAGCTGAAAAGGGCCCATGAAAGGAAGTGGCTCTCTAGTCAGGTGAACCAGGGTGAATATTTCCTTTCAAAAATAAACGAGGAGAAGGAGAGGGAGCAAAACCACAGTGTTGCTGAAACCATCCCTTGAAATTGTGCACTCTCTTGAACAGGTGAGATACAAAATCAAAAAATGCTTTTGATTTTCAGGATTTTGGCTGAGTTGTGCACTGGCATAGGATCTGTGGAGACCACCTCTCTGATATTTCAAATTGCCTTATCTTTCACACAAAGATGAAATGGAGAAAAGATTCCTCAGGTAACTTTGGCCATGTGCTGAACCACAAAATTATCAGTTATGCTGCCTCCCAAAGGTCGGGTTGACCTGCCCATGAGTTACCAGAGTGAGAGAATAATTCTAATCATGAAGTCCTGACCATGCAGACCAACAGAAAGGAGAAAAAAAAGTCAAAAATCACAGAAAGAACTCCAACAGCAAATGGTACCTCTTAACTCTTCCAGCTAAACACTCCTGTCTCCCAGCAAACCTTCCTTCCTAAGATTCTCTTTTACTACAGGATACCTGATCCTGAGCTAACCAAGAAATCTTCTCTATTCAAAACCTGCCCTGACACTGGAATAATTGATAATTTGGCTACCTAGCTGTCTGTCTCCACTTATTCCTGGATCTGCAAGAGCTGCTCCCTGACACGGAAGTGGCTGTGCATTACTGTTGTTGAGAAGTCAGAATTACATTCATCAGTTAAGAGCTCCCTTCCCTTCCCTTCCCGTCCGTTCTTGGGCACCATTTCCCAAGTTTGTTGGAGAAATCAGGCATTGGAAGGCAGAATGCCACAGAAAAACATCTACACAGGAAGAAAGAAGAGAAGCCAACTCCACTTGTAAGATGCATTTAAGATGCAGTTTCATCACAGTCTGTAAGTGCCTGAGTAGATAATTTCTGATCAGAGGCAGCTCTTTCATTCGGTAGAAAAGCTGAAGTGACTGAAAGAAGAGTAGATGAAGAGCAGACACAAGGTGCAGATTTTTAACAGAGATGGTGATGAACACTCTTCTGCAGTTGTAATGGATTTTCTATTTAAAAAAGCCTTTTCTTAAACCGAGGCTGGCTACCCCTAAAAGCTGTGTGCTCTACCTCAACCGAGACACTACAATTGCTCTGCAGACAGCCTGCCAAGCACACTGGAGATGTCAGACAACAGGGTCTGCTCTGAACTACAGCTGCCAGCAACCTCTGATGGATATTCAGGAAACAGCCCTTTTGCTTTTTTCCTTCAAAGCAACCAATTCAGTAACATGCACACACTGCATACAAAACTAATTCCTCACATGGCCCCGTGGGATCTGCCTTCAAATCCAGATGGTCCAGTGGTCTGGTTTTGACAAAGACCAACACAATGCTGCTCTAAGTTAATATGTGCTCTGTTTCCCTCCACACAATGCCTGTTCCAGTAATGCAGTTAAACATGATGACCTGTTCTGACCAGCACTCTGCATCCTCCTGCTCTTGTGCAAGTGTTCTGAGCTCACCTCCATGCAGCAGATGCTGAAGGCAGCAGCTGGATGGGGACTCTCCCACCAAAGGCTGCAGTTTATCACTGCTCTGCCTCCACACACTTACTCATCCCCGAGCAGCATCTCGCTGATGATTTTTAAGAGATGATATCCCTGAAGCCTGTTATTTTTTTATTTTTGCCTGCCTATTTATTTCTTTTTACAACTTTGAGTTTTGCAGTTGATTCCCTTCAGTTTTAAAGGCATTTAAAAGATCCATAATCCCCTAACACTGACCTGCTGCAGCTCCTCTTATTTCTCCAACTCCCAGTCTAAAAATTGCCCTGTCACTCAGGCAGCCAGCCTTGCAGAATGGGCTCACAGAGGTCTCTCCTTGCTTGGAAAACTTTTCACATGTGACTTTGCATCACCAAAACACAACAGGGGCAAAAAAACCCTGGGTGTAGTTGTTCAGGCCTGTTCTTCCTTCTTGAGCCCTGGATTTTGATCATCTCCCTTGTGATGTTTTCTAGACACCCACAACCAGCCTGCCAGTAGCTCCTCAGGACCTTGAATCCAGCACACTGCCACTGGAAGGGGATCACTGCAGACAGCAATGAATGGATCCACACTAAAACAAGCTGGGGCAAGTGCTGTGACCCTTCATGATCGTCCCCTTTCTGCTTCTGAGCTGACACAGCAGTCCTCAAAGAAGTGTGCCAAATATCCACCCTCCACAAATGACAGCATGCAGCTCATCCACAGCTCCTGCCACTCACAGGCTGGATCCCAGAGACATCCCTGCAGAGCTGCAGTTGGAAAACCCAGGGAAGTGATGATTAGAAAGGGAATTGTCACAGACCCTGGCTACTATTAACAAGATTCATAGGAGGGCACTTGGACACTGCTGAAGGTGACTTCCCAGCCATGTTCCCTTCATCTGGAGCTGGCTATTAGAGGTTAATATCCCTTGGCAGGGCTCAGTATCTCCAAACTTGAGTGGCTTCTCCTCCGAAGGACAAAAATAAATCAAATGCAAAGTGTAATCACTCTTGTAATCTTTTAATAATGTGCCTTTGAAGGACCTCAGAGATATAAAGTGTGTCCTATGGGTGAGAGGACTCAGTGCCAGGACTGCATACCTGAGTGCCACACCTCTTAGGAGCTCATACCTGGGCACCACACTTCTGACAGCACACTCTGTGCTCTTCTGAGCACCTGCCATGGGACAAAACCACTGAAAATTACAGTCCCAAATTCTCAACACAGCCCTAGATGAGCTTGGACAAGGTATTTATGGCGCTGTTATCTTCCATTGCCCAGGTGCAGAACAGAAAAAATACTGTACACCCACTGCAGAGGAGAGCTGTGATGGCCAGTGAATTCACGAGTAAAACCAGGCTGCAAGAGTCTTTGCCCAAGTTGCAGAGCTCTCTGAAAAGGGAACTCTGCCATATTCAGCTTCCCAAGGAGTGTTCAAACCTGCCTTCCTGATACCTACTCCCAGGGAAGGCTGAGGACACAGCCCAGTGCAGGGCCACGGGCTGGAAGCATTGACAGAAAGCATGCGTGATGTCATGGGGCTTGATGGGCATAGATCTCCTCAGAGCCTTCTCTTCATGTTGTAGAAAAAACGTGCCAGGAGGTGCTTGGAAATGTTGAGAAGAGTGGTTGGGTGGAACAGGATCCAAATTTTATCTCTACAATTTCATGCTCAGGTCCAAAAGGATGAGTTTTCACAACAGCATCCAGCAATTTCTAGGGGGAAAAAAAGAAGAAATGTATACCTTGAAAGCACTACATTTCTTTTCTTCTTTCGCTCCCAGAACATTCTATTTATTTTGCATTTAGAGATTGTTTCAGACATTGCTGGATGATGAGAAAAAGTAAGAGGGTTTTAACAGAGAGCTCCAAGGTATTCTTTTATGCGACGTATATGAATAATTTAATTTGCTGCCATGAATAGCTTGGGTTTCTCTAAATAAGCAATCTACCTAGTGGCTAGGAGGGAAACTAGCAGGAGTATAATATGACAAATGCCATTTTTGGATAAAAGATGGCACATGAACTCTAACAGGAGAGTATTTCATCTTGTAACTCATTTCATATTTCACTGCCGCCGCATTTGACAAGTTGTCTGTCTATTAGTTGTGGCGTAAGGAACTCATAAGATATTCATAAATTTTCTAGAGATACCTAAACAGGGAATCATTTGATTTCAGGGATGGGCACGGAAGAGAGAAGTTTAAAGCCCTGACAGAACGTGCAGCCTTCTGTTTTCATGCCTGGTAATTACTGGAGCAAAGTGGGGCGCTATATGCTAATGAGAGCTGTTTCTGAGATGTTTCTCCCTCCAGACAATTATGATTTTCTTAGGCAGACTGAACAACGCTCCACCAGGACCTGAGAAGCACTGCTAGTAAAAAATCCCAACAAATAAGTTGGTTAAACGTTGCTGCAGGGTACAACCCATGATTAGGATGTCTCCTGCTCCTCTGCTGCATCTCCCATGTTCTTCAGAGTCCCCAGGCTTGGGAAGGGAAGAAGGTGGCTCCTTCCCAGCAACTTGTCTTAGACATGTTGCGTTGGACAGACCCATCCTGAGGAGGATGACAGCTAACAGAGAAGCAAACCCTGTAGCTTGGCTTGGTCAATTCTTCAAACCAAAACCAAATCAATCAAAATAGCTGTGTTTTGTCAGAACCTTTCTCTACTGCAAAGTTTTCTGCCAGACAGCAGCAACCTTTCTGGCTATCAAGACCCCAACCGTTTTCAAAATGAAAATCATGTCAGAAACAGTCTGACCTGCAATAGAACTATTTTCTGCATGTGTCTCTCCTGAAAGTATTGCATTGAGGTGAGGGGGACACTACAAAGGGATGAGATTGATTTTTTGGCATTTCCAAGAAATTAAATATCCATCCTGAAAAACCCTAGGCAGCCATTCGGGTACAAGGCAGGCAGTGCCAGGGAGACATGGGGGAAGAGCAATGACTCACAACCCCATGGCTGATGTGTCTTCCAGAAGGCATTTTACAGAGATGCTCAAGCTGGGACTCCACTTGCCTTGCACTGACACGTGGAGAACAGGAGGAAACCCTCAGTTTTCAAGAGAAAAGAGCTCTTCTGCACAAAGTTCCCCTCTTTGCCAATGTTTCCAAAAAGGGACTAATTTTATAGAGTTTTCTCCCAGAAAGAAGTGCCAAAGCAGACATGTTACAATAATAAACAAGAACTGAGCCCTGATCTGCTCTGACACTCTGCAGCTTCCATGCCTTGATGAGCTGTGGCTTGACAGCCAATGTGACAAGATACACAGCAATGTCCTGTGCCACCCTCAGTGGCAGAATCAAACCCTCTAGGCCTCTCACAGCAGGGAAGCAAAATCTGCACCTCTGCTGTGTCACCCTCTTCCAGTGTTCTCCTTCCAGCTTCTGCTCCCAGTGCTGGTACTCACTCTTTCCATTCCATCTATTAGTAACCCAAAAAAAGCATTTGCTTCTTGTTGGTAACTGGCAGGGAAAAAATTCCTCCTAGTGGGACACACTCGTGCTGTGTGATTCAGGTGCTGTTTTTGTGTAGTTAACAATCTGGCATGGTTCATTCATCTACTCAGCGACTCCTCGTCCTTAAATCATTTTCTTCCATTCCCAGAGTCTCTGCACATGAAGTTAGGTCTCTAATGAAGCTGTGTTCCAGCCAAGCCCATGAGGCCCTCATGCATCTGGCCACACAGACACAGCCTCTGTCCACATGGGAACCTTGAAGAGCACAACACAGCAACCACATTTTTTTTCTGGTCTGGCGCTGTCAAATTAATCTCTCCTCCCCTGCCCATCCTTCTGAATGACCAGCTGCATCTGCAGAATTTAGACCTTCCTAGAAAGGAAGTTTTTTGCCATGCTGAGCTAACCTCATGCTGAAAACAGCTGCTTTGCCGGTTGATCCTTTGGGATTATGGAAAAGTTCATGGAAAAGTGTGAAAATCACAGTGCTGCACAGGGTTGGTCAAGGAACACAGCAATGGAGACAGATCCTGGGCTCAAAGCAGAGGCTTCCAGGAAAGCGTTTCCAGCTAACCAGGTCCTTCTCCAAACCCTGCCTTGTTTTCTCCTCCCCTGCTCCACTCTCCTAGTGGAGGAGACATTTTGATGGAGAGGTGGTGTGTACTTTGTGCATGTCTTCTTATTCTGAGCACTTAGTACATAAAGGTCAAGGTAGCTGTCCATGCACCCCTGTGTTTGTTAGCACAGCATCGCTCCAAAGGGTCAACTGAGACTGGGAATCTGTGATTCCAGATGCACTGTACCCATTTAAGAACTGCCACGTTTGACCTCAGGAGGCTACAGCCCCGAGAAACAGGTCAGAAAGAAGAAGGAACTGGGGAAAAGGATGCACACACTGTCAGAGCATAATGCCAACATTTACTGTCTCATTTCTCCCCTTAAGATCAGGGAAGGATGAAGTTCTACAGCTGGTTTTTAAGACAGAAATGTTCTCTGTGAAAAGCTGATCAAGTTCCTCCAGTACCATTTTGAAGAGGGTTTTTTTCTTTATACAGCTCATTTTCCCAGCCTTTTTTTATCTCGTTCTCCAAAAGTTGGCTTAAGAATGTCTTCTTGACTTGAATTGATGAGAGGGAGACTTTTTTTTTTGCTGCCTGAATGTCAGGCCAGATGTGTCAACACCACCATGTGTGCTGGAGTCACTTGTGTCACTACTGCACGAAAGAAAATGGGGCAAAAAGACAGCAACCAGGAATTTTGTTTTGATTAAGGAAATTATACTTCCCACGGTCAATTCGCAAGTTCTGTGGAAGGGTGTGATTTGAGCTAATACTCTCACACGCTTCAGAGAGAAGCTTTCTGTCTCCCTGTGGAGGCATTGAATACTGCATTAATGGCACACACTGGGAAAAACACTTCCCTCTTCCCACCTTATCAATACAGAGAGAAAAGAGAATAAAAGGGAAGTCAGCCTCTTGCTGGATTTCCCCTGTGCTGATCACAGGGTGAGACACTGGTATTACAGGAGGTGAAAACAGACATTTGAGGGCTTGTTAGGTCTCGGTCCTAACCGAAAATCACAGCAACAGAGAAGCACGAGCAGTGTCCCTATCTCAGCTGGGACATTCATGTTTGAAGGTATGGCTTTGCTATAGACAGCCAGAGGGTCTTTGCTAGGTTAGGAGTCTCTGACCAACGGTGGAGAAACTTTTGAGATCAGCAGCATTACATTCACCCTCCATTCCCAGACACACTGGCAAATACAAATCCCTGCCACACTTGGGCCTCTGGTTAAAACAAAAAAATGCATCATTTAAGAAAGCATGAAGCTCATTTCCATAGTCTCCCCTGTTACTTTACAGTGAGCAATCAATGAAGCACGGGACTCCAGAAGAAAATATTGTATTTGGGTCTAAAGAAGTGTTTCTCTCCATCAGAAAAATATCATTTATTTCAGAGACATGGATTCACTGCAGCTTGAAACTGAAAGATTTCTGTTTCTGTGTTCACTCAGAGACAGAAATGTTTTAACATGTCTGAGCCAGTAATTTAAAACATACTGCTCCAGTCAGGTGAAGGCAAGAGATGATGTTGGCCTGCTGAGCAAGACAGGTTCCATGTGGGTAGACAGATGCTCACAGTCCCAACCTTACACAGCATTGGAGCACGTGGGTCTTCATCTGTTTCTGACCAGCCCCTTCAGAGGCAGAAGGGAAATGCTGATCTCCATTAGGGCCAGTGGGAATTTTGCCATTGGTATCCACAGATCTGGGACTTTACCCAACAAACAAAGATGAGTGATCATTCATTGTCCTAGTTGGAGGAGAAAGTGATACAGCTGACCGAAAAGCAGCTGATCCCCTGCTGTTAAGCTCTAGGAGGTTGTACACTTAATTTCAAACCTGCCCTCCTCCTCCCAGCCTTCCCCATATATCCCAAGTGACATCTGACCTCTAGTTCCTGGAAATCCTCCTCTTCCTCCACCTCGTAGGAGAGGGTGTGGATCTTGATGTCGTCCGCAGAGAGGTCGATGAATTTGCTGTCGGGGTACTCCAGGCTGTCTTTGGTGGGCGAGCGCTCCTCGATGAAGGTCGTCTCACAGCACTCTGAGCCCAGGCTCTCGCCCCACGAGCGCAGCACGTTCTCGGAGTAGAGGATGATGTTGGGCCTGTAGTGAGACTCCACTGTCTGCTGCAGCATGTTGGGGTCCAGGAGCTGCTGCACGGGGTCACTCCTGCCGTTCTCCGGGCGTCTCGGAGAGGACAGGCTACCCGCTCTGTGGCTCTGGTACTGAGGGGTGGGGTACACAGAGACCAGACCATCGCGGCTCTCTGCCACCAAGTTCCTTGTGTTAATTAAACCATTCCTTTTCCCAGCCTCAGTGATCTTACTGTGCATCAGCACGGTGTTCTGCTCCACCAAGCCATCCATACTGGGAGGTGTCTGAGGCAGTGGGACCAGTGGCCTTTGTTTTGCTGTGCCTTCGAGTTCACGCTGGGTGAGTGGCTCCCATTTTCCTGATGAGGAAAGGAAACAGAAATGGAGGTGAGGAAAAAGGCAATGAATTGAGGGACTCCAGTCAGCCTGTCTTCCATATCATCTCTAGAGGAAACGAAGCCCCACATATATGCACACCCTGACTTAGTTCTCCAAATATATCCCCACCTGGAGAGGCAAAAAAAGCCTGCCCCACATCCACGCGCTGTAGAGAAGCAGATGAGGTGAAATGTCTTGGTAGTGATGGACCCCATCAGAGAATGGCTTTGGTGCCTGCTCCAGCCTCCCATGGGGACACAACTGTCGTCCCGGGGACAATGTCCCTTCCCTCCAAACACTTTGATAAGGCATGGGAAAAAACCAAAAAAGACGAAAACAACAACCAAAAAAAAGATCCTAAAAGAACCATTTTCAGTTCTCAGAAATCTGCAATTGCAAAAAATGGGCAGGCACTGTGTTCAACTGTCAGTGTCTGCAGCCACCCTTTGCCCTTGGCAAGTGCTTTACTTCCCTTTGAAAATGCATTTTTTCCAGCCCAAACACTTTCTCATCAGGCTGCTCATTTTTCTCAGGTGTAGCCAAAGGAAAATGCCTTCTGAAATACTGATGTATTGGCTATAGCAACAGTAAATTCAGGGGTTTGTTTCTGGGTATGAGCATAGAAATTACAGACATGCTACTGGCTTCAAAGTTCTTCGTACTAGATCCTCTAAAACCAAATAATTAACGTAGGATTACCTGTGCCCATTGTGCTGTCTGGAGGAAACCAAGAATGACATACACAAACACATAAACATTTGTAATTATTTTACTCAGTGCTTTCTCTCTATTTCCCTTTTATGTCAGACAACCTCTAACAGAGCAATGTCCAGCAAAAGCCCAATGTTATTATTTCCTCTTAACTCCAGGCTTCAAATACCGTCAGTCTCTCTTTTGGATGCAGGAGGTATTTAAACCATTGCTAAGAGCTGGTCTAACACTACCAATTAAGCAAGAAACTTGTTTAACATCCAAGAGAGCTTGACCCAGTGTGCTGACATGTTTACATTCACAGTTCTTGGTTTAACATGAAAAAGCCCCATTTTTTTGTGTTGCCAAGTAGTTCAGTGCTTCTCTAAAGTGAACCAGCAGGAAAGCTACAGAAGAGGAAATCCACCACAGTGGGATCCCATGGAAGCTACATGTGCAATCCAGACAGCAGGAGCATTCTGCTGGGCCTCCAGCTGCTTGACCACAAACCTTCCACTTCTACCTCCTACCTCCCCCAAAGAAACTAAATGAAAGTACATCCCCACAGGCAGAAGATGAGAACCACTCATCAACTAAAGTGTAAATTCTCAGACTTTGCTCAGTTTCTCCTGAGCTGGCTTGGAAAATGTAAAAGTACCCCAATGTGTGACATCAGGCACCAACCCTGCTGAAGCCAGAGAGACTTCACCCAAAAACTGCAAACCGTCTTGCAAACATTCTTATCCCTGCCACCTGTCAAGCAAACTGAAGTGGTCAGGAGGAATATGCCACAGATGTGTAGCAGAAATTGGAGGAAGATTCACAAATCAAACAAGTGCCCTCCCAGAGAAATACATGAAGAGGTCAACAATTTGTCACTGCATCAATGGCTGGAAAACTTGGGTCAGGCCTTGCAGCTCCCTGTGGTCACATCATTCCAACAAAGTCTGGCTTAAGTCGCGCTCAGGAAAATGCCATTTTAGGGCAGTTTTATTGCACGCCTTAGAGCTGCATTGTTGCTCAGTCCTACCATGCATCTAAACATCTATAAGGCAGGTGCTCACCTTCTGTGCATTTAAACCGGGCTGGTAAACCAATACTGCAGATTCCGAGCGACACTTTCCCCCTGGTAATGGGCAAAAAGTGGAAGAAAACATCCAAAGCAAGGCAAGGACAAGACAGGGAGCATCCTGCCCTCACAGAGCTCCTCCAATAACAGGGATAATCCATTGCTCAGGACATCCTCCCTGGAGTCCCCCACAGCAGTGCAGCCTCAGGGAAGGTCAGCAGGGAGATGTGGATGGCAGCATGCAATCAAGGCAAATGGTTTAACCCTAGGTGCATTTTAATCTGTAGCTGGCTGCCTGCCTCACCAGAGCCTGACCCAATGTTCTTGGCCCTGCAAGGGTATTGCTCAATGGGAAGAGGCTGATGAGATTCAGGCCTTTTTGGTTTAATATATTAACAGGAAGAAAAAAGGAGAAGGAAATAATTATATTAGTATTACTCCTTGGAATGGAATCCCCCAGGCTGAGATGGAGGTGTGACAGAGAGTGGCACATGGTCACGAGTGATGCTTGGAGGTAAAAGGCAGCTGTGCTTCTGCAGGGGCTCAGAGCCTGTGTCCTGCCTGCAGGGACCCCTTGGATATGGATCCAGTCACTCCACTTTCACTAGGGGCTTTCATGGGCATGGCCTGGGCCAGGCTCACATGTCTGTGACTCACAGGCAGTCCTAAAATTAAGAGTGCTCCAGTTTCCAGGTTCCCTGCAGCCCAGAATCCCCAGATGGCAGTGGCAGAGCTGGTAACCTCTGACAGACCACCTGAGGAAACTGGAGGGTGCCTTCTCTGCAGGGAGCCAACATTCAAAGCAGAAAAAAGCTCTCGCTGCCTATGACCACAGTGAGGTTTCAGAATGATGTTGACAGGAAAATTAAATTCATCAGAGCTCTTGAAATAAGAAAGCTTCTCAGTCTGCTCCAAGATTCAGAGTTAATTTTAATTGGTTGGATTCAGGTTTCTTCTGTCTTTGCACGGTTTTAATTGTTCCACAAATCACTGGCTGGTACTAAGGCCAACCAGAAATAATTCTGCATTTTCACACTTGAGACTGGAACCACAAGGAAAAGCCAAATTCAAGTTATTAACAGATAGATATATATAATCAATATGTCAGCCTTCAATCTAAGGTTTACCTTGGGGTTAGACATTTTTACCCCAGTCTACTATAAAAAAGTGAGTCCATTAATTACTTTAACCTTCACTCTTTCCAATTTCTTGCATTCCTCCCTCCCCCTTTCTCATTTTAACAAGAAGCTGCAAGCAGTGCCAAGATCTTTAGTCTGCAATGCTGTGGTTTATTAAGCTATCACTCGTGTTACAGCAGAGCCCAGCTACAATGAGGAGCTGCAATGAGAGCCACGCTCTGCTGGGTGTTCTGCAGCCTCCTGCTACGATGACAGCACCTGACAAACTAATTAAGCAGAGGGTGTGAGACAGAGAAACGCCAGCTGCAGGGAGGGCAAGGAGAGAACAGCTAAATGCTGTGCACCAGCCTCCAGCAGACAAGGAGCAGAAGCCAGCTCTGTTACTGCCCACCATCCCAAAACTCCTTTGCTCTCCTGGGATCTGGCAGGATGCTGTTTTCCTCCTCTCCCCATGGGACTTTGCACAGCTTAAGGGTGCTTCAGCCTTCTGGACACCCTTGCCAGGCACCCAAAGTCCTGTGTGAATGAGCAGCTGGGGAACTGTGAATTCAAAACCCCTGAATTCTGAACAAGCCATACAGTTGAAACATTGGGCTATGGCTGAAAAGCCCTGGCCGTGTCCTCACAGCAGACCAGAAGGACACTCATCCACACAGACCAAGCATCACCAGCCCAGCAGACTGGTTTATTGGCAAGAACACTTGGAGATGAAGGCAAGTCAGGCTGAAGGCAGAGTCCCCATCTGCTGTCAAAGCCTACGGCTGTACCCTCTGCCATTCCCTGCAGATCTGGCAGGTCATCAGCCAGGACAAAAGGCTCAAAAACTCTTGTACTTCTGCATGGGGGTACTGGATACCAGAGGAAATCTTTTCCCCATTAACACAGTCAAGCACAGGAAAAAGCTGCCCAGAGAGGTTTTGCAGTCTCCACCCGTGGAGGTTTTGAAGGCCCAGCTGAACGAAGCTCTGAGGAATGTGGTGTGATCCCACAGTTGACCTTTCTTCGAGCATGAAATAGAACTGGAGACATCCTAAGATTCCTTCATCTTGATTATCCTATGATTCTAATCCCTCTGATCCTTACAGATTCCCACCTGTCTCCCATGCTCCCCAAAAGACATGTACTGCTCCCAAATCCCTCAGCCAACCACTCAGTCATTCTAAATCACCAGAATGGCAAGAAGGGGCAACAGTGAAAAATTTCAGCAGAAACTGATTCAGCCTCAGGATTATCAGATTCAACAAAATGCCCCTGGGTTTGATGCTGGCTTCCCCTCTGCCAGTGGAGAGAAAGCAGAGGAGAGAAAGATCTCTTGAAGAGCAGTCAAGCCCCACATCAAGAAAGGAAGTTGCAGATTTCCTGGCATGAGCTTTCAGGTTAAGAGGGAGTTTCTAAAGCACAATGCAATAGGCTTCAGCATGGTTTGAGGTACTCCAGACATTTAGAAACTGCAACACCAAATACGGACCTTTTGTGTGAGAGAAATCACAGGCAATGTATGGATCTGGAGTGCTGATTACAAAGACAAACATTTGGCAAAATGAAGAGAAAAAACCCTTTCCCACTTGTATTTTTCTTCTTTGATTTAGCTGGGCTTACTAAAGTAGGTTTTGTTTTAAGAGAATGCTGTATTTCAGCAGCTGAAATTCCTTTTGCCCTACTAAGTAAACTACAGGGAGTTTCGTAAGGCAGTGCAACTAACTCGCTCTGGGAAAATTAGGAATGCATGCATTAGTGATAGCTAAATTTTCATTGCTAACAGTGGAATTAAAAAGACCTCCATGCTATTTTAGTATTACCAATATGCAGCAAATCCACTGTGAGATGTGATCTGTCCTCCTAAAAACAGGGAACTTGGAGTATGGTGAAATGCCCAAGGTCATGTCAAGACAGAGCTGGAAATAAAATCCAGGTCTCCTGATTGCCTGTGCAGAGATATATGTTAAAACAATTACCATCTGCATATCTGCCTGAATAACTGATTGCTTAATTCAGTATCTGAACCAAAGAATGGAGTGGGGAAGAAAGGAGGAATTACCTTGCGTTGACCTAAAATATAATAATGTTATTCCTGCAACGAAGTATTTCCTTTTGAGCAGATGGAAGCACTTTGCCTGAGCTAAAATGAAACGTTATGTTTCATTTATTTATTTTTAATTGAACAAGCTGGCTTTTAATTCACTATGCCTCAAGTTGCCTCCAAGAAAAAAAAAAAAAAGACACATTCAGACTTTTCTAGCAATCCTCCTTCATGACTGAAATTTTTCAGCCTTAATTCTTAGTGGGGTTCAGTCTGAACTCACAACTCTTTTCATTCACTGCACTTTCCAGATAATAAATAACTGGCCTGACATACAGCATCTTGCTGTGGTGTAAATAACCCTGGCTGTTGTGGAAGGCACCAGTGTAAAAGCACCTTGACACCTGTACCACTTCTGGCAATTACTCTGCAGAGTGAAAGTCATCAGAAAGTCTGATTGTGTTTCTTCTGCTGTGTTTTCCAGAGGCTCCCTGATACAGCAGACCAGGACCATCATACAACCCCAAATGTATCCAGCATCACCTGTGAGCTCCCCACACCCATTTCAAACTGGGGAGATTGAGCCATGAGGAGCCATTCTTACTTTAAGAGCTTCCAAAAGAACCCTGAGAGTCTCCCCCAGGAATAGCAACATCACCTGGCCCTCTTGGTCTGACTGCTGGCTGAATCCTGTGCCTCCCCTTGGACCTCAAATCCCTGTTTAACTGCGTTTGTGACCAGGCTGGCCCACAGACAGGAGCACCCAAATGTGGATCCAGGACCGGCCCTATTAACCCCAGTCTCATTCCTGACGGGCAGCCAAGCCCCCAGAGAGCCCAGTTCTTGCACACAGCCTGCTCATCTGGCTCCACTTGCTTTCCCACACTGCATGCAGGAGGCAAAGCAGGACAGGGCACTGCCTCACACCTGCTCTGCATGTAAACCCCCAGTGCTGTGCTCCAGGCTGGACCTCAGGTACTCCTGAAGCACAAACGGAAAATAAAGAGATGCCAGAACAGGAAGACAGCCTGGTGGTGCAGACTTGGTGCAAAATGGAAGTTTCTGTACCTCCTGCCCCAAGCAAAGCACCCCAGGGCTGTAAGTCACTTTGCCAGAGAAACACTGTAAAATTACGAGAGTCAGTTCATCTGGGCAAGGATGATTAGAGTAAACAGCCGCTTCTGGGGCTGCAGAATCAGCCGTACTCCATAAGACTCTAGAAAAATTGCAGAGCCAGGAATACACCGTGGGACAAAAGCTTTACAGAGTAAGTGGTTTAGCCATGGCGTGAGTGGTAGCTGGAGGCAGACAGGGCAGGCAGGGAAAAACGAAGCAGTAGCATCAGTGGGGCATAAGTTTGACCTTTACAGACCTTTCTTAACCCTTCACTCACCCTTCCCCGCAGAAACAAGAATGGAAATGAATAGTGCTAATGACCATTAAACTCGGGGCGTTGTTTGAACATGAAGAAAAATACTATCCCCTCTTTCCTCTGGGAGGACAAGGAATATAGGACCTCAGGGACTTCTATATGGGAGGCACAGGCTTTGGGCTGGCAGCATATCCACAACACAACCTTGCCTCCATGATCTTGTGAGCCAGATGCAGCTGGAAGAAGGGAGATTGTTCTGTTGCAAAGAGCACAAGGATAGGAGCTGGAAGCTGGGTGGGTGACATGAGGACACCACCCACTGGGAGAGGACTGGATAAGTCATTGAAGGTGGGAGATGCCCTGAAGCAGCACACTGAGCACAGCCGTCCTGCAGGACCTGACACCAGGCAGGATGCTTTTCCTAGGTCCCTTCTCAAGAAGCTGAACTATTCGATTATGCCCCATCCCTGGAGGTTTTCAGGTTGGATGGGCCCTGATCAACCCGAGCTAGTGTAATGTATCTCTGCCCATGGCAGGGGGTTTGGAACTACCTGATCTTAATGCCCCTTCCAACCCAAACCATTCTGTGATTCTGTCCTTCTGCAAACACCATTTCAGAGTTCTTTGTTCTCCCTGGGGATTTTTGAGGTGTCTGAGCACTCAGCCAAAGCACACAAACCCCATCAAACCTCTGCCAGAATTATGCCAACTTGGTGTGAAGCATCAGTTCATTCTTCTCGTGCCTCAGTGAAGCCTCAAAACGTAAGGACAGAAATACAGCACGGATTTGGGTAGTGACTGGTAAAGGAGGGAACTCTGCACATCCAGGTTTTACAGAGACACACATACAAATGCACATCCATAGGGATGCCAGGTGTAGAACTGGCACTGCTAAAGGCATGCATGGACTCACACCACTCATGCACTGCACCACCGCTTCAAAATGCAGTCTTTGCTTGTGCAGTGAAAACAACCAGTTTGTCACTCTTCCGATGTTACAGCACCAAATTCAAACCACAGAATCTTCTGATTCTTAGGTGCTACAGGTTAGACCAGCTCCAAGTGAATTGTCAGGGTCACAGGCATCTACAGGAAGGCTCTTCTACATCTGAAGAGGAGCATTTTGCTGTGATCCCATGACTCAAAGTAGTTTCCAGCTTTTGCCCCAGAAAGCATACTCAGGAACAATTGACATGATAGCTGGAGGATGTGTATTCAGACACTTACACACAGCCACTATTCATGTTTGTCAAAGCAAAGCCAATGAACACACAGAGTATTTTTCTCCTGTGCGCACCTCTGCAGTTATTTTCCCTTTTTTTTTCCTCGCTGTTGCACCGTACAAACAATAACCTGTAAAATCTGAGACTTCAAAGTGAAGATGACAAAATTTGGACTCTTAATAACCAACCACACATGTAATGTGCAATCTTAATAACTACATAGGCAGTAATAAAAAACTCTGCTGGAAGCATTTACAGCTGTCAGCAGATATGAATTTGCAGTAGAAAGAAAGACAAAAAAACCTTATCCAACCACGTTGCCCATTTTCTCTAACACTCTCCTCAGAAGCAAAAGCATTTTAAATCGTGAGAGCATCCTTCCTCAAGTTAAATGTGTTGTGGTGGTGCCCGTGTACACCAGTACTGCATTACATCTGCATTTGTATAAGCAAGAGCCCTCCTCTGTGTGTCAGATTTATTCCAGAGTGTGTGGCACCAGTGGTGTGAGACAGCTGCCGGCCCACTTAATGAGAGAAGACTTCATTTAATTCCTACAAATGAATTTATCCTACACACACCCTGGCATGACCTGTAGTTACCAGAACTGCCAATAAAATGTCACCTTGTCCAGTAAAATCAGTCTTTGTCTTAGGAGCGAGGTAATTTGAAATTAATACAGACCATCTACATGCCACTACTTTAAAGATGACAGTTAATTAACCATAATTAAGACTAAGTAATTTAAATACATGAATGTAGAAAAGTGTATTTTCTGTTTTGACTGCCTTTTAGAATACACAAAAATCCCCCTCTATGTGCCAGTTAATGCATCATCTTGAGTTTAACACCATCAAAGCATCTTTTAATTGTTGCTAATGCTCTGTTTACACCCGATTAATGTCTAATTAATTGTAATTTGAATATTTAATCTGTCTGGAAAGTTTATAATTTTTTTTGCTTCTTTCTCTTTCATTACACACGGAGACTACAGCCTCCCTCCAGTGATTTTGAAGGCACAGTTCAACAGATTGCTCTCTGGAGCAACTCCTGCCACTCCTGCTCCATCTTCTATCCGGGGAGGGAGTTAAACCCCACCACCACCGCCAGTCCCACACAGACCCTTGCGCCTCTCCCCCTGCAGCACACTGCTGCCCGGGGAGTGCTACCGATCCTATTCTAGGAAGGCTTGTACTCCTGGAGTGTCAGTTCCAGAAGGGTCTCAGCGCATTGCCTGCCTCTTCCTACTGAAGAACTGATCCCTTGCGGGATGCTTTAGTGACACCCGGATACCCCATCCAGAAGGACGTGGCAGGTACGGGGGGCTCACCCAACGTCACCCCTCTGCCACCGACAGCAGGGACCGCTGCTGTCTCCTTGCCTCAAGCACCCCTTTCTCCAACTTAGCTCTCACTGCTCTCACACGAGAGGATGGGAAGGAAAAGAAATTCAGTCCGGCGCCTCTCCGGAGCAGGATAGCGAGGGGAACGGGCATCTGCGGCTGCCAGGAGCTCAGCATCTCCGCCGCCTGCCCCCGGCTCGGGCTCTGCCCCCGCATACCCCTGGCACAACCCCTCTCCCCCTTCCCCGGGCTGGCAGGGCGAACGGGAGCTGGGAGGAAAAGCTGCTCTGCCACAGTGCACTAGATGGGATTCCTCACGGGGAAGAGGAGGGAAGGGAAAAGCAGAACCCCGCGCGCACTTTCCCTTCCGATGCTCCCAATCTCGCCGCGGCACTGGAAAAGCCTCTTCTTCCCCCAGACCCCGCAGGGCAAGACCGGGCACGGTAATTTGGGCTCTCCGCGGGGCATCGGGGAAGCACCTCTGCGGGCGGCTCCGCTCAGCCCCCGCGCTTCCCTGCGC
>VZRS01001223.1:132263-226309 GCA_013398055.1 Ifrita kowaldi
GGGAGGGAGGGAGAGAGAGAGGGAGGCAGGCGGAGGGAGAGAGGCAGGAGAACGAGCCCTGCGCGGCAGCGCGGCCAACTTTCCTTCTGCAGCGCAGCAGGAACAGCCTCCAGTCCCTCCGTGTGTAACCCCCACCCCGGGTGAGTATGGCAAAACCCTCCCCTCTCTGACCTCCCTCTCCTCCTCCTCCTCTTTAGGCTTTCCTCCCAGCCAATTCTCCTCTGCTCCCCCTCGCACCGGAGCTCAGCGAGCCTCCGCGGGCACCGCTTCTCTCGCCCCGGCCCGGCTGCCCCACGCCCTGCCCTGCCGCGGGGGGACCCCGGGACTGCTCCCCCAGCCAGCACGGAGCCGGGCACAGCTCCCCAAGGCGGTGGGGAAGCTCCAGCAGGTCTGCAGAACTTTAATTGTTTGTGTGGTTTATTTTTTAGCGTAATGACGAGCACACTGGGCTGCATCCCACGGCATTGAGGGCTGTTCCTTGCGTTCCTAATAATCCTGCGTAATAGGGGGAAGCAGTGTTCATTCACTCCTCTTTCCATTCCCAACAGGCCTGCTAACCAAGTCATTTGCCTAAAAGCGTCTCTGTCACCACTTCTTTCTAGATGCTTCAACATCCACGGCTCAAAATGCTGTTGGGAAATCACATGTCCCGTTTAGATCACCGCTTTCCTTTGCCTTTACAGGGAGAGAGACACGAGGACATAAAGCCCCGGTGCATTTTTGCTGCCTCCACATCTCTGGGTTAAGGCTTTTTTTCTCTCACTGCTTCCTTATCATTTGTTATTCATACTCCCAAAATAAGCCGTGCCATAATCTTTGCTTAAGGAGAACAATCAAGATTTAAAACACACATTAACTAACTTGAGTCCATTATTAGGGTTTTTCTCCAGCCCTGTTTTCTGCTCTTCCACAACATTTGATTGGTCTTCCAAACTCACTTTGTTTTAGTATATCCTAGTGGTATTCACAGAAGATTTTTCTCTCCTTCTAAATATCTGGTCCCTGGTTCATTCCTGAGTTGATCCAGACTGCCAGGGAGGTTTTGTATCTTAGAGAAAAGAGTTTCTTCCTTAATGTAATTGGCACTGGGAGACAATTCATACATAATTAGCAGAAAGAAATAGCCCCAAATTATGATCACCCTGATTCTCCAGAGTGTTTTTCACCTATACTTTCTTGAGAACAGCAGTCTCTAACTCACATTCATTATGCCTTTACCAAGTAATGCTTTTTAGGTCTTTCCATTCTGCTTGTACAGGGACATAACTTTAGGGGGGTTGGCTTGCAACAAAAGCTATTTCAGCTCCTACAGTGCAAATTCACCAGTCATCACTGCTACTGATTGGAGATAACAGCTAGTTTCGTGAATTCCTGCTGAAATACAGGTTTTTAGTGACCAAATGTATTTGTGAAATAGGGGGAAATCCAAAAAGATTTGTTAGGATTTTTTTTTGAAAGAAAAAAATTTCATTTATACAGAATGGACTGGGGAAGGGATTTCTGGATCATCAAGTCAAACTTTCTTGCTTCCACGCAGTTGTTTTCCTTCTGGCACTTCCAAAATGTGGCTTTTTCCGTGATGTTATCAAAGTGAGGTTCAGTGACATCAGGGAAGTAACAATTTTCCCTAACCCTGTTCCTCTACATTTACCATTCTCCCTGCATCAAACTAAGCACATTCTTCCTTCATTCTGGGAAGACCATGGGACCTTGTGCCCATGAGGAAATCAGGCCTCATTTGGTTTACTTGAGTTTTGCAGCAGAACCAAGGAAATCTAAGTAGAGGAGAAATCACAAACCAACAGTGACAGAGGTTGTAACCCTTGCTACAGACCAGGGCATATTTTGCTGTTTTTTCTAATCAACCTCTTCTCTTGCCCAAAACCACCACAGAATCTACCAATACTCTAATTAACTCATAATAAACTAGTGTTAATTATGCCACTTCCCTATTGCACTACATTTGCCATAAATTGTCCTATTCCTTTTGCTGGGAAGCTGATGACTGTGCCTGATTTGATTTTGATATTTGCAGCTCACTGGTACCCCGCTGATTTTTGGAGAAAGTTCTTCAAATAGCAACAGAAAGGGGCTTGTGGTGAGGCAGGTGAACTGCAGCAGGCTCGTTTATGATTTGGTGGTTTCTCTTCAGGTGCAGCAGCATCACTGAGAGTCCTCTTCAATACCAGGTTGTGCAATGCATCCTTAAAGCATGGGGCCAGCACATTTCACATGGTGCCTTGTGGGAAGAAATTGGGGGGTTCATGCTATGTGTCTAGCAGTGGTAACTAATCCTTTCTTTTTGTTTCTGAAGGTGCTTTCTTCCACAGCTGATGGAGATGCACCTCAGCAGGAAAGCTTCTGTGCAGACAGAAGCACAAAGCACGGCACTGACAGGGAGCAGCACGAAGAGATATTTGAAAGGGGCAAAGCTGGGGAGGAAGAAAAGTATCCCTCCCTTGGGTCTGATGGCTGTTGGAGCAGGACAGCCCATGATGGCTTGGGAGCCTCCATGGTCCTTCAGTTTCCGTCTGTGAGGAGTTAGGGATTTGGGAGCCATGCAGGTAGGATGTACAAAGGAAATGCTGCCTGGCAGCAGAAATGACCAGAGATGTACAAACAGCTCTTCTTGCAAAATGGAGGTTTGCAGGAGTCAGGGAGGGGATGAGGCTTTGCAGACACATATCACTAGAGCTTCAGGGAAATCACTTTGCCACGAGTCGCTCTGACCAGGGCTGTTACAGGGCTGATGCTGACCCAGCAATTGGCCACTGCCTTCAGTGGAAGCACCCTAAGGAACAGCACCCTAAGGCTGGGGAGTCACACAGTCCTGATCTTTGCTCCCCTGCGTGCTCTGCACCACCTCAGCAGTCCGTCTGGGAGAGACCTTGGAGACAGAGCTGCTCTGAAAACCTCAGGGCCAAACCATATGGGAACCATCACAATATGAGAGCAGGAGAGAGTCCTGGTCTGGAAGCCACACATCCAATGCTGCAGGAACAGAGCTTTGCGGTGGCCAGGAGGATTTCAGGAGAATCTTTAGCTGGTACATCTGCTGATGTGCTAAAATTCTCGTGGGAGTGTCACGTTATGCTGTGGTCCTCAGCTGTCCAAAGTCAGAATCTAGGATGTGATGCATGCTCAGGACACCACGGGTAAGCAAGTGGAAAAACAGTGCCTTGCAAGTGCATTCCTGGTCTGTAGGAAGAGCAGCAGCACCACCTATCACCGGAGAGGGAAAGAGAGAGGATAGACAAAGTGCTACTCCTCCTGCCGGTTCTCGGTACAAGACTGGAGCCCAGATTTTCGAGATCACCACAGAGAAGCTTCCTTCTTCGAGCAGAAGAACCCACCCAGCTTAAATCTTTCACTGTACTCCTTCTGCTAAACCTTGCCGTGGTGCAAAGCCAGCAGAAGGAGGTGGGAGGGATGGAAAGGTGAAGGTTTTGGAGGAGAAGGGCTGAGAGCTGGTATTTACAGTGATAACAAACCAGAATAAAAATAACCTTCAGGTCTACAACACCCAAGGAATTGTTCATCACTCAGAGGGCACAACTAGGCCCAAGGGCCCTGTGCTCCAAGTTGTGCAGGGCTTTTGCCTTGTGGGTTCTGTCAGTCAAAAATCCTGGCACCAGAATTATTGGTATGGTATGAACCATATGTAGCTTGATTATAATTCAGAGTGATGGAACAGAGCAATCAGGAAATAGCCCAAAATCTGTAATTTCTTCTTGCCAAAGGCAAAATGAATCTTTCCATGTAATTGGATCCAACCCCAAAGGCATAGCCAGGAGTGCTTTTAACTTTCCGAGAAAGAAAAATTGGTTAGCTGGAGTGGCTGAGCTGTGTGGGTGCTGAAGTTTGTGTTGATTTGTTTGCTGGTGGTTCTGAAACCAGAATAAAAATGAGAGTTTGGATTAAGCCAAGCTGAGCACGTTTTTTTCTTATTCTGTATTCACAGCAAATCGACAAGCAAAAGATACAATTTTTTTGGCTGAGTGAATGATGTAGCTTAGCTCAAGATCAAATATTTCATTGCTCTGAACTCTTCTTTAGAAACTGGATATGCATACTTACTTCCAACAGAGGGAAAATCTAAGCACAATCACTGCCTAATTAAACCAGGAGTGGCTGCTAGATGTTACCTGCCAGGAGGATGAAGGAGATCTTTGCATCTGGTGCGAACTTAATTTGGAGGGACCTGCTAGGAAAAGTGGGACAAGACTAACATTTAATATATTCCTGTCTCCAGAAGGGGTTGTCTGTATCTCCTTTGCCTTAGACAAGTTGCCTGAATTCAGCCAAAGTGGCCCAGTTTCTCATATGTCCAGGAGCTGAGAGACTGAGAGGCTCAGAAAAAACCTGCACTGCTTTTATTTTGCCATCTGTGCCTTGCCTCACTGCATACAGCTCTCGTGTTCGAACTTTTTGGGATCCTTCCAGGAAGCCTTACAGCAAGTTCTGGCACCCATGCTTTCCTGTCCAAAAGGTGGCTTCTTGACCAGTATGGGCACCTCCAAGGGAGAGGGAGCTGTGACATTTTTGTGCTGCCTTGCACTGGCCTTTGGAGGTAGACAGGAAAGGCACAAGTTAGTGCTAATTGAGATGTGGCCATCTGTCAGACAGAAAACATGCCAAGGCCACCTTGTGACTTTTTTATACAGGAAGGAACCAGCCACTGGTGAAATATTTAGGTGCTACGGACCTTGAATGGAGTCAGACAAATATCTGAGATGATAAAGGTTCCTCTTGGATGTGATTAAGGATCTCCTGAGTCATCTAGCCCCTCACCTTAAATGCTTTTTCATCCACTGTGAAACTGCTTTGTTGAAATCAGACACTTCTCTGGAGCTGAGTGCCATGAAATTTGACCCATTATGGATTGCTCAGGCACCCAGTACGTAGGGACCTGTATATAAATATGGTAAGAGACAGTCCTTTCTCCAAAAATCTGGTACTTTAGGTAGCCAGGACAGTAAAAGCGAGCATTGGAGGCACCTAGTCCTGTAGGGGATCTCAGACCTGGATTTATATCTGGGCATGCTAATGGGTTAAATTAATTGCTGATGGATAAAGTTAAATTAAATTGATTGCAGATTGTCACATTGAGCTGGCTCACCCCCTTAAAGAAGGAGTACTGGGCGTGTGGAGAAGCCCTGGATCATCCAGGCAGTGTCAAGGGACTCAACACAAGTCATCTGGGGGAGATACAACTCTTTGGAAGCAGGAGGATGCTGAGCTGAGCCTTCTGTGTCTGATTCCCACCTTGGCAATTATGATTTAAGGAGAATGCCAGGCTCTTTTCTTGCTGCCTGCAGCCTACACAGTGTGGGTGAAGCCCCATAGCTTAGAAGCCTCAACAGCAGCTGTGCACAAAGGACATGAGGGGTTCCAAATTCCCCATCATCCTTCAGATTTAAACTAGTCAGCGCCTGTCCTGTAACATTAGAAAAACACTTTGGTGTTGGCAAAACCAAAAGAAAATGCCTTTTTCTTTCTGCACTAACAGGCTGTGAAAATACAGAGTTCAGATTTGCACTTCCAGTCTCCTGCTGCATCTTCCATGCTAAGGACACAAACCCACTGCTCCTCAGGATCCTGCAGAGCCTGCAGACCTGTTAAGGCATGGAGGCACTGACAGGACCTGCCCTCAGTGTTGTCTGCCTGGACAGACCATGGAAAAAGGCTGGACATGACAGGAGAAGGTCCTGAACATGAGAGAGAACAAGAGTGAGAAGCTGGTGAAAATTGGAGACAGCTCCATGAGAAACAATCAGATTTCCCTGATGTGGAGGAGAAAGATACTGATATGAAAACTCGTGGAAGGGCAAAGGTGAGGAGATAGGTCAGAAGGACAGGACATCATGGTTTGGAAGCAGTGTAGCTGAGGAGAAATGGCTTGAATACTCCACAACATTGCACTAGATCCACTAAAAGAATTAATCCATCTGGCTGAAAAATACCTAACTGCCAGGAATCCTCATTGAATTAACTGATTGAATTGCAGAGGGGAACATAAATTTATCTTTATTATTAATTTCCCTTTGCTTACCTGTCTTTTATATGTGATGAGTGGGTTTTCTTTCACATGGAGTAGCTGTTAAAGAGAGAGGACAGATTTTTTTCAAAGCAGATGTCCTAACAAGTACCCTAGAGGTACTCTGGAAATTCTCTGCATGTCCTGTGTGATGCAGAAACCCTAGGAGCTTGTGTTCCTAGTGCCTTATCTCCCAGGATGGCATCCTGCTCTGACTGGGGAGATGTTTTGAGGCAGGCATGCTCCACTTGTCTTAACCTAGCCAGAACTTCCAAACTCAGAGCACCAGGATGTGGGTCAAGATGTGTACAGGAAAGTTCCTCAGAAGCCTCAAAGACCCCTATGATTCCAGGGGGGAAAAAGGCATGGTCTTGGGAAAAATAAGCAGATTTTTGTCTCTTGCCTTCCTGTTCATGGGAAGAGGTCTGGGTCCCAAATTCCTTTTCCTTTTCACCTGACTCATCAGTGTCCCAAAAACCAGACCTCTTTTTCGTTACAACTATGAGGGGATCACCTACAGCTTGTGGTTCTCTGCTGGTCTGTTTGTATATTACAATATATATTTGTGTATGTATAGCAGAATTTTGAGATCCCTTCTCAGAAAGGAGATCTATAGTGGAAAAGGAAGATATTTTCCATGTGAAGACAATATTAAAGGTAGACAGGGACATGTCAGGGCTCTGGTGTTCAAGAAAAGTCTCCCAACTGAAATCAGTGAAGGGTTGTGCTTCCAAATTAATTGCATGCTTCTGTCCTTAGCATCTGGGCATGGAATCAAAACTGATGAGCCAACAAAGCAGCACTGAGCTGCTCCTGCGAGCAGTCACCATCAATAACGAGAAATACTAGGAGAAGGACTCTTTGAAATTCAAATCACAGGGAGCATCATTTAAAAGGGAACTCAGGAGGAGCAGAAATACCATGCACCATACATTAATTGTCATGCATGTGACAAAATCTTCAGCGTTGCTGTTACTTAGCAGCATTAAATTTATTCCCTGGTTATTAATACCATACCAGGGATGAAGTAATTAAACTGGCAGCCCATTTCCTCCAAACTGGAGGCCAGGCCTTCAGCTGGTGTAAATCAGAACAGCTACACTGCAGTGACTTGGTTTTACAACCAGTTGGGAAACGGAGCCATTTATTGTAAAAAGGGAGAGCTGGAAAAGAACTCGAACCCTTCATCACTCCATGTTGTCCCTTCTGCCCCAGGGTGAGGGTAAGCAAGGAGGGCTAAAGTCACTGCTCACCTGGAACCGCTCCCAGAGCACACTGCAAACAATCTGCTCCCAGCAGATTTAACAGATTACATTTGGAAGGTTAAATATTTAATGACATGCTAGTGATTTCTTCTAAATGGGTACACCCTGGATCCTATTTCTTTTATACCCAAACCTACCAAAAATATTCACAGATCTGTTTTGACAGAAATTAAGTGGGCAGGAAAAGAGCTGATTTAGAGTTCATCATCCTGTCCTCCCCTTTCAAGCCCTCCAGCTTTTTGCCTGCCTTCCTGGAGACATTTGGAGACATTCCTTCAGTCTGACCCGAGTTCTTAAGCACCTGTGGCATCCCAAACTGCCAGAGGTACCAGACTTCATCTTATTGTGTGGTTGCAAAAAATGTGTGCATGTTCAACAGCCATCTCTTCCAGATGAATTTTTTTTGCCCTTTTTTTTTTTTTCATTTCTTAGGTAGAGTTTTATACCCTTCTTTACTCAAGGCTGAGTTTTGCAGGCACCATCTGGCCCTGAATTAAAAATGGCAATTTTTTCCATTAAAATTGCTTTTCAGCACAAATTCTTTGAGGTTGGGGGCGAGGGGGGTTATCATTTTGTTCTCGTTGAGAACTTTGGCTTCCAAAATGAAAATTTAACCTTTCTCCACAATGTTTAGGTGTTGCAACTCCTCACTTTTTCATTTATGGAAAGCTGCAGTGTGTAAGGGCATATTTTGTTTTGGGGCATATTTTTGGAAGAAATCTCACAACTTCTGATTAAGAACCCCTCCATATTTCACAGCTCTTTCCACATTCCACATAGAGCTATCCAATTAAAGATACTTTGGATGAATAACCCAATAATTTTGAAGTCCAAATACCTGTATTTTTGGTGCTAGATCATTGCCAATCTTCTTCTTTCTTCTTCTACTGACAAAATACCACTATGTTACACCAGTTTTTAGTGGTGGAAATTTTTCTTTGCTTGATTAGTACAGATTCTCTCTTTCACAATGCCTTGTCTCCATTTTAAATGCCTCTTACCTGCAAGCAATTAGTCTGCCAGCTTTAGCCACCTCTTGTAATCCACCTGTTCTATAAAACACTGGAATCACTGGGACAGAAACCCTCCTCTTTCCTACATTTCTGTGTAACACTTACAGGGGAGGCAGAGAGAATCTAAGCTTTGGGATTTACAGCAGTCACTGCTTCATAATTAATGAACGATAATAATATTGAAAAGGTGGCTTTCCCCTCTTTTTTCAGTCCAAAAATCTCCTTTCCTCCAGGGAAAAGCAGCCCAGGGTCCCATAAGGAAATTTTCTACTGATCACCAAGAGGAAAACTTACAGAAAAATATGCTGAGCATGTGAAATGCAGAAATCAGTCCAGGCTGCTCAAGACAGTTGACAAGGCAGAGCTACTGCACCCAAATTGCTATGTCCAGCAGAGTTCTAACCTCAGAGGTGGTCAGTCAAAGCTTTGTGTGATACTCCTGCCGCCTCAAACTATTGGAATTTCCAACTACAACACACCTGGAGAAAAGGCAAGGAAGAAGACATTCACATTTTATGTAAAACAGCTTCAGCTGGGGTGAATTGGCATGGCTGATGTGATTAGACTGCTCTTCATCAGGTAAAACCCTAAGGATCCTATGGCCCATGATCCTACCCTAACTCTGCTTTTTGAAAAGTATAAAACATATGAACAGTTGGCTTTACACTTAACGAAAACAGAAGTATGCCCATATTCTCATTTTTTCATATGCCAAAAGACTTGGATACAGACTGCAGAGACTGTGATTTCAGGTACTTTAGTAATGGTTTAAGTTTGGTCCATCTTTCTTCTCTGTCTGAACATATCTTCTCTCATCATTATCGTGGCTTCATATTTTTGTGGAGGAAGCTAAGGAATTTCAGTGGAATAGTTCTCTGGGATGCACTGAAACCCAAAGGTCTCATTTTTAGGGCCATTTAAACAGGTGGGATGAGAAAGTATTCAAGCATCTTGGGAAAATCCTGAGGAAATTGTTGTCTTCCATCCCTGAAATCAGAACCTTCAAGGAAAATGTTCACTGCAAAGGCAGATTTAAAGAATGCTGAGGCGCTTTGATGGAGTGTGTGCCTTGGCTTTTCTCCTCCCACCCTGCTTTGCTGCTAGACAATGTTATGCCTTGGCTTCTTCAAACACAGATTTTCTGAGTGTCTGAAGTATCAGCTGGAGTATTCTCCTAAAATCACTCCCTAACACTCCTGTCCTGGGTAGGACACAGTACTTCTCCCATTGAAGAATCATGGGTTTCTGTAATTCCCTTGGGCTTGGGGATCTGCAGTTTGCTCCACAGTGACCCTTGAGCATAGTTTTGCTCCAAATGTACTCTTTGGGGAAGACTATTGTTTTAGTCTCCAGCCTAATCCAGTTGGTCCTCTGGCATGGCAGTTTTAAAGCAAACCTCACCACGACAGATAAGTTAATTTTCAGCTGTATGTTTCAGTATTTCCAGGCCTTGGCTGAAGTCAGAATTTCAAAGAATCATAGAATCACAGAATAGTTTGTCTCTGAAGGGACCTTTAAAGGCCATCTAGTCCAACCCCCTGCAATAAGCAGAGACATCCTCCACTGGACCACGTTGCTCAGAGCCCCACCCAGCCTGACCTCGAAAGTTTTCAGGGAGAGGGCATTTACCACCTCTCTGAGCAACCTGTTCCAGTGGTGCAACACCCACATCGTAAAAAATTTCTTCGTTATACCTAATCAGAATCGCTCTTCTTTTAAGGTAGATTTCTTCAGAGCTTTATAGTTCCTATGGGAGAGTAAAAATCACTTCAGTGATAGCACAGGCTTGATGTGTACAGAGAGGCTTCAGAGGAGCCTCTGGTCCAGCTGAGATGCTGCTGATGGACATCAGAGGTAAGGGCATACTCCAGGAATTAATTTGGCCCCTGAGCAGACTGTAGGATGCTGGCACCAACCCTCTCCAGGCTGGGAGATGGCATCCACTGGGACACTGAGAGCTGCAGCTCCCAGCTGACCCTATATTTGGGCCCAGCAAGAAATGCAGGGCCTCAGAGGAGCAGCAGCTACAGCACTGTAACCACAGGCACAGCACTTTGTCAGAGGTATGGACTTGTCCCCACTGCTGGGTGAAATTAAGCTGAAAGCTGAGCTTGAGGCTCCAGTTGCGCCCTGGAGTCGGGACTGCCCTGGCCAAGAATGGGAGGCTGTGCCAAGGCAGTTGCTTTCTCTCCCTCGCCCTTCCCACAGGTCCTGCGTCTGTCCCAGGATGGGTGCTGAGCAGGGACAAGTGAAAACACTCGGCCAAGTGCTAAATACTTTATGCTGTTGCCTGATTGATTTTAAACGGTGCTTACTTGGCAACGCCCCTCAGGACGGGTTACATAAGATCCGACGTGTTTGTTCCTAACGCTGGGGCTTGTAAACCTCTCGTGTGCTGGGAACTGCTGGAGAGTGTGCATTTAAAACTGGAGCTGCAGCACGGCTTGGCTCACGCTGCCAGCACTGCCCTGCACCCCCAGGGCCCATGGTGGGATGGCAGTGTCACTGTCTGCAGTGATCACACACGGGCATGGACTCCACACGCAAGATGGAGATGCAAAGTCATTCATTGTGCAGCCAGAATTTCCCCTAAATACCAGCACACCCAGGACATAACATCATATAAACAGGAAAGATGTTCACCACAGTGTCCCCCAATCACCTGGGGTAGTGCCCAGATTTTGCCTATTACGGTAACAGGTAAATAATACCCTATAAGGTCGCAAACTACAACCAGCACCTCTCACAGGTCCAACCCTGTCCCCAAACTCACAATCCTCTCTCTGCCCATCCCCAGTGACCTGGATACAGTCCCAGGGTCACTTACAGACCCAGGAAAGAGGCTCTCTCTCCAGCCTTCAGGGCCTGTCTCTCTATCACCACATAGTGTAGCCCAACAACTGTCCCCAGCAGTGAGTCGCTGAGGTGCGCAGTGGCCAAGCCTCAGCTGCCGTCCCTGTGCCGATCCCTGCCGACATCTGTGTGTCCATACTTGTGTTTGTGGCCTCTCCATGTCTTCTCACGTGTTTCCCCTCTTCAGGGAGCTGCTGCTCGTTTGCTTTTCAAGTGGCAGGTACTCCACTGCACTAGGACTGGGTGAGAAAAAGCATTGCAGGACTCCTCTTGGGATTGCAGAGACCTGCTGCTGCAGGAATCTTTAAAATCACCTTCACATGTGATTAAGAGTGTTTCGAGCCCGTGTGTACTCAAAATGATGTTCAGCTGGGAAAAAAGGGCCAGGTGGAGAAGAAACCTCCAAAGATCCCTTGTCAATACCACACAACTTCGTTGTTTTAAGTTTTGCCTAATTATCTACAATAACAGGGAAGGAGAGAGACAAAACTATGCAATCCTGGTGAGATCAGTTGTTGCCTTGCCAGATTTTCAGAAAGAGCCTCTGAGGAGTCTCAGAGAGGAGAAAGGATGGCATAGCAAACACGGCTGAGTTGTAAAGCAGCAGCTTTGATGTGTGAGATGGGAAAAGCTTCATTTTTCCGGAAAATAATGTACTTTCTATTGCACTTTTTCACAGTCCAATCAAAAGGTGAAGGACCAACCACGACAGCCAGCAGCACAGGCCAGCATCTCAGCTGCAATGGATGACAGAGTCTGTCAATCTGCCTTCGGGGTACAGCTGCTTGCTCTTCCCAGCACTCTGCCAGAAGTGCCCCGGCCAGACAGAGACTTTGGCAGCCCTCAGCCCTTTGCACAGCTGCAAGGAGGAAAAAACAACAGAGCTTTCCCAGCCCCTGCAGCAGCCTACAGCACCCTCTGTGCATTTCTTTTAGGTTCCTAGTCACAGATCCCGTCAGAGCTATGGAGAAACCTGGAGCTGCAGTGGGCAGTGGAAGTTTTGCTCTTGAGCCACCCATCCACCTTTTGTCATTTCTGGTCTGTTTGTACCCTGGGAAGAAAAACTTCAAAGAACAACTGTTTCCTGCTGGTGATGTGAGATTCCATTAATTTGTGCCATGCTGGAGTTTGAAGCTCCCTGGCACACTTTAAATTTCCAATTGGCTGTTATCTCTAAAGGGAACCTGACTGAGCAGCTGCCATCTGATGGCACTACCATCAGGGAGATGAGGAAGGGCCAACTCTGTCTCTTGTTGAGAGAGCTTTGACTGTTTAGAAGATGATGAGAAGCATGGGGAAGCTTCTTAAACTTTTCTCACTAGCTCATTTCAGTAATTGAGACTGATGCTAGCTGCATGCTTAAGCAGACCATCAGTCTCAGCTCTTATGCCACCAAATCTCTGGCAAGAGGGGAGAAGATGGGCTAGGCTGGAATAATAAATCTGCCCTAATCATCATATTAAGGGTTATCTTCATGGAACTGCTGTTATAAATCTGGTTATAAAGAAGAAACTAAATAAGGAGCATTGGGGGGAGTCTTATCCATGTCAGGAAGTATTTTCTGAGTTGTCTCAGTATGTGGCTAAATGAATCTGTTGAAACATTTTAGTAGGCAGAAAAGTCATTTTTTGACAAGATGAAAATTTTCCCACCCCATTTGTGTTACTCTTTTATTTTTACTTCATATGCTGTATTGAGCAATAAAGATTTTCAGTCAATTTATTTCCAAATTAGTTCTTTCTCACATTTTGAGGGGGATGTCTCATTCTTTCAGCTCTCTTGGTCCCCAGCTCGTGGCTGAGGGTCAAGGGATAGTAAAGCCTTCAGCACTTCTCTGGGAGGTGATTAACCCCATGCAAAAAAAAGCATTGCTTAAAAGCAACAGGGACCCCAGCACAAAAAGAATTAATATTTAAAACATCTGAGTTATACTGACTGGATGATTGGGTGATGCCTGCTGCTCTCCAGGGGCCACGTTAGAGACCTGGCCATGTCCATCTCTGTGTGGTAGTCCACTGAACAGGAACCAGGACGTCTTTTTGGGCCCTGCAGGCACGGGGATAGCAACTGCTGTGCAGCCCAAAACCTGCTGTGGATTATCTTCCAGGTGCACCAAGGTGGGTGTGGCTGGGGCCCCTCAGTACCAGCCTAGGAAGGTTCTTCCAGCTCTTCTCCAATTGCTGGTCCTCCTACCCCCTGGAGAGTCTTGGAGGAGAAATGAGGGGAAGCTGTTAGCTTCGTAATAACTGTTCCCTTCACATTCATTTTTTCTAGACATACACAGTTGGATTTTTGTATTGAGGGGGTTTGAAAAGCTATTCACACAAAAACAAGCATCTGGAATAAAAACATCTTCAAAGAATGCATTTTGCATGCTTCCCACTAAGACAGCAGGGTTTGTACTTAGCTGCAGGACCTGGCTGGCATTGCCTCCAGCAGCATCCGCCCCAGGTAGATGCCTGGAGCAAGAGCAGCTGCCTGACAGGAGCGGCCAGGAGAGCTGGAGAGGGTGCTGTGACTGCAGAGCTGCTGGGTGAGGCTGATGGGAGTGACCTCACACAGGGGTCAAAGAGATAAATATTCAAATTTGACTAATATTATATTTGATTAGCAATCAAATAGATTAGCTATTTCCATTGAGTATAAAGGGGCAATTTACTTTTATTTTTTTTTTTCATGTTTTAGGCAATAGATAGGCCAGGAAAAGTAGCCTGATTGCATGAACCAGACTCAACCCAGAGGAATGAAAGGGGCAAAAGAGGTTTGCTGTATTGTGGGGTGGAAGTAGTAAACACAAGGGCAAGTGGGATATGTCAGAGAAAAATCAGCAAAACAGCATAAAGCAATATTCTTGGGAGGACTCTGGGTAACTCGATCTAAGTTTTTTTGGAAATGTAACAAACAAGGTCCCTCTACAAATATTCCTCATAAAATCAAAAAATGTTTTGACTCCCTAGCACAAAATTCCAGACACTGTCCTCTTGCCTGTATGAACATCTTTGCATCTGCTAAAATTACTCAGATTTGCCCATTTTTTCTTACAATCCTGTGTGCCCCATGGAACAGGTCCTTCAAAAGGCAAACAAAAGACCAGGGGTAAGAAGCATCCTGCCTTTTATCAAAACCTTTCTTTTATGTGGGATTCTTGTATACACCTCCTGAACAGTGTGGAATTAAACAACCCATCTTACAGGTTGGCTTTAATTTTCATTTAATTTACTCGTGATCCTACAGCTTCTCTTTTATTTCCAGTGCACTGTGTCCTGAATACATCAGTTTTATTAGTATGGCCTGCTCACATAATCTCACAGTCTGCTCATCATCTTTGTCCTAAAGAATTTCATGTTCACAGCCTGTTTCTTGTGGTACTAATAAAAAACCCTCTTCATCCTTTCTTTGAGAAAGGATGCTTTGTTTTCCACCTTCTTCTTAAGAATTGAAGAGAAAAAAAGAGAAAGCGAAAAAACCTACAAATTCTCCTTATGGCATTCTCCTTTTCCAACAGTTCCATCACTGTGTGCTGCATTTGATGTCTTTCTAATGTCTCCCTGCAGCAGGATCGTGCTTCTTCGCCAAAGTTTTGTCCTGCCAGTTCCCCACTGTTTATACAGTTATCACTAAACGTTCCTGTCATATCTTAACCTTGTTGGTTTTTTTCTCTTCATCCTTCCCAGCACTCTGTAACCCGCTCTCACCTCGGCACACGGCCATTAACATACAGAGCACGGCTGCTGCTGTTGTTCTCATTATTACCATAATGGCTCGGGCCAGAGGAGAGAAGCAGCTTTAGGCACTGTACAAATAACAGACAATCTCTGACAAAAAGAGAAAGCTCCAGTGCTGTTCAAAATAATCGTGAAATCACTCCTGTGAGTATCCCCGCTCTTCCTTTAAAATATTCATTTTTAGCCATTGGAAAGCTGCTATTAAATGCAATGTGTTTTCCCTCTATGATGTTTTTTTGACAGAGTGTCCTGGGTACAGAGACAAGGGGGTGGATCTTTTAGCCCGGTCTATTCTATACCATGCACTCTCTTCAGGAAGTGTTTTTATTTGTCTGGTGGTGAATACCCACCTTTAGTGGGTACAACTCTCTCTTTTGCACACTCTTTTATTAATAATGTTGTGGTTATTGTGATTTTTCAGTGAATTTGGGTTCCAACCTATAATTTCTCCCAGTGTTCCTCCGTTATGGGAAGAAGCAGGGGGGAAAGGAGAGCAGCTTGAGTGGGTTTAATTTCTCAGCAGGATTTTAAACCAGCCCACAAGAGCTGACTATTGTGCATTATTCCTTCCTCAACACCTCACTTTCCAGCTACTTTTAGTAATGGCATTGGAGCCATGGCAGGTGAATCCCCACTATGCTTCCCTTGCATTGTTTCCTTGCTCCTTAATTCATTTGGGGAATTGTCTATATTGAGCCATTGCACAGAAGTTCGGATTGGCCACTGTGGCACAGAGGAGCAAGGTTTGGGGCCTTGGATGGTAGTGTAACATTGGGCTGGCACCCAGGGCAGTCCTACAGGACCAGTAAAGAATCATGAAATAGGAGGGAGCATAGCAGGGGAGTGGAACCGGGTGCTCCTTAAAGTCCCTTCCAGCCCAGACCATTTTATACGATGATTCCGTGATTTCTCAGAGTGGGAGCTGGAGGACAGAAGTGCAGGTGAGAGCTCCGTGGTTCTCAGAGATGCAGACACCAGAGCAGGATCTCCTGGTCCTGGATAGCAGGAATCTGGTGCCTCCATGCCTCCTCACATCCCAGCTTCCTCCTCCTTCTGCAACACATCACCCACCTACGGAGCACGCCAAGGAAGTCTTAAGAGTCTTTTCCACCCTAAACAATTCTATGATTCTGTGATTCTATGATAATGGACATTCAGAAAGGTCCCCAATCTCTCCCTTCCCCTGGTAATAATTCTGGGCGGTTATTGCATTAGACCTGTTTGAGTTTATTGTCTTGCATTATAATATTTCTTTGAATAAGGATGGAAGAAAGGGAGGGACACCATGGTGAGGGAACTTCAGGATGTGGAATTTTCAAAAACTGGGCTCCGTCCCTGGTTCAGGAGATATTCTCTGGCCAAGAGAGCACTCTTCACATCTTTAGGATGACGATTATGTTCCTGGCTGGTAGTGGAACCCTTGATTAATCAATATATGGAAGACACTACATTAATGCAAAGTTATTGTCCCCAGAAAAATAAGGAAATGCCAAAAATAGCGTAGTACATTTTGACAGCGCTTTTGTTATTTTCTTTTTATGTTCAGTTCCTCTGAGTCTGTCTTTTTTCTCGTTAGGAAAGCTTAATTACCATTTTCACTTTCATTTCATTACCGGGGCCAGGTTTTGGTGCTCTGTAGGCAGCCACTAATTGTTCAGTCCCCACATGAGATGAAGGCTTCTTGGAGCAAGGAGCACTGCAGGTATGGATGGAACAGACCCTGCTCTGGATGGAGGCAGGGAATTAAAAAACTTTTCATTACAAGGCAGAGCTCTAGGATCCCAACCATAAAGAAAGGCAAAGGTTTTCTGAGGTAGCTTTCCCTGCTTTTTAATGCTATCAATTTGGACCAAAGCTCTTAAACTGCTTTGTTTTTCTATTGAAGCAATCCTGGGGTTGAAGACGTGTCCTTAGATCTGTGCCCCCAAGCTGCTGGATGCCCATTTCCATAGGTTCCCATAATAGTGTGCCTAGCAGAGAGGCTGTATGGAGGCAGGGAAGAAGCTGACTTGAGGAAATTCAACCTCCAGGTGCTCCTCCATGGAGCACGACCATGACCAGCTGTAGAGGGTAAACAGAAAACATCAAGCTCTCCATCCTGCCTCCACCCCCTTTTTATAAGTACATAAATTTTATATTAAATTAAAACTAAATAAATTTTAATCATTTATATCAAATTTGTATAAATACATTTAATCATATTTTTATAATGTTATATGAATTTTACAGAAAACATTTCTGAATGTCTGTGGAGGTTGCAGTGGCAGAGGAGGTATTTGGGGAACAGGGCTGGAGGAGGAGACAGCAAAATAATGAACAGGAGGTAGAGGAGGAACCAAAGCAGGAGCAGGAAGAGCAGAAGGGCTGCCCTATCCTCCTGCCAGCCTGTTTTCCATGTTCCTTCTCACCAGGTAGGCTGCAGGTGTGGGGCACACCTGGCACCTTGCTAACTCTGCTTTTATCAGTAGCAGATGCAAAAGTAAGGTGACAGACTTGAAATTCAGGAGGCTGAACATGCAGCTTGGCTCCCCTCCTCTGGCTGGGAAGGGAAGTCCAGCCTGATGGGTGGAGTGATGTGTTAAATCTAAATAAGTTAGGCTGGGAGGAAGACTCAAGCTCTATACACTGGTTATCAGCATTAACACTTCCCCCTACCATGGCTCATATTTCCAAGCAGTAGCATGAGGGATGAAAAGAGAATTTAGTGGGGCCAGGGCACTGTCATTTACCTTTTGGGCATGGCCCCTGCTTATTTACGTAGTGCCAGGGGCTGCCAGGAGCATAAAGACGGTGAGACTCAGAAGACAGCCTTTATTTCAGCATGTGAGACAATCTCTCCCAAGTTTGTTGCAGCGGGCACCTCTTGACTCGGAAGTCCCAAACAGCTTTGGGAAAGAGCTGAGCTAACGGAGGTTTTGGGGGTGTGATGCACCTTCCCTTCATTTTCTTCTCAGCATTGCCCCGGGACAGTGTTGGCAATGGAAGCTGTTAGCAGTGGCATGAATGACCTGTCTTCACCTGACGAACAACACCATGGAAGTTTTAAGAATACCATTAACAATTATGTGTGGGCTGATGGGAGTTTCCAGCCTGGAATGCTCTGTGCTGAAGAAGCTGTGTGAAGCAGAATTGTCTGCGTGTGAATTACTCATGGTGTGAATAACTGTGGCTGAGCATTGTTCTGCACACAGAAAGGCTGAAAACTTTGCTCCCTCCAAGCTCCTGCAATTGGTTTGGTGATAGGGGAGCATATTAAGGCAGTCACCTGGTATTCCCGACACATCTGAGGGCTCATATTGCAGCACAAAACTCCCTGGGGAGGGAATGGATGAATGGGCATTTAAAAATGATCAAGGAATCTGTAATTCACATGTTTGAAGCAGGGTTCTCATTTTGCTGGCTTTGTTCTCTGCTGGACATTTGTAAAGATAATTCTTTCTGACAATGAAACCTCCTTTGACATTTCTGAAAGCTCCCACACCCAGAGCTCCTTCTGATCATTGCCTTTTAGAGGCAACCACAACTATTCTACAAATGAATGAAACCCCACAGATCTTTAGATGTCTCCAGTGACCAGAGCTTTAAACCTAAAAGCCCCTTGGACGACATATAAATGCTTTTTGTCTTATCCCAAAATTGGCTTCTGCAAGAACAGAAGACGAAGTGTTTGTCCAAGCACTGGTGCCTCCTACAGTGCTGATATAAATTAATTTCTAGCACCCATGGGGCTCTGATAGCCAACAGAAGCCGAGTGCAGTCTACCTGAACCAGATGGAGAATTTCTCAGGTCCTCACTCTGCAGAGGCAAGGAACTGTGCTTCTCTCAGTGCCTTTAGCTGTGTAACTCCCAGTCCTAGGCTTGAGTCTGGTTTTTCCTCATCTTGGGTGTGAAACCAGCTAAACTGCTCAGTATTTCCAGAGCACAAATCCAGCGACGTGGTTGGGAACATCTCCGCAATTGCAGCGTCAGTTTTTGAAAAAAAGAAATTCTTCTTGGTGGGTTTTCCCTTTTCTGCTTGTATGTTTTATTCACTGTTTATTTGGGTTTTGCTTTGCTTTCTGATTATTTTTTTCTATTAAGATACCTAAGGAACTCTTTGAACTACTGGCTTTCCAGAACAGGAGCGTGGACTGGGTTCTGGAGTGTGGTTTTCAGCCCTGACCCTCAGAGCTGCTCCTCACCACCTCTGGCAGTGTTTGCTTTGACTTTGATATGTTCAGGATCAAACCCAGAAGCAAGATGAAGAAGATTTAGACTATCTTTTGGGTAGTAGTGCCTTCCAGCATACCTCCCTCCCAATAGCCTGGGTGTTTTAAAAGAGAAATGAACCAAAGTAGGACTGAAGTAGGAATTGGAGGAAGTGAATGTGGATTTTCCAAGCCTCTGGCAGGCCAAGCAGCAGGTTCTGCATATTTATTGATTACAATGTGCTCTACATCCTAGGAGGGGGCATTCAGAGCTGAAGGTGGGCGTATTTATTGTGTCTGGTTCACAAATCAGCATTAATAAATATTAAGCAGTGGAAAGCAATTGGACTGCTGACAAGTTATTTTTACTTGCTTACATGCAAGAGGAGGGAGGGAGGGAGCCAGGCTGTGCTGTGAGCTCTGCACAGGTACAGAGGGGCTGAGGGCTTGGTGAAGAGCACTTTGGAAGGGACACAGAAGGATCTTCAAGCCCACCTCTTAAGTGAATGGTCCATACGGGATTGAAGCCACGACCTTGGCATTATTAGCACCCTGCTCTGACCAACTGAGCCAATCTCAGGGTCATTTGTCACTATAATGAATAAATCAGGTTCTGGATCCATGGGAAGCCTTGGTAATTATTTTTACTCGTTTTTGTTTGTTTTCTTTTGGCATCTTTTCAGCAGGAAAATAAACTATTAAACATCTGTCAATACAGGAAAATTGTAAAGGAGTCAGGTTTTGGGAGGTTTTTTTGTAGTTTGTGTAACCTGAAGAAAAAAAGTCCTTCCATTTGGATTACATACACAATGTATGGTCTTTCATTCTGCTCTGGAAGGATTTGCTTGAGGAATACAAAATATTACATACCAACTGCTTGTGATAAATTTAATCCTCTCCCCAGCAGCAGCATTAGGGGCCTAATTTGGATTTACAGCAAAGACTAGATAGCAATTTTTTTTTAGTGCAGCGGCATAAAAAGCCCCTCATGTGAATGAGAATCAGGCCCATTGTGTCCCCAGAGGTGTCAGAGGACACTTGTGGGAGCCAAGAATTTAATTCCCTGACATCTTCATTTTCTTAAGGATGCGTGTGGGTAGTTGTCAAATCTGAGGTTGGGCAGAAGAGCCCCAAAACACTTCAACTCCAAGTCAGTGACTGGGAAGATCAGTCAGGATGTCTGGAGTCCTAAAGCTCTTCCAGGGAATAGGAGGCAGTGACTTTTCTCCAGGATCCCTGCCCCATGCCCAACTGTCTTTAGTGGATCCCTAAGACAAGGTCTGTGGGAAGTTGCAGCTTCTGAGAAAAAAATGAACTTTTTTGAAATGTAAAGCAACGTCTCCATGTGATTTGCCAGATCCTTTTTAAATACATCTGCAAACCCCACAGGCCACCACCTCCCTGATCCCACCTGTGGCAGGCTCCAGTGACTGCAGGACCAAGCCCTGAGCTCTGCTCTGCTGTGCTGGGAGTAGCCAGGCTCCGAGGACATTCTGGAGGCAAGACTTGTCAGGAAAGGTAATTTTTTTTTTTTATGGGAGCAATTCACAGAGGTGAATAAAAGGGACAAGCTTTTAGAGCTCCCAGGTCCTTCTTCATGTCTGAAATAGGAGCAGCAAGAAACAAGCCAGGGAACTGAAACTCATAACTCTGGACACTGAACATCAGGGCCTCGATAGGGATATTGTTTTTACAGCACTTTATAATTCTTATCCCCTCCTCTCAGCTTACAGCTTCTTGTTAAACCAGCAATAAATTACCTGCTGCTCTCATTTTCTCTCTCCCTGTCTTTCCCAGAGGACTGGATGACTTTTTTACTTCTCCTCATGCTAAAAATGTTCCTCCTCCTCTTACTGGGTACCAAATACCTTTCCTCACCCAAGGTGCCGCCAAGTTAATGAATCAAATTAAAGCCTAAAATTAAATTGAGCAGTTATTCTCAGTTTGTACTTGGTGCTGCAGCTTGCATGTATAACCTAGACCTAAAGATAGGGAGGTGTGTGTGCCTGAAAATCAGCTTGTTTCACGCTGCTTTAATAAAATGTACTATGCCTAAATTGACTTTGTGCCACCCAAATAAAGCAGAATTCCCATGGTGATGGAGAACTGGCAGCCATACTGGGAACTTTTCCTGGCATACAGAGCTGCTCTGTGATTTTTGGGTCTGTGAGGTTTTGGTGAGGGTGAATAGCCCCTGGGGGGCTGTGGGTTAGCCCTGCCCTGCCAACAGCATGTGCAGAGGGTCTCATTTCCTAACGTGGTCCTTTGGAACCACAGGTTTTAATACCCACCGCTGGATCCATCCCACTGTCACTTCAGGGGTCCAGCCACTGGGCACAGGTGAATGAGTGCAGAGCATCCCTTGGCTCTTCCCACAGATGAGCCTGGGAATGGCAGAGGGAGGCTCAGGTTTAAGCCAGCTTGTCTGGAAGGATCTGTTTCTCTTCATTAGGCCAGAGCTGGTGATTTGAATATTTCCTTTAAGAGATTTGTTTTGGTTTGGTTTTTTTTTTTTTTTCCTTTCAAAACAACCTTCTAGGGACAAATTTAGCTCTGTGTGTTTAAAATAAATAAAGAGCACTTAAAGTGAGGAGTCACCACCTCATTTCAGTTAAATCAAATATCTCTGCTCACTGAAAGTGTTTGAGGGAGCCTGATGTTTCATTTCAGAAATCTTAAAAATATTTCTACAATTATTATTTTGGTTTAGCCATTGAACTGGAAAAGTGATTTATTTGCACAGCTCTGATTAAGGCAGAAAGAAACTTAAATAAGTACTTTGATTAATTATTCTATTCCCAGCTGAAAAGAAGTGGGAATTCCAAGTCAAAGGAAAGTATTGCTTTTCTTTTCTTCACCACTTTGGTAAAAGGCTTTGAATATGCATGTATTCCCTTCCACTAGGGTAAGGCTTCTGCACGCTGCTGGGAGCTGCTTCGTGACATAAAAGTCATTTGCATTTTGTCTGTCCCAGGTTTCGGTGGTATATTAATATTAAATAAAAATAATAGCATTGCTTTTCCATACTCACCCTGTTGTTTTGCACACCTCTTGCTCTCTCATTCCTATATGTTTCATTGCTGTTGTGCTGCCTGGGAGTCTGGAACAAGAGGGAGGGAAATAAAGGGTGCAGATTTGAATACTGATAACAGTTCAGCTGAAAATTGCAATGTTTTGGTTAATAACAAAAGTGATTCTACTTGGAAACGTGCCCTGTGCTTCTCTTTCCCCTGCTGTGGCTGCAGGTCCCCTGCTGCACCCTCTTCTCCCCTCTGCAGAAGGGGCAGGAGGGAATCTCTCAGAGATATGCAGCACACACGGGATGGGGAGACTGGAGCAGGGGGATGCCTGGATCAGGGAAGTTTTTGGAAGCTTTTTGGGGGTGGCAGGAGGAATCAAAATGTTAAATTCAAGAAATGTAGCTGAAGAGCTCTGCCCAGCTGTTGGCACAGCTGGCTGTGCTCACGTTGTTCTGCCTGCAGGCACCGGGGTTCATCAGGGAAACAAGAGTCCATCTCTCATGCAGGAATGCAAAGGCTCTGCTTGCCTCCTCCACTGTCTTTAAAACACATCTCAAATGACTAATGGCCAATCGATACAGGTATGGCTTTCTGGTTGTTTTGCTCAAAACATTGATCAATAGATGTTGCAGCTGTCTGCTGTCGAAGATGAGATTCGCTGGGACTCTTACAAAAGCTGAACCATTCTGAAGTCATTTCTATTCTCCTTAAATTGCATTTGAATTTCTCCTGAAGCAGCTGCTCGATGCTTGACCATTTCTCACAATTAGAGTTTTTTCACACGGAAGAGTGTCTCAAAGCCCTGCACTCCTTTCTGGCCCTAATCTCAGTGATATTCCTGCATGTGCACAATTCCACATTTTTAGTGGCTGGATCCAGAGGAGCAGGCTGTTGTCACAGAGATCCAAGTGAGAGCAGAGAGTTGTCATGGAAGAAAACACATTATTATGGCTTTTGTTTTCAGCATTGACTAGCCAAAACTTTTTTGGGCAGCATGAAAGAGCTGCTTACACACCTCAGTGCCTGTGGAACCTTGTCAGGAGAGCAAAGTCCCTGCTTACTGTCAAGCAGTTCTGCTGCTTTAACATTTGCAGGAGCAGGAATAGCATTGTTTTCCTTGAGACTGTTGAAAATAGGCATTGATAAGTACTTTGCAAGAAAAATGCCACTTTATTTTCTGGACGTGATTGATAGAGGGTGACGACAATAAGCCTCAGTCCTCCTCAGAGAGAGATGTCCCTCCATGTCAGAAATGTGGAGAAACCAAGGCAACAAAATGACAGGCAGAGGTGGACATCCTGTGTGAGCAGGTCACAAATCCTCCTGATCCATCCTTTTCACCTGCCAGCCGAATTGCAATTGTCAGGCACCAGGCAAATGTGACATTTTGTGACACTGAGCACCTGTAAGCACCCCTCACACACAGGAGGTGACAAGGAAACCACAGACTGACAGTGGTTCGTTGCATCCCTTGCAGGGACATGGCCCCACACTCCTGTCTTCCTTTCCAGAGAAACAAAAAAGGGAAGTGCTGGGGTTTTATTTGAGAAGCCCAAGAAACAGGCCACTAATATCCCATAGGGAAAGAGGATCTCTTATTCACAACAAAAAAAAACTCACCACTGGACCCCACACCCTTTCCTCACCACTCCCTCAGTGCAGGGAGGCACAGGAGGAAATGGTGATGGGATCAGATGGAGTGAGTGGCTGGGTATAAATGGACACATACTTTAAATAGTTGAGGAAATGGGCCCATGTGGTACCTTTTTTTAATGCAGAGTGCTCCTGCACATCATTAAACCAGTGTATTTTAGCAATTCCACTGTAAATTTTGAAGGCTCCAGCAGCTGCAGCTCTGACAACTGGTAGCATTTTACACCGCTCAGGAGCAGGCTGACCCAGCCTGAGATGCACTTTGTGTTTCTGCTGGTCTGCTTCCTGCCTCAGAGCTGGGAAAGTAAACAGGCTGAAGAGTGAATAGACAAATAATTCTGAATTTGGTACTGATCCCTCTGGGTCTTTGTGCTGGTGATGCACAGATGGGCTGACAGGCAATTTCAGGTTCAGTTCTGATCTCTGCAGACCTCCATAAGCCAGCCAGCTAGATAAATAATTTCAGTTTCTCTGCTGATACCCCTGAGTAAACAGATAGATTCACTTTCTGGCCCAGTCCCTCTAGCAGGCCAGTGGACAAGCAAACACAGTGACAATTCAGGTCCTGCTGTGAACTCTCACATCCTTTCAAATGTTGCTTTTGAATGTGAGCAGGTCCTGCTCTTCCCCCCCTCCCTTTGCTGAAGTGGGGCTACAGCTTTAGCTAGCAAGTTTGATTAAAAAAACCAAACTTTGTCCCTTCTTGTACTAATGCAAATCAGCCATGCTGAGAATTACTGCCTTTATTTTAAGAACTGCTGACTTTTTGAAAGGTCTGGTTGAAAATGGAACAACATCTCCTCTATTACTTCTGCCTTTTGTTTAAGAACTCTTTGAAACAATAAAATGGTGTACTTGCAGGATTTCCCCCTTGTATTTAACACCCAAATACAGTGATGGTATTAATATGAGACATCAGATTCAGTTTGCTATTTTGGGGTTTTTTTCTGTTTTTTTTTACTACCCTCCTCCCTTTGGTGCTGTGGAGGAAATCCCTGACTCTTGCTCCAGCCCCAGCCCATTTTTACAGTCCTGGATGATCTGAATCTACCTCCTTGGCCCTCAGATCTTGGCTCAGGACAGTTTTTGACTGGGGAGTCCCAACAGCCTCCCAGGAGCTGTGATCTGCTCCTACTACCCCATTCTTTTTTCTTTTATATTTTCTTAAAGAATATCTGTTCTCTTTTTAAATAGCTAATGAAAAATGTTTCACTAAGTGAAAAAAAAATCCAGATTATTTTGGCCTAGGACTGTGGGATCTGTGGTGACCACTGCAAACTGCAATTTGACCTCACACCCATTCCTTTTTTTGTCTGTGAGGAATTCCCTGCATACATTTATCAGTCTCTCTTTTCAGAGAGAGAATAATGAGCAAGACAGAGTTGAAGTACACAGTACTTTCTGGGATATTTCGTGAGATCCTGACTTAGAATGTCTTGATACAAGAGGTTAATTTAACCAGGTTTGAATTGAAAAATAAATACCTAGAAAAGGTGAGGTCTTTTCTGTGTCTTCTGGATTTGTGGAATCCAAGGAACCTCCTTTTCCTGCCTGATTTCCAAAGCTTAGGTCTGTCATATGTTGACTCTAGGGACTGGGTCTTTATGAGAGAGACTAACAGTCAGATGAGTTTTTTACATACCGGTGATGCAGTGAAATTCAATTAATTTGTTTGCTCTGCTTCCCAGAATGAGGAATAGACATGGCATAAATGTGAATGATGCCACCACTCTGGTTCCCTGTCAGCAGATAAATGCAGTCTGATGATGTTTCCAAGTCACACCATCCTTCCTTGCACACCCCTGGGTTCTGTGATGCTGCAGCAAGATGGGAGGACGCTCCACAAGCACACCTTCCCTGGCAGAGTGCTGTTGGGTTTGCACAGCTTTGGTGGAGAGGTTATTTTGTGTCCTGAGAAAACCTGCAGGAGGGACCATGAATGGAAAGTCAGAAAGCTGCTGTGTCCTTGGTTGAGGATTCTGGCAAGTTTAGCAGGATGAGACCCTGCCTGGCAGTATGGGACTGGTGTGTTACTGATGTGAGGGGGCAGGGGGGTGGAGAGTTCAAAAAGAAAATCCCAGGAGGAGTCAGGTGGGAAAGGTCATCACTGAAATTGTTTTACTCCAGCTGTCAGATTCTCCTCAATTGAGAGTACCTAATAGCTTTTTCCCAGAGGAGTGGAAATCTCTGTCCTTATATTCATCCTAAAGGGGGCAAGTTGACAGCTTTGAGAATTGGCAGGCCGTGACTTGAAGGCATTTGGTACAATTAAGTCTCTCTGTAGTCCACGAAGTACCACAAATGCTGCAAGTCAGTCCAAGGTAAAAGTTCTTTTTCCCTTTTGTTCAGGTCCTTTTGTAAGAAAGAAAGTGGTGCTGGCACCAGGAATTTCCTCCAGTTTTCTAGCTTTGCATTACATTTGCTGTTTTGTCTGATGTTGCTTCTCTGTCTCTGTCCCACACATCACAGACCTTTTTCTGCTCATCAGTGTTCCCTCACCCTTCTCCCTGGCCCCTAGGCATAACTTTCTCCACGTATCTGGGCATACCCACTGTGATTCACAACTGACCTCACTTTTTGGACTGTCCACAGCACTTGGCACCTCCCATCTGTATTAACAGGACACACACTCATGATTTTCCACTGGCTCATCCATTGAAGGCGTGTTTGTCTGTACATCAGAGGCTCTCTCCTCCACGTTTTCTCCTGAAATAGCAATGACTACAGGCTTTGGAGGTTTTGGAGCAGAGTGTGAGATTTGGTGGCTGGGGAAGAGGGAAGAGAGAGGGAGAGATGACTGGCAGGTCATGGAAATGTGGATAGGGATTGCCTGAATTTCCCTTAATTTTCAAATTGCAAAATAAGCAACACATGAAGCCAAAAGGAGGTAGATGCAAAAACTATCAGGACATAAACCGCATCCAACATGTTCTGGGTTGGTGAAAGCCACGTGCTTGCCTGGTTTCAAGGGAGATAGGAAGTGAACAGAAGAGAAATCCTTTCAGGGTAAGTAAATATGCAGAAACCATTTGTGGGCCAGGAGCCAGGCTCAAGGGAGCCTGAGATAGAGCCTCAGTAATACTACAGCAGTTTGTAATACAGTGAACTCTTTGGGTGTTGTCTGCTGGAATAGGGCTCACCTCCCAGGAGAGGGGAAAAGTGTGCAGGAAAATGGGTGGTTCCTGGAAGATGTTCCAGCACTGGCCCCAGACAAGCCTTTTGTGGCTGTTAGACCATAGCAAAAATTTAACAGTGTAATAGGGTCGTGGGGGAGAGGAGTGAACTGCTGTGATTTCAGCTATCCAAGACATTAACTTAGCGTAGACACTACAGTTCCAGGAAAGCTGTCAGCAAGCAGTGAAAGCAAATAGGGAATTTAAAAAAAAAAAAAAAGTTCTCTGTTATCTGAGAGAGGAAATGCAATCAGTTTAGAAGAGAATGACAGAAGGTCTTTTTTATATCTGGCCTCTAGAAGCCCTGGAGTATATTGGCTAAGGAAGATTTAATTGTGTGCCAGCAGCACTGCTGGGAGAGAGTTAAGAAATTTCACCTGGAGCTGGGAGAACTTCTATAGCAGATTAAAGATAAAGGGGGAAAAAAAAAAGGCAAGCAAGCAAGCAAGCAAAAAATCCATCAACTAAATCACCAGAAAAAAACACATTTTTCTGACACTGTGTTTCTTTAAGAGATTTTAACACCATCGTAGCAGAAAATAAAGTACCCCCACAAACCTCCTGTGCTTTAATGAAATTACAAGAAATGGTAATCATGGTATAGAGTAAATAGATAGGAGTGGGGACTGCCTAAACTGCTGGAGCTAGAAAACTATATTTTATTGCTCATGAACAGAGGATAAACTATCAGTAGTGACACTCCAAAGAGCAGCATGAATAATGAAATTTGCTTGAATTAATTTCAAGGAATCCTGATTGAAATTAAAGCCCCAAAGTGCTGTGAACAAGCTGTTGTGTTAGCCTGGGAAGCACAACAGTTTTGAGAGTGTTTTAAAAGTGATGAGTGAGTGTGACAGGTTGGTTCAAACCAAAGGCAGGCTTTCTGCAAGCTGTAATCCAGCAGTGTATCTTAGACTGAACCTTGGGCATTACTTGAAGAGGGAAAACTGACATGGATTTGCTGATGCCAAGATACATCTTGAGGTCTTTGTTTCACTAGACACACAGCCAAATGCTGGCGTCCCTTCTCCAGAAAGTGCAAGCACCAACTTCCTGCCCAAAGTTCTTAATTTGGGCCAGAAAGTAGTACTGGCTTCCAAAAAAAAAAAAAAAGAAAAAAAGAAAAAAACCAAAAGCTGAATCTGCTCACAATATAAAGAGATTTTGGGGAAAAAAAAAAAGAATTTTTTATCTGTTATTGATGCGATGGAGGAAAAATCTCTGTATGGGGAGGAAACGCTGGATGGATGATGCTGCTGAGCTTCCTTGCAAAGCAATCATCCTTAAAGGAAATCCAGGGAAAGAGATGGCATGGGAACAAAAGGCAATCCAACTCTGGTGCAATCAGAGGTGCAAAACCATGACTTGGCACGTTAAAAGCACTGATCACACAGTGATAGTGATGTGAGGCACCTGGAACGGGGCAACCCCAGAGAACCCCAGAGTGTGAAATGTGCATGAGGTCTGGTGATGGTGGCATTTGGGATTATGGCCTTGGATATGAGCAGGGAAGATCAGAGAAATTCCTCCAGCATGGAGAAGGCAGAGGCAAAGCTGAGAGCTCTGCAAATGCTGAGCTGGTTTTTGTCGTTTGAACAGGAAACAAGAGTAGGTAACTTAGTTGGGAAGTTTGGCATTCTGTTTTCTCAATAAAATAAAAGCTTATGGCTTTCCATCCACAAAGCACTGTAACAAGGTATTCATGGTCTTTAATCATGGTATTCACCAGCCAACAGGGGCAGTTATAGGGAATAAAGGATGTGCTTGATCTCAGAGCTGTCACTGAAATGCAAATCCCTTGGAAAAGGATGGAGGAGAGTCCAGTTTCCAGTAAATAAAAATGGTGCTGTTTTGGATGCTCCCATATCAATGCAGCCATATAAAGAACTGGATCATTAGCTATGATTTTACTCAGGAAAACTGAACACCACTGTAGTGTTCTCTTACCAGGATGGCGATATTTCAGCTCATTTAACAGTGGGATGTGTGCTTTTCATTATGCTGCTGTGGCAAAAGTGGAAGTGCTCATTAACTTTCCTGGGAATCAGATGCTTCTTCTGGATAAATGTGCCTGTCACAGCTTTACTACATCATTATGTTATAAGGGGATGAGCTGTCCTGGAAAATTTGCAGCAGATTAAATTTGAAATTAGACTGGATAATCAAGAGATAAAACCTTAACAAGTGAAAGAATTGTGTAAAGCAAGGCACAATGGCTGAAGGGTCACAGGCAGAATGGGATCTGTGAGCAAAAGGGATGTTCTGCACAACTTGGAGCCACGATGAACCATTTGTCATACGAAGGAGGTCACCTGGCAGGCACACAGAAGATGGAAATGCAGAACAGATCTCTCATCTGCAGATGGTTTTTCAGCAAAACAGATCAAAACGGTTTTTAGCAGTCAATCCAGACTGAAATGTTGGCATCTTAATATTAAAACCTTAATGGAGAGAGGAACAGAAATTCCCTGCAGTTTACAAACACAGCACAAATGGTTTACAAAATTGAGATCTCCACATAGCAGATTGTCTAGGGAAGGAGCAGCAGCCTACATCCAGACACAGCACTGGGGAGAAATGGAAAAAACTTCTGAGCAGCAGCAGTGCCTGGATTCTGAGCGATGCAGAGGGTTTGAGTTTCTGCCCTTGGAGGAGAGGGAGCAGCTCCCATCGTGGAGCCATGGCTGAAGACAGTTGCAGCACTCCGTCAGTGTGTCATGAGATTTTCACAGCTGGATTACTCTATCAGGCCTGGGAGAGTGCTGTGGAGAAACCTGGAGATAGCTGGAGATAGCAGCTGAGTGGGAAATGTGGCTCTGTGAGAGAACTATTCATCCTTCTGCAAAGAAACCATAGAGCTCTAGTGGGTGACCTGGCTCTGTCTGCTGGAATTTCTTATGCTGGGGCTTCTGTCTCTGGCTCTTTCTGTCTGCTGGGGTTTCCCTGAAGTAACAGGGTCATTCTCTGAGAGAATGACTGTCAATAGCAAATGGATATATTGGATTTCAGAAAACAAAATCAAAAGGTGGGGTCAAGACTCTGGGCAGACTGCATTTTAAGGGTTGTTTGATGTTTTGTTGGGGTTTTTTTTGTGTGATGCTGTTAGATGACTTTGGCAAGCTCATGATCTCCAGGTAGAGTAACAAATCAGAATTAATTTGTTTCTTCCTTCCCTTTCCATTTATCCTGTATGTAAATCTTCTGTTAAGAGACAGGGCTTATTTCTGCACCAAGTGAAAAACAGGAAAATTGTAGTAACTGGTAAGTCATGAGGAGTCCAATCCCTGTAAGTATTCCTGGCATTGCCCAGAAAAGTGGAGTTTTCAGCTTTGAAGGGACTATAATTGGCAGAATGTCATGATGAATTGTGTTTTGTGGAATCCTTTGTGCTTTGTAGGAATTGCTGTGTGTGAACTGGTGCCTTCAAGTCTGCAGAGGTTGATGTCAGAGTGCACTGCAGTTAACTGGTGTTTTTAAAATAAAGAAATTTTCCTTTAAAGAAAATGGAGGTGGAAGGAGTGGAAGAAATGGAAGTGTGAGTTACTTAGAATAGTTATCATAAAGCAGCAGAATTAACTGAACTTGACCAAGACTCCTTTTAAAAATCACTGTATAGGTCCCACTGGCTATGAAAAGTGGCAGCAAAGAATTTGTGAGAGTAGCTATTGACCTCAAATCTTTGACCATGTAGACATTAAACATAAAGCTTGTTTCTTGACAAGAGAATAAGAACAATCTTATTATTAAGTTATTTTTTAAGTGCTCCACAAAAACTTAAAACAATACACGTTTGTTTCTTGGTTAAGATGCCAGCTCAAATGCAATTATTGTAATTTAATAAAAATAAAAGTTGATGCTTTGTCTCAAAGTACCCAGAAATGTGCCAGTGAAGAGCTGTATGAAGAGATGGGAGGTGAAATCTTGAGGGCACTGCAACACCAGCTGTGTCCCTGCGTGGATTTGTGGGGAAACGGGACTGTTGCATCTCCAGCCCTGGTGAGTTTCTACAGTAGAGCCCTGCCAGTGTTTGCCTTGTCTGAGCTGGCTCCTGCCTTCTGCAGGGAATGCCTGTGCTCCGTGCCAGGCCACAGCTGTTTCACACTGGTCTGTGCATCCTGGCACACACAGACAGGTGGGAGCGGGTGGGTAACTCTGAGCACCCACATTCCCTGTTCTTACAGGAGAAAGCACCTCTTGAGCTGGGGAAGAAAACACAAACTCCTTCATGAACAGGGTGGCAGCTTGCTGGTGTTTTTCTCAGGTGAAACACACTGATTTTGACAAAGGTGGTTTTTGTTGTTTGCAACAAACACGCAGAGAATCTCTGCTGCTGCCTGAATCCCACTGGAGGATGCAGAGGAACCTGTTCATCCTGTTTCTATGGAAACTCATGCAGGGGGTGGGGGCTGGGGGACGACAAGGGAGGAACAGGGAGAAGCAAAATAAAAACTGGAACAAGTCTCTAACAAAGTACTCTAATTCTGTGCCGTTTGTTGACATTTGTCATTGAAGATTTTTGTATCACTGAGATGACTGCAAGGCAGTGTCCCTAAATCCAGAGGCAAAGAAGGCTTTAATAATGCAATACTGGACTCACAGAGACAGCTTAGTGCTAATTGTCCTCTCTCCAGTGACTTCAGGAGCACCAGATTGGAGCCTATAATTTCTGACATGCCCATAAGAACAAATGTTATTAAATTTCTGGGATGGAATCTGTTACCAAACACAACTTCACTTTTCCTTGGCTCTGCTGGGGAGATTTGTGTAGCTGAGCACTTCTGAGAAGTTATGCAAGGATCTGGGACTGTAAATATGCATTTTTGAACCTCTGCATCTTGCATAGAAATCCTGGTTTGCAGAGCAGCTTTATCATCACGTCTGAAGATGGACAAACCTGTATTTCAGAAATTAGCTAAGGCTCTGGTCAGCTGGAGTTCGGATCATTAAGAATGCTGTAAAATGCAGGAAAGCTTTTGAGATATCCAAAAGGCACCCATAGATTAGATACCAATTGGCACATCTGATCCTTCTGGGCACCCCAAAAGCCTGAGGATGCAGATCTGCTTGCACCTTTAGACATTTACAAAATCTTTTCAGCTTTGTTCGTAAATCAGTTCAAAAATGGGACTTGGACATCTAATATCCCATTTCAAAAATCTTACAGGCTCTCCTAGATAAACCAAGCAGGAGAAGAGGGAAAAAACCCCGCACATTTTTTTCCACCTCCCAGTTAAATGCACACTGCAGCACATCGTGCTTTGCCTGTGGGTCTGTGTGATGAAATAAAGCAATCAAAAGCAATGTGTAATAATGATAGCTGTTTCCAGAACTGTCAGAGCTCTGCAGTGTCCAGGCCAAACATCCCCAAAAACCTTTATTCAGCTATTTTTTTCCCATACGCTGCACAGATTTATTACCTTTGTTGACTTTCCAAATGTTTATGCTTGGAACATTCATTTGTCAAAGCCGCTTGCTGCATCTGCAATCAATCTCTGCGGTTTCAGCGCCATGGACAGCAGTATGAAAGCCTTGTTTTAAAGATCACCTAAACCTTGCATTAGTCATTGTTGCAGTGTAAGGGAAGCAGGAATAATCTATCCCAAGTGCTTGTTCAGAACTGTGTCAGAGAACTTGATTTGTGTCAGTTGTTGCCACGGCAGCTCAGGCTTGCTGGACAGACAGGTCTCTCTGCACCTTTATTCAGACATGGTAAATTGCTGACACAAAGGACAGATGCAACTTTGCTTCCCACAGTGCCTCCAACGAGGCTTGAAACTCTTCAGAGTAGGGAAACTGAGGCTCAGTTTGCTGAAAATTTCCCCAGACCATCTAACGATCCCATCAGCACTTATCCTAAGGGATCGTTCCCAGTGTCTTGGCGAATTTCCCCAAGCCGTAAGACCCAAACTGCAAGGCAATTGAGTCTTAGCTGAGAGAAGGCAGGCCCACTTTTCCCTGTGTATGCCCCTGGAAATAAGCCAGTTTAAGTGTGCCCTCAGCTGCGTTGAGGGCCTCTGGCCTGGGTGGACTGGCCAGCAGTCATTGTCTTTCCAACGAGTTCATAAAGTGCAAACCCATCTGCAGAAAAATCTGTTCTGCTTCCCTGGTGACACGGTGCACTTGAGTGAAGTCTGCTTGTTTTGGAAAGACTCTGGGCTATTTTTGGCAATCTCATGCATTTATACATCTTCCCCAAGTGCCAGAGAAGCTCCCAACTTCCTACAAATCTCCTTTCAGAAATCCTTTCAAGGAGTAGCATAAGCAACCTTGGCTTCTGGATGGCCCAGATCCAGGCCATCAAACTTCCATTGGTGTGACAGGCATTTTGTTTCCTCCTGGCTGTTTCCAGGACACCACAAGGTAATGAGAAGCACAAGGGCTTGCATGGATTTTAGGTTTTGTAGTCCCTTCGGTCCTGAATCATGGTCCATCTCTACCCCAGGGTTTATACCCTTCAGGTCCAGGCTGCCAGGTGACCTCTCAGCATGCTTTGCACGAGTGGCAGAGCAAGGAATTGGACTGATATCCCGATGGAAGATGGAAGATGGCCAGCTGCCACCCATTTTAATGGCAAGATGAAACCCAGGGGCTGACAGACCAACCCTCTGCATCCTCAGCCTGGCATCCCCCTCCCTGCTACAGGAAAATTCTGACCTCCTGCTTTGCCCAGCCAGAGGTACAGCACACCCTGGGTTTGCTGCTGTTTAGGGTTGTGGATTAAAGCCACTTCTTGGCCACTAAACCCACTCAGTTGTGATGAAGAACTGTCTTCAATCTGTCCATGTCCCGTTCCATGGTTCACGTCTATTTATGCACTTTGCATTAACACTCCCACCCAGTGCTTTTGGGGCACTCTGAGGACGAGTTTCAATGGATGAAACACCTGCACTAGCTCTTGAGAATAGCAAGTCTTTGCCCATCCACCTCTTCATCCATCTGCTCGCTTATCCTCTTATGCTGGTGGGCTCTTTGTGTTATAATGTATTTGTCACATATCTAAGGATCTTCAGCCCCAGACATCCCAGCGGGTGACTGGAAAATAGACTGAATTATTTAAAAAGAAATTACATTACCAAGCATTTTGCTCCCCATTGCCTCCCTTTCCAAGGAATTTGTCTCTCTAGCTGCTGTTCAGCTGGCCCTTCTTGGGTATTTTTGGCATGAGGTGCCATTCCAAGCCCTTTGTGAATATCCAGCATCCTCATGCTGCTTCCTTCTCTAAGGAAGATGAACAGAGAACCACACTCATGGCAGGAAAAGGTGGGTGCCAAAAGGGTGAAAATAGCTGTGGAAGAGCTCTTCCTGCCCACTCCATGCTTTAGGTCATTTTTCACCTTCAGCTTAGCTGCCTTCTCTACCTGGGCCAAAGAAAACCTGCATTATCTAACGCCAAGCTTCTTTTAGGAGAAGAAAGTTCTTCCTTTCTTTGGAAAAATAAAGTTCCTGCATTTGTTGTGTTGCCCACAGAGCCATGGAAAGAACTAACTTCTCCAACCACCTACCTAATCCTGAGCACTGTAGAAAAAATTGTCCAGAATTGTTCACTCGAGCCCCAGGCTGAGCCCTGTCTTTGTTGTCACTGGACTTCGCAACAGAGATTTTTGCTTTTCTGTCAGAGAAAACACCTGCAGCCTGGATTTCTTCTTCCCTGTGTGCTCCCCCTATAGCTGCATCCTGACCCAGGTGTTCCTGGTGTATGACCCAGAGATGCTTCTGGGACCGATTTCTGCAGACACCTCCTCAATGCCATGGGAGTTCAGAGCTGGTTCTTCTCCAGAGCTCTAGGAGGCCTTTTGATAGAAGCTCAACCCAGACTTTCAGCTTTTTGGTCACTGGAAAATCCGAGACAAAGAAGAACAGCCCTGAATTCACAAAAACTAGAAATTTCATCCTTTTCCCTCTCCCTCCCCCATCAAAGAAGCCCTTGAAACTGGCCATTAGGAGATACTATTAATGCCAAAAATGTAATAGGAGACAAGCCCACATTAGCTGCTTTTATGGCTAAGGAGAAAGTGCTGACTTGCAGCAAAGAAAATTTAGATAACAGCTCTTTGGAAAGGTTAGGAATCCACATCTCCCAGCCTTACAGTATCTACTAGTTGGTGAAAGTCAGGAAATCATTTTGTTTTGGACAGATTGCTGTTTCCTGGGGGGGGCTTATGCCTTCCCAGTAGGAAAACAGTTATGAGCAGTTATTCAATCCTGTCCAGCAATTCTGCTTTCATTAGCATTTCGTGCTCTGCACTGATTTCCAGCTGCAATCACCTATGTCCTGGGGACTCGTGCTGCTTAATCACCTGGCATTATGCTAAAGCCCCTATTTGATCAAACAGGTACCTCATACAAAACCAAAGATCATTTCTGTTTCCAGGACCTTTCCTAATACTTTCAGTGGTGCTAATGATTTGAGCAGTTCCAGTCTCTCTGTCCCTCTTTGGTGACAAACTGTGAGAGGAGCAGTGACTCCTCATGGCCAGGATAAATTTATTTTTCTTCAGCTGCCACTCACAGAGTGCTTTCCCTGGCAGGCAGCTTGGAGAAGAGTTATTTGTCTTGAATTAATGAATCTTTGCTTTAGATCCCGTGGGATATGTTTTCATGGATGCTTTGTTTTGCAGTGTAATTAATGTTATCAGTGTTAATGGATTCTTCAAATCCCTGCATATCCTGCTGCCACTGTCCCTCATGTTCTTACATGGAATATGTACACGAGGGAAGCAAGAATCAGAGAGAGACAAAGCAGAGCCTAGAAGGTGTGGGATCAAAGGCATTGTATCTGAGGGACACACCTGCACAGGGAAATCCCTGCTCAGATGGGGGCCTCACGTGGGGAAACCTTACTGGAAGACCCAAGGGTTTATTCCCAAATGTGGTTGTGTCCATCAGGAAAAGCTTTCTTCTGGAAGGTGTGAATATGGAGACAAGGAGAGGGACAGCTCTTGACAGAGCTCTGTACCCTGCATCCCTCTGGATAATTTTCACTGGGAATCTTCCCTCACCCCCATGCCCATGCAATAAGAACTGGCAGCCCTTTCTTCACCTCCTGGGTCCAGCACTAAGCTCTCCCTGCATTCCCAGAACTTTCTGAGGGGTGCCATGCTGCTTCCCATGGATCTGCCCTCACCAGTCTTCCTTCCCATTGTCATTGAGTTCACCGAGAGCTCCCAGAGCTGGAGCAGCAGAAGCACCCAGAATCATGTTCCACAGGGCAGTCTTGGCACAGTGTGCAGCCTCTTCCTGCTGCTTTTCCCCCCTGCCTGAGTCTCTTAGGCATTTCTGGGATATGGCTCCAGAGATGGCATGATGGAGCCAGAGACCTTCATGTCACATCACTAAATGTGCATCCAGCACATCCTTGCATCACCGCCCTCCCCCTTCTGCCACTGCTGGCACACGTAGATATGTTTGGGGAGGCTTTGGGACATGAGCCTGAGTGCTTCCACAAGCAGCTCCACCAGCCCTGCAGAGCTAGGGCAGGGCAGCATCAGCAGATGAACTGAAGCCCCTGTGTACTCAGCTGGACGTAAGGCAGAGCTCATCCTGCCTGAGGGTGACAGGAGACACTTGTCCCCCTGTCCAGAGCTGATTTTCAGGATTGCTGTACCTCTGTGTCTCACTCCTGCTGTCCAACTCCAACACACACCTGCAGGGAACATCAGATGAAAGGCAAGGAAAAATTCCCTAACTTGTGTACAGACCTATTTCTTATGATTAATTGAAGAAAGAAGCTGTCCTGTATGAATAAGAGACATTCAGCTTAGTGTCTGAAACAAAAGATGCACGAAGTAATTAAGATTATCTTGAATTTATTTTGGTTGATCTCAGATGAGAGGGCTTACTTAACAGCTTTTCAGCCCAGCTCATTTCTCCTCTCTTCTTTTTTCTTCCTCCCTCAAAGACAATTCTAAACTACAAATGCAATTCAGAAATGATCAGCATTTGATGCAGCTGAAATGATACTGTGAAATGAAAATGTTTTCGTGACTTAAAATATTTTCCCACATTTTCTGCTGAAGCAAATTCACAAGTAGATATTTTTGTTCCCTCAAAGCTTTATTTTTTTGTTCAAACTTTTGGGTTTTTGTTGAGAACAAAACAAAAGCTCCTCTGCCAGCTCACTTAGTTCTACTTCAGTGGGTGTGCTGTTTGTTGTGAGCGTAGGGAATGTCACAACAAATTTGTTCATTTGAGATTTTTTAAAACAAACATACAGAGGAGGCTGAAAACTCTAAGTGGGCATCTGCATTAAAAAACCCACCAACTCAAATATTGAGGAAAATCAGCTTGTCCTTAACAAAAGGACATGTCTCATAAAGCCAGTACTGGCTTTTTCCAGGGAGAAATGTATTGCTACATGAATAGGAGCCCATGTGGGAAAACATATTTATTTATGTGAATGCAGGAGAAAATTGTTTTTCAAGTAAGATCTCCCAATTTACATATTCAAATATTCCCTAACCTGACCTTTTACCTTCAGGAAAGCCTTACCGAAGCATGGGATCAGAAGCAGCATTACCAAGCCAGCCACGCTCTGCATTAAGCTCTGCAGGAAAGGTTTGTGTAAGACAAACCCTGACGCGTTCCAGAGAGAAACCCGGTGCTCTCCAGGGAGGAACACGCAATAGCTGCAAGCCCTGGAGCTTGCATAGCAATTTTCATCATAGCCTGGAGCAAATCAGGGATTGACTCACCTCCAAGGCTGTCCCCACCAAGCTGCAAGTCTCAGAGATAAGTCTTGATGTAAACTAAATCCCTACTTTCCCTCGTTTTTTAAGGGGAAATCTGCAACTCCTGGAAGGGTGTGATTCACAAGGCTCCCCTCCTCACCCCACACCTTGCACCTGGGTGACTGCCATGGTATTTCCAACTCCATCTATTGCTGTCCCGGCTGGCCAAGAGGAAAGAAAAATGGTCCCCCCTCTGGCCAGAAAGAGGCAAATCCAGTCCGATGGGCTGACCAAGAGTACAGGCAGTTCAAGGTTGCATTTCCAGCACGTGCCTCTGGGTTTTGGGTTGGCAAAAGACAGCTTTGCCTTCTGAGAACTCTTCAAGTTCAGAGAGACACTTTTTTTTGTGCACAGAAAAGTGCAAAAATAACTTAATTGTTTGGAACTCTGCACCCATCCCTTAGAAGGAACGGAGCAGGTGCTTTCATGAGAAATAAGAGTCTCACTGCCATCAGCACAGGCGTTTTACAAGAGGGGCTTGCATAAAGAAGTTAATTTGCTGGTCTTGAAATGCAGGCAACTTATCACAGCCAGCTGTGCAGTAAGCACTGAGCAGGGAAGATAAATTTCTTCATTTTTACAGAGTTAAATCTTGCTAATTAAGACCACATTGCTGCTTGCTAGAAAGAATTTGCATTGATATCTAATATTTCTCACATGTACTTAGCAGAAGTGAATGTGGCAGCCTGTCTGGAGCACAGGCATTAACTTCCTCTGCTTCCCCAGAGCATTGGTTTTGAGGAAAGGGCCCTTCATCAGCGTGGAGGGCTGTGCCTCTGTAGACCTTCTTTTTGGAGGAATACCCCTCCACTGGTGTTATTTGTAGGCATTCAGACTTGTGCCCCCCTCCCCATCTGAGAGTGCAGGAAAGAGAAGATCGGGGTCTTTCTCCAAGACACTGAACTAATGCCTACGTGGGATGAAATCCTCTCATCCCACTAGTCCACAAGGACAAGAGATGCTTTCTAGTGCAGAGACTGAAAAAGGCCAAAGGTGGGATTGCAAATCTCCTTCTGTACCTGCTGTGTGACACCTCTTTAGCTGCTGTTTCAGAAGAGCTGCAAAGCTCTTCTGATGCTTTGGTTGTGAGAGACCTTTCTTGCAATGTCGAGCTGGTGACTCAGTGCAGGGCTTGGCAAAGGGAAGAAAAGGAAGAAAGGGGAAATATTCTCCCCTCAGTGATTCAGTGAGCTGGATTCCCTGATACTGCCTGCCACCCAGGACACGGGGCAAGATGAGCCATGGATTTCCCTCGTGCCACTTTCCAGCTGGGCAGGAGACAGAAAGAAAGGCAGGGTCCAGGGAGCTGGGAGGAAGGGAGGTGACCCCACCAGACTGAAGGAGCTGAGGGATGGAACGTGGAGCAGTACTCACCTTAGCAGTGAGCTCAGGAGGGGATCAGGCTGAGGGAGGCAAAGGAAGGCTTGGACAGCAGAGCTGGGACACGCTGAAAATCTTTGCTAAATTAGCACCAATATGCTAATTGATTGAAGGCTTTTAAATGCCAAACCATGTGTCTGTGTTTGCAACTGAAGAGACATGAAAGAAGGATCTTCCATCACACGGCAGGTTCTGTTGTTTCCAAGCTCTCTTTAATTCCTAAATGGAACAAACAGTCAAAAAGTTTGAGATTTTATTGCAAAATCCCTCTTTTAAAAACTCCCAGTACAGCCCAGTGCTGGACAAACACATTTCATAACTTGGTGATAATATTGATGGCTGTTTGCATCCAATAATGCCAAAGCAACCCACAGCAAAGTAGGCAGCACACATTTGGCTCTAAAAATGATGAAGCCAAAGCACTAATGCTGCAAATTGCAACGTCCATTTAAATGAAAATGAATGGTAATATGTTTGCATAAAGCCAAAATGGAATTTAGCAGGGAAAGCTCTGAAGCAGGATATTTTGTCACTGGAACAAATCATCAGGAGGACTGAAACACACTGGCTTGACATTATCAGAATGACCTGGGCAAGGTGAAAAGATTTGTCTTGACATTTATTCGTGGATGGATAATTTTGCTGACTGGATTTTCTACAGGGAAACCATTTTTGACTGTTTTGTGAGAGTTCTACCTAATGAGCCAGCAGGAAAGACCAGTGAAGGGCACTAGAGCAAGCCCTGAGCTGCTGAACCTTCCCTACTCCGCTGTCACTGGCAGCAACAGTGGTATTATTGCTAATTCTTTCCATTCAATTATGAGCCTTGTTGGTTTTCAGCTTGGGGTTTGGGTTTTTTTTCCTTAAATTTTCTGGTTTGGGAGTTTTCACAGGCCAGGAGAGATCCAAGATGCTGCTGCAGACAAAGAAACCCATTATTAAAAACAGATAAGTGGCTCCTTCCTCAAAAAATTCCAGCTTTTTCCACAGAAGGTGAATTTTCCGGCAACAGGTTGTGTGGTTTTCCATCCTCTGGGATATTCTCTAATTATTAATAACTTAGATAATTACAACATTGGTCTGGACTCCCACAGAGACAGGCGGTTAGCAGCCCTGTAGCCACAAGGCAGGGAAAGCAGCCCCTTCCATGTGTGGTTCTGCACAAATCAGTCACGAGAGATGCTGCACACAGATCAGGTACAGGTGGGTTCAAACCTGGTGTCTGAAAGTTCTTTTCCATCTCCTGGGAGAGCAGGGCTCAGCAGTGACCTGTGTGAGACAGGTCACATGCTAAGCTACGGGCTGTGATGGCGGGTGCCACCACGTCACTGTGCTCAGAGGTGGCTGCAGAGGGGAGCAAAAGGGCAACCAGACAGCAGGGAGAGGTGTGGGAATGAGCAGATAAAGGATCCAAAGAAAGGCAGAGCAAAAAAGAGCCTGGAGGTGAGCCTGGACAAATGATGAAATACATACCCTCCAAGCAGGCAATTAGCAACAAATCTTCAGGCTGATGAGTCTTTCAGCCTTGCTCAGTGCAGCCGTGCTGAGGAGTGAACCAGGGTGTTGTAATTGGTCTGGGACGTACAGGTGATGAACTGAGCCTCTTCTGGAGGAAGGTGCACCATAACTCCTGTGTCTCAGGGCCTTGCACCTGCTTGGAGCTGTTGATAAATCACCCTGGAGAAGGTCAGGACCACACCATCATTGCAGTGGTGAAGAACAGGAAAGCAGTTTTGTGCCAGTCACCCTCAGAATCCAACACTTTTGGACTTTTGCCCTGAACTTTGTACTAGGCATGAGCAATAGGTAAAGCCAGAAGGTAAATCCAGACCTTGTGTGGTTTAGAGACGAGGTAATTAATAAATTGAGACTGCAGCTGCACTCTTTCAGCAGAGCTGAGGGTAAACAAATCTGTGCTGGACTCCTTCTCCAAAACAAGTCTGGAGAGCATCTCTCAGGGGCCACCGCACCTTGGCAGCAGGAAAAGAGGTGGGAACTGATCTCTGAAAGAGGATCTCAGAAAAATCTCCTCTCAGCCCCTCCAGAGACCTCCACTTCCTGCTGCCTCTGCTCCATGTTTACCAGCAGATTCTCCCAGGTGGTGTCCCACCTGCTCAGCTCTTTTGTAAGTCTGGCCCCTGCAGGGGAACTCTGGTCCTTCAGAAAATCTGCTTTGAAAAGAGTGGAATGAAAGCATGTTGACTCCCATGGGAAGGTCCTTGCTGTTTCCAGCAAGCTTTGGCTCATGCCAATTCATTTCTCTTCTCTATTCCCAGCAAATAAGACAGGTTCAAAAGATCAGAGTGAAACAGGGTTATGCACTTCACCACTGATGTAGCACAAAGAAAATACATGCTGTCCAAAGAATAAATGAAGTCACACTCTCAGTTCTTAACTTACTTTAATTGAGTATATAAAAGAAGACTAAATTTCATTATCAGACTCAGCAGGAAAAGCTGAGCTGGAGGGAGGCAGTTCTTTATTAATTCTCAGGGCTGTACATCACACATTATGTCTGGCAGAAAAAAAAAAGTGTTTTCACTTGGAGGGAAATATTAATTTTAGCTGGAAGGAAACAGTGTCTAGCGTGAGCACACCAACCCTTCTCCAGCAATATGGTTTAGAATCTTAAGGTAAATGTTCTAATTGCCAACTTTCTCTCTGTAATGCTCTAATGTTTTCAGTAGCCACAATTGCCAGTGGCACAGAGCTCCACAGTGCAGCCAGGTGCTCTGTGAGGAGGCAGCAGAAGCAGGGTTTCTTGGTGTCTCTTCCCTTTTTGTCTTCCCATCCAAAAAGCATCTTTTGAAGTGGAAAAATCTTTCAGGTGTTGAACTCCTACTAAAAGCCAGAAACTCTTTTCTTCTGCTGTCCTGGTGCACCAGTGGTGCTGCTGCAACTCAAAATAAGCTTCCAACACCTGTGAATTATCTTCTTCTTCCCACTTCTGATTTTTTTTTTTCTCACTTTCTCATTTCTTTATTTCCTCTTGCAGGAGGAGGACTGGCAGGCTCTACCTGGACTGCCACCATGTGTTAGTTAAGTGACTGGTTAGAGGTGTCAGAGCTGTAATGCAATTTGTATTCATTATGCCTCTCCAAAAGAGCAGGTAATTTGAGGGAAGACTGAAGCTGTGGACAATTCATTAGATGCTCATCTCAAAGGGAAGTGTGCCAGACAAGAGAATCTGATATGCTTCTGAATACCTGGGATTGATGCAATGTTCCGTGTTAAAAATACCTTTCACAGTTATTTTGGAAAATTTGCCTTTAACTGTGGGGAATTGTCAGCTTGTCTGAATCATGGTGGATCTGAGCTTCACACAGATGACTTAGCATGGATGCATTAGGAAATTACAATCAAAGCCCTGTTCCTACCAAAGCATACTGTGAAATTTGGGATAAATCTTCTAATTGAAAACTGCTTGGTGTTACACCGAGAAACGCCAAACGAGACGGTGCTGGGTTAGATTGTTCCCTGTCTCAAGCACCAAGGACAAATTCAGGCTCCCAACAGTGTCCCACAGTGAGATGTTTTTGCACCTGGCATTGAGAAAAGAATGCCCACTCTGGGAGCTGTGTAGGCAGCTTCTCTTCAAGGGTGTTCTACCACTTCTTGCAGTAGCAAACACAGAGTTCCACAAAGGCTGGGACCTCTGAGGCGTCCTCGCCACCCTCACACATCGCAGCACCTCCCTGCTTCAGGACAGGGCTGATGCCCATCCTCACAGAGACTCCTGGCAGACCAGGCCAAACTTGTCACCTCCAGGTCATCCAGCACTCTGAAACACACTCAGCTCCAACACCATCCCAGTAGGAATGGGAGCTGGAAAGACACCAGAAGTGCATCACGGCACATTAACAGAGGTAACCCACTCTGGGGGGATCAACACCCCTCTTTGAGGTCAGCTTGTTAGGATGAGAGAAAGTGCAAGAAGTTCTTGTGAAAATGAGAAGTTTCTGCTGATTTTTCCACTTTACTTTTCCTGGGCCTAGCAAAGAGAGTAATTAGCCTCTTACCTCTTTACTACTACTTTCTACCTACTAAAAAATGATTGGAAGTCTCTGCACAGCCTCATCTTTTCTGGGATAACCAGTTCTTTCCTCTCATTCTGTGTGTTACAGATGGCCCCTCTGTCTTGCTGTCACTCCTTTCTCTGCACTGGCATTTTGGCAGTGTCCCTGCATCCTTCTTGGATCACAGCTTCACCATCTTGATTCAAGACCCTGCCATCCCTGAGGTGAGCAGATCAAAGCACTGTCTTTCAAGCTCCACTCCCATTTTCACTATTCCAAATCAGATCTGACCTTTTGCTAGGGCATCCTGCATCCCCAGCAGTGTCTGTCCTTTGCGTCCCCAACATCTCCCTTCTTCTCAGTGTCATAATCCATGCCCTCATCTCACACTGCTGAATTCTCCTGCCCTGTGTGTCACACCAAGTGTGTCTTTAGCCAGTGCCACCTGAGAGGCTGCAGACCATTTTCCTACTTCACCCAGGCAAGGCTGACCAAATTCTATCCCTCAGAGTCATCCTAAATCTCTCAAACTTTGTCTGGGATGTGTCAGTTAAATATTTCTGCATTTAATAAATCTATTGATTGATATCAGGCATTGTTTCACCTCCTGGTGGCTTCACCCACACTGTGTATTAACTTGCTCTGCTGGAGGCAGCATCAGAAGACCTCACTCATGTTAGCTGATATCCACTCACTGATACCCACCACTTTCCCCTTCCCCTTCAGGCAGGTCACCCAAGAAAACAAATGCCATCACTGGCACTGCCATTGTTCTGGCATGACTTGATAAATGCGAGCTGACTGCTTTTAACCCTCCAATTAATCTTTGTTGAGGGCTTGTGAAAGAAATGAGTGGATGTCAGTGTCATTCTGGGCATCACAATCAGACTGATGAGTTTATGAGTGTCTATGTCCTTCCTCTCAAAAAAAAAAGCACCATCTCCAGTGCTGTAGGCTTGCAGCCATGCCCCAGGAGATCTCAGCAATAACAACTTTAGAAAGGAACATTCGAACTTTTTTCTTCCAGCATCCTTTCAAAAACAAATTTTCTTTTATATTACTGCATTCAGAATTAGCCTATTTTGATGAAAAAGCATCTTCAAGGAGAAATATGTTCTGTCACACACTTTTTAATCAGCTCTCTCCCTAACTCATTTGAGGAATAATGCATTATTTTTCATTTTGTTTTGTTTGGTAAAGCTGAGGTGAAGAAGATTGCTTGTATTTCCCCTAATCATGCTGTCTGGTTTGTTGATGAAGTTCTGTTCTCTGCCTGTGAAGGAGTTTGGTCTCAATAGATCTTAAAATACTAGACACAGGAACCTTATCTGATCTTGGGCAGCACCAAACTCAAGGGTGATTTCATCATTGTCTTCGCAGAGAGTAGTTAGACTAGAAAATGTTTGAACTTGTCACAAATTAAGTGAATCAAGAGCCTTTCAGTACTTGGTGATAAAATCTGAATACATGATCAGCACAGAAAGCCTCAGCTGTGCCACCTCCTTCCAAGGCTGGGCCTAAGATACTTAATGCAAAAAGTTCTTGTTTAGTGGTCAGTGCTCAGGTTGTGTTAATAAACACATCTGGCTGGTGTTTGCCATCTCAGCTCTTGTGCTGGTGATCTCTGGGTGATCAATCAGATCTTCAGGGAAGTGTTTGCTTGCCCACACACCAGTGCTGTGTCCATTTTTGCAACAACAATTTTTTCTTACCCAGTCAGTTTTTACACCACCAAAGCACTGGGGCTTGCCTCTGCCAAGCCATAAAGAGCAGCCTCAGTGTCAGTGCACACATCCATAGTTTGCAAAGGTGGGGAAAGTCCACCCTTCTGCCTGACTTCCCAGCAAAGGAAACCTTGACAAAGTTTTTCAATGGATGTGAATGTGTCTGTCTCTGTCTCCCAACTCCTTGTCCTGTCACCCAGAGTTTCCACCCTGTTGACCCATTGCAAACACCATCTTCATCCATGCCATTTCACAGAGACACAGAGCTTCCAGCTGGAGGATGGCATTGCTGTCTGGCTGCTGTGTGGGAGGGATCCTTTACCACACTGAAGTTCCTCTCAAGGTCCCTGGTCACGTCTCCTGAGACAGAGTTTTCAGGAGAAGAGACATTAGATCTGTGTTAGGTGAGCTGCTGTATGAAGTTGTGTGAACTGCTTGCTGCACAGAAGGTGCACCTCTCTGTAGAATTCCCCCGTGTGGAGGGGTTTTTGCAAGGACTTTTCACAGAATCACAGAAGGGACCCCCAAGGAACATCAACCCCAACTCCCAGCCCTGCACAGCACCATCCCCAGGAGTCACACCGTGTGCCTGAGAGCATTGTCCAAACACTTGGACTCTGTCAGGCTTGGTGTTGTGACCACTGCCCTGGGCAGCCTGTTCAGTGCCCAACGACCCTCTGGGTGAAGCACCTTTTCCTGATACCCAACCTAAACCTCCCCTGACACCCATCACAGGACGTGCTTATCCATCTGGGGGATGGACATTTTGTCCAGAAGGATCCTGTCAGAGACAGTACGGAAAGCATTGCTGAAATCTAAAAGATCACATCCACTGGCTTCCCTTGTCTCAGTGTCTGTCTGTCTACCCAGCAGATTGGTCTACTACAGAAAAACCCAATACAATTTCTCCACAGATTCAGCCTAACCGGCCCCCAGGACTCCTGGTAATCACTTGGTCAGGCACTCTGGTTTTATGAGAAAAGCCCAGGATGATAGGGTCTGTCATAGTGACATGCTACAACTCTCTACGTTCCTACTACATGGAGTTCTGAAAGCTGGAAAGTATTCCAGATATCGAGATAAAACATTTCCATTCCTCTTCCTCACTGGGGACACTTTGCTGGACCAGCCTGTTGTCAGACTCCTTTATCTGCTTCAGTTCACTTCACTGCTAACTGTGACTTACACAGGATTTATGATTCAAGTCAAGAGCTTGATTGCATTTAGTTTGCTGGTGACAGAATCAATTCATTGCGGGTAGGAAGAGTGATGCATTGCTTGTCAGCCCCTCACTGGCCCACAGATTATTGAGAAGCCTAGTGAGTGTCTCTGAATGTTTTGCAGTCATGGGGTTTTTTTCTTAAACAACTTCATAATTACTGATATTCAATATTATTCTCCTCAATGGAGGTTGTGGAACAAGAAAAGCCCTGGAAAAAACTCTTAATAAGTTTCTTTTGATACCAAATGGTCTCATCCTGCTGAAGTAAATAAATTCCTATTTCAACTCACTCATTTCCATTAATTTCACTTGAACTTTCAGGATAATATCAAACATTAATTTTAATATTCAATTTCGGTTGTGTTATTAATATTTGCTGGTATAAGGCTTTATTATTATAGAATAACAATGTGTGTACCTTATGGAAATGGAGCATTTAGGTATTGTTGAAACAAAAAGGTTTGATGCTGTCAAGACCATCCAATTTGATTATTCTCATTAGACATTTCTGAAGGAGGGAGAAGGAAGAGCACTTTATGTTGAAATTTGATTTAAAACAAATTAAACAGATAAAACAGATTAAAAATGACTTCTGAAATGTTGGGATTTTATCACTGGCTAAAAATGCTGGTACCTGGCAGGTATTTCTGCCAAGAAACAAAGAAGCTGACAAAATTAGGCACAAAACGAAAAAGAGCAAGGAAAGGGTGGTTGCTGATGGTCCTGTCTGGAGCTGCAGAGGTTTCCTTGCAGGTCAGTAGATGAAGCAGAGCTGCTGTAGGATGTCAGAAAACAAATGTACTCAGCTCTACAAATTAAATGTCTTAGCTTCATCTCTCAACCTCTTATTGCCATTTTTTGTCCCTTCCTCTGCAGGTGGCATTGCTTGAGTTCTTCTTGCTGCCACAAGAGAGGGAGACTGGGACAATGTCCTCTCCTTCCCACTTGCTTTAAGGCTCTCCAACATTTGGAGCGCTGCTGAGCAGGTCGAGGTGAAGGACAGGCTTGTCCCCAAGGACATCCTCATGTCCCCATAAGCAGCCAGATTCACTGGGCACGTAGGACTGAGAGATCAGACTGGAACTGAGCAGGCTTGAGGTGCTTCATGGAGTCCTGTAAATATCTAACCCAAGGCTGTCTGACCTAAGGCTACCCTTGACAAGTTACCTCCCAGAGAAAGGTGATTCCTGTGTTGTCTGTCTTCCTGGCATAGCTCACTTATATTCCCAGTGAAGACACCACCCAGAAGAAACATAACTTTAAAGGTGCCTTAAACAGGAGAGCTGGATGCAATTAACATGTGGATGAGGGGAGCTGGATGACCTTCACTCCCTGATGGATTCATTCCTGAGCTAAACACATCTAAGGCTCTGGCTGTATCTATTCATCAAACTAATGGTGTGATGGTAGTTGTGCTTATTGGATTAAATCCTCACTGAGCCATGGGCTTATGCTAACAAGCAGCAAGCTCCTCAAAGTCCCTGAAGTGTGTGATGTGTGCTGGTTGCTCCTCCAAAAGCAAGGGACGCTGTGTCAGAAGATGCACCACAGAGTGTAATAAAGACTTTTTTAACACACCATAAAGAAGCCAGAACAAAAGTTTACTAATGCTGGCCATGCCTGAGTAAATGCATGCCAAAGTCTCAGATGTGATGGCTCCTTGCTCCTCAGGAGACCCCATGATGCATAGGACTGTCGGTGTGGCAGCATTTTACACTGGCCTGCTCAAGTCCACTCTTTTTCTTCCAGTGGTGGGAAATAGGGCAGGAAGGTTTCCATAAGCTGGAAAAATTGGGTAAGTGATGTGTGGCACTTACACGTTGCAAACCCTACAATGGCAATTGCTCAAACCATGCTGGTGCTTAAGTGCCACTCTTTTGCTAACAGGGGTTTGGGCTGGGGCACTCCCGGGTGCTCTCGTCCATTAAATTTTGCCTCCCCAAGAAGTTCCCCCGAGGTTCCTCTTTCTTATTCATTATTAGTGACATCTAGTGACCAGCGAGAGTCATGCAGCAAACGAATGAAACCGTAATTAAGAAGTTAGACTGAACTTACATGACAAGAAGCTACTTGGACTATTAGTTTAACAAGTATTTCTCACTGCTGCCAGTAGAGAAGTTCATCAGGCTCTTGTGCTTGAAATTATTCTTTGCTCCTCAGCTTTTTGCAGAGTGCCAAGGGCTGCCCTAGCTCCTGCAGGAGGTCCTGTGAAGAAGGTCCTCAGCTGAGGCTTTCCAGAACATTTTATGATCCAGATAACAGTCTTGGGGTCTGAATTTTGATGTGCTTTAAAGGTTCTGATTTTCAGGTATAGAATTTTCAGCTTTTCTTATAAGTCAGGTTTCCTCAGGCTGTCTCAGTTGGGTGTCTAAAAGACTTGGCAATTTGTAACACCTCCTTTCAACTTGCTTTTCTGATAAAATAAGAATATTTTATTGCTTTGCCACTATTTAACTGAGTCTCTACTCCCTATCACCTTGCAGCCCAAGCAACATGGTAGCAGATGTCTCTGAGGTCATTGTGCTCCTCCTGTGCTTTGTGCAGATAGGAAACCATGCAGAGCAAAGTGCCTGGGATGGCTGCACAAGTCCTGAAATCCTAAGTAAATAAAAAACAAAAGTCTTTTGGGGAAGAAGGCAAGTGGGAGAGACACTTTATAGTGCAGCTACAGGAAAAACACTTGAAGTTCTTGTCTTCTAGTACACAAATCTGATTTGAGATGCAAATCTAGGGGGAAATGGGTTTATCTTGGCCTGGTGTTTGCTGCTGCAAGATTAATCTGTGAAAACAACCTGAGAAAGAGGCCTCTTCTTCCAAAGTAACGCTGCACTGGGTGAACAACAGTGTCCAGGTGCAGAGCACCCCAGGTGTGAGGTTGTTATGGTCCATGGGAGATGCCTCTGCCCAAATTGAGGTGTAAATCAGACCATAGGCCAAAGTCAATGACATGGACTTTATTTAACACTAAATATGAGTTAGAGTGATAGAAAAGAGGAGAGGGGGAGAGAGAGAGAGAGAGAGAGTTACCCAGGACAATGAGAATATAGCCACTACCCCTGGATCCAGTGGCATCCCATGGGTCCTTCTCCCTGGGCTTCTGGGCAATGGGGATCCTGGCATCTTTCTGGAAGTGCCACCTTTATACAGCCCTAGTTCAGGGTATCCACGAGGTGGTCACCAATGTTCCCAATAACTTGAGGTGGCGTGTGCATAAGCAGTTGCTCCCTTTCCCCCAGTTTGACACAGTGGTAATTTTTGTCTGGATGCATTACCCAGGATGTGCTCAGCAGACCTGAGCTCTGCTAGGCCTGGAATCAGCACCTTCCTGCTGTAAATTTCTGCCTTCTGTACTTTGCTCAAGGTCCCTCTGTCGTGGCTTATCTTGTGGCAAGTTCCTTCTGTGGCTTTGGCAGTGTTTTCAGAAAGGCAGCTGTATTTTTTAAGTCCTTTTAAGAGGCACAGAAGGGAGACAGATGTGAATGCCCCACAGCTTCTATTTTTTCTTGCCTCCTGGGGAAATGGGGAAAGACCAATCTGGTTTTTGCCAAGTGGTCCAGCTGAGGAATCCAGCTTCCCAGCAAGACTTCAGAAAGGTTTCTCAGCAACCAAGCCTCCGCACTGAATGGAGATTGTGCCTCCGATAAAAGGCATTTAAAAGGAGCTGAATCAACACGGGGTTTTGGCTTGTACACTCACCAGGGCGCCGCGCAGGACACGAACTCGGTGCCATGCCTGGCCTGCTCCTGATACTGCCACAGGAAATGGTGTGGAATGGGACAGCAGAACTGAGGAGACACCCAACTCTCCACCCGGGGCACACTGCTGGTGCAGCTCTGCTGCTGAGGGAATCTGAGTGTGAAATGCCAGCGCAGCATGAGGGAATCCGCGGAGCTGAGCTGCAAGCAAAGCACAGTGAGAGAGGAGGCGCAGGGCAGCCACGGGCCAGCAGCAAGACTCAAAGTTCTCCTCGTGTCCCTGCTGTACTTGTCAGTCCAGTTCTGAGTCCACACGGCTCCCCAGGGATGCCTAAGGGCTATGGGATCTGCACACTGAGCATGCTCCCCCCCACAGGTTGGGGAGGGGAATGTCTCAGCATCGTTTCTTCCGAGAGATGCCGCAAATGATAGGACTGGTGACAGATTGAATACAGAAAGCGTGGCAGCCTCGGGCAAACCCGGAGCCAAAAGGGCCACACCATTACGCCATTAGTCAGAGCAGATGCTCGTGATAGTGGCAGTGACCTAAAACTGCTCATCTGGTTACTCAGGGAGGGCTTCAGCCATGGGGCTGGCAAGTGTGGAGTAAATAAACCAGGCTCTCCTTTCCTTCCTGAGCTGCCTGCCACATGCAACTCTCACTTCAGGCAAAGAGAACCGTGAAGCAGTGGTGACAGCTGACACAGCGCCCTTCACGGCCAAACCACGGCTGCAAACAGCTGCTGAAACAAATTTTGCACAAAGATGGCTTAGTCAGGGGCTTGTAGCTTTTATCTCCTTTACTCAGACTCGACTCCTCTGCCTTTTTCTGAGGTTTCATTCTACCTTTACACCACCAAGCACCTTGGGGCAGCCATCCCAGGTTGCCACTGGCATGTCCACCCTCACATGCACTTGAACAAGAAGTTAATGCCTTTCCTCCTTGATCCCCGGCACACTGACTCGTGGGCCAGGCATCCCATAGGAGTCAGGTGCCCATATTCACTCCTTTGGGGCCCCTCGCTGCTCCAGGACTGGCACATCTACTGGAGTAGGTGCAAACATCTGGAAGAGCTGCTGCAAAAATGGGCTCAGCCTCCACACTCAGAGGAAGAGCAGCTGGAGAGGTTTTGCTTTCTCTCCTTGAAGAGGAGGTGGAGAAAGGGCTGTGATCTACAACTTGGGCAGTAAAGAAAGGTCCACTGCAGACATTCTCCAACTCCCTTCCCAGGCCATCCATCTTGTCTTGTATAGGACACACCAGAATCTCCTGTTTAATATAAGTTATGCCCATCTCCTAGGAGGTGACTCTCCCTCTCGCAGTCCCACCCTTCACAGTGAGTGTCATTCAGGGTAGAACTTGCAAGGTCTACTACAGCCTCGTTGAAAAACATCCTTTAAAAAACAAAAAGAAGATTGAAAAACCATGTCCAAGACTAGGTCAAAACACTCTTTGGAGGATGTGAACTGTGTGGAAACTTCCAACAGCTCTCAAAGGAAATGACAACACCTGCAACCACAGTGTGCCCCTGCCTTTGGAAAGTGTATGAACAACTGTAGGCACAAACAAAAATCCTCTTGGATGAAAATTGAATTTTATTTTTTTTTTTACCATCGCTTCTCTGCCTCCCTGGCAGTGTTGCAGGCAGTAACTTACTGGAAGCTCTAAGTAAAGTGATGAAACACTTGGCTGCAGCAGTCAGCGTCAGAATGCCTTTGCCATTTTCATTTAATCAGCTGGCAGCTGTATTGAGAGAGATGGGTCTGCAAAGGCATCTCTGTCCGAGGAGCTCTGACACACATCTCCTGGCAGGCACAGACGCCTTGCTCCCAGACAGACTGCAACAGGATATGAGCCTGGGAAGGGCTGGAAGGGCCTTGGCAGCACCTGGAGCGCATACCTGAGGCAGCACAAGTAGATAGTAGGTGTTCAAGAAGAGAAGGTGGCCTTGGAGCACCCCCTGAAATGCTCCACAGGCCTGTCATCTTACTGGGAAGTCTGTATCCATAACCACCTCCCTCCTAATCCCCGCCAGGTTATGTTGGTAATGGTCCCTCCTTGCTTTCCTGTCTGTAACTTGGCTCCACTTTAAAATCCGAATATAAACAGGCAAACCTTTAAAAGCTACTACTGCAACCATGTCAAACTACACAGTGTTTATCTATCATTAGCTTAAATTGCTTTACTAACAACTGCCAGAATGTCATTCACGTGGCTAAAAAACCAACCAGACCAAAAAGCTCCCTGTACTTTACTGTGTATATCAAGAGCATAAGATAACACATAAGGGCAGACTTTTGCCCAGTTTTCCCAAGGAAACACTTTTGTCTCTGTCAGCAGCTGCTGTCATGCCACTTTCCCTCCTTTAACATTTTTCCAGTGTTGTGTCCCGAGCTGGTTTGATATGAAAGACACAAAAATGCTGATTTCTGTCAAACACCATGAATATAGGCAGGTGGATAGAGAGGAGAAAATACAACAACAACATGGCAAACGTTATTAGCCATGATTTCATATTTACTTTAAAAGCTTTAGTGAGAATATAGAAGTGTTTTGAGCATCAGGCTGGACCTCTAAGGTCCTATTTTATGATATCCAACACCACATTCTTCTAAGGTGTTCCAATTCAGCTTAGAGTGTACCTTTTTGTTCATGTGGTTCCTTTGTTCTGCTTTACTCAGAAGCCCATATGAGGGAAAAAAACAGCATTTCTATGACAAGACCTATTTTCCATGAAACCATAGTGGCTGTCATTAAATCTTATTTGCATTCTCTCATTGTTTATCCCCTCAGTGCTGCATTCCCTTTCTTCTGCATTGCTTCGTGCTGGGGGGTTCAGTATTACCTGGATCACCAACACCATCACTGAGAATTGTTCTGGGTACTCTGAGATGAGTGAAGCTCCCTTCTTGCCAATTTTTCCATCCTGGGATTCCTCCAAATGGTAAGTCTCAGCCAGACGAGACAGTGGCAGGAAAGGCTCAGGAGAGGTTCCTAAACAGCCCTCTCCTTTTCTGCAAGAAAGGAGAGATTTCTTCCCACCTTACAGCCTTTGCAGCAAACAAAATGTGTGTTCTCCCTTTGGCTTTTCTCAGCAAGTGCTGGTCCCTCTCAGCTGGAGATCCCACAACCCTTCAGCCACCGAGTTATTCCTCTCCTTGAATGACTGGCAATGCTGCCTGGAGCAGGGCGGATGTAAAACTGCCCACTTGCAAAGGAAGGTGTGAAAAAGACAAAAACAATGTTGCCTTCCTTCACAAATCACAGGTGAAAAACTCTGTCCTCTTGCCAGAAATGCAGGTGTTTCCTGGGGAGAGCAGCTGGATGGTCAGCAGGGAAAATCCTCACCAATTTGTACCCGTCCAGGTGCCAACATCAATTGCACCACACTCATGAATTTCCAGTTTGATGTTTTCTACAAATTGGATCTACCTGCAGGAGCCACTAAAAAACCTTTTTCCTCCTCAACCTGAGAGATTCAGCTGAAGCATCTGGGGAGCTCCAAAAAGGTTTTTAGCAGCACCAGGCAAGAGGAGGCAAATTCTCAGTCTGTTAAGCATTATGTCCCCACTGGCATCAACAGGCTCTGGCCATTCACAGCAGCTGACGCTGGGTCTGGCACCAGAAATTCTCCAGCTTTCCTTTTATGAGATCTTGAGATGTACTTGTGGCTCACAGCAGAGCTCTGTGCCAATGTCTCCTTGCAAAAAACCCCCAGTGTGTTAGTTTAACATTATTAGTAAATATTTAGCTCTGCTGCAGCAGCACTTTGTGGTTATTTAATACCTCCAGGGACAACTTTCTTAAAATAATAGGTGAAGTGCTGGGACTTGAGAGAGCTGAGTGTAATTCTCTGCTGTTGCAGACTCAGATCTTTGGCAGATCAAAGAGCAGTGCTCTGCTGTGATAGGGTATCTGTGTGTATCCCAAACCCTTGGGAGAGGGGGTGCAGAGTACTGGAATTATGGATATACAGTTATTTCGTGTGAAAGCATAGGAAGCAGTTCAAATGTGAACAGGGTGATAAAACCTCAGAGTTTCCAGGAAAGCCCAGTCAACCCCAAAGTGCAAAAAAGGGCATTAAGTTGCCTTGTCTCAAACGTGAACACAATAATATTTTTCCAGTCAGCAAAAACAGTTATCCCAGCACTCAAGTGAGGCCTGTGTGATTGTAAAAAAGGAGTCAAGATCTGGGTTCTGCAGAGAAACATTTTAAGGTCCTGTTCTGCAGACTTTAAAGGTCTGTGAGCAGATAGCCGGTAATTCCCACGTGTGTGGAGTTATCCGGCTTGTAAATGTAGGTACCTTATAAAATGCTGGATTTGTTTGGTCTCTTTTGTTATCAAAAATCCCCTGGGAAATATTTATCCTGCCTTTGCATGGAGATAGTGAGAAGAACAAATTTTTAGTTCTAGAATATCTCCATGGGCTGGGCTTCATGTAGACAAAGATGTCAGGTCTGGACACAAAACATGGTGTTCTGATGCAGTGTTTGAATCTGTCTCCAGCCTGCTTGTGGAGATGTATCCAAGAAAATTCCTGTCTTCTCTAAGAACCATTTAATCAGAACTGAGAGGAGATGGTGACATGGTTTGGGTGGCCAGTAACTCTGAACCAGGAGTGTCACTTTTAAGCCTGGCTTCTCCAGTACTCCCAGCTTTCACGTTTAGCCTGCAAAATAAAGCAAATAAAGCAAAAACATCACAAAGAATCAACAGCTACGTTGAAATAATATATGAGAGGAGAGGAAACTCTGGGTTGATGGTCAGTGGTCCATGAGAATAAGAACATACTCAACCCCAGTGCAGTGCCATGGTTCCCTCAGCTGGGCATGCAGAGCCTCTCTTCTCAGCAGGAAAAGGGAACAATTAATTAGTTAATCAGTTAACATGTAGCAATGTGAGGGTGGGGAAAGGCTGCAAGATAATCATTACCTTTATTATCAAAACCACAAAGCAGCTTCTCATAAATGCCTTCTTTATTTCTCATGTAAAGGATGTTGTCAGTATCAGAAGAATTTTTCATCTCAAAAATTTCTACTAAACAACTTGGTAACTGGGCTCCAATTTGAAACATATTCTATCTAGCAGACAATATGAAACAGTGCCTAAATTACTTACCACAGAGATTTAAAGCACAAAAACCGTGACAAATCCATCTGAATTTAATGGATGGATGCAGAGCATGCTGCACCCGATTTCATAAATACCTTTGTATCCCAGCTTTTCTTTGCCCTTCCTATAAAACGTTTTTATGATGACAACTTTATTGGAGCTGAAATTGCTCCTCTCCTGACTTTCAGATCACAAGAACTTTGTTTGCCTTTCGAGTATTACCCATTATTATTTCATCTCCTTATCATAATGCTATCCATTATTTCCCTTTATCTACACAGATTATTTTCCCACAGTCATGTCTCCTCTGTCCAGTGGAGGGGCATGGCTGGGCTGGTTGTGCAGTAGCAAATGTACCACCAACACACCTGAGCCTCATCCCTGAGGGGGAGGTGATGAGCTGCAGGGACCATCCCTTCCAGGACCTTTGTCTCATATCAGTTGATATAAAAGGTCTGTTTGTGTTGGGGCAGCTCCATAGGTGCCACCAGCAATACATCAATGAAGCTGCTTTGTTGTCCAATGTGTTTCTTTTTTCCTTCCTGACCTTTCCCTTGGAACCGTTGCATTGGAAATCAATGGCAAGTTTTATGCTCTGGTTTTTTAGCTTTGCTGTCACTGCCCAAAATTGGCAAGAGAGAGAAAATTGACAAAAGCCTTAACAGGCACTTGGCAGGCCAAAAAAACATTAACCCACATACTGGTTTTTTAAAAATCTCAGAAGCCATTCTGTGGCAGAAGTCTGGGCTCACGTTCCAGCTCTGGGAGCTCATGAAATTGCTCCTGTAAGCAGTGTGCATCCCTGTGTATTTAGTGTGATGTGGCTGGAATCACAAAGCAGGAACCAAGCAGAGGTGATGCTCCAGACCTTTGTAAGGAAATGTGAGTGTGTTGCTAATACAGCTCGAGCACTTCTAAGATATTGGACGTTGCTCATATTTGGCAAGCAAGCAGAAAAGCACTTCCTGAGCCATTATCTGCCACGCTGCTGGGCTCACATAAACCAATTTTCTGTAGCTACATCTGTGAGCAGTTCTGGCATCTCTTTCCTGTCTCCAACGTATCTCCTTGATCACGTCTTTAAGGGACCCAAGGAATGCTTAAAAAGGGAATGTGACTTCATCTAGTCTCAGATTTTGGGCATCTTTGTGCTCAAATCATTAGCAGATAAGGAAGTAGTTTGCATCCCCTTTGGCAGTGAGGGATCTTTTCCAGTAACTCCTTTTTGAGTGCACCGGTTGAAAGGTTAAAAGAGAATTATTCCTATTTAGGGCAATATAGATGCTTAGTGCACATTTTCCAAAGAAATAGCAATGCAAACCAAGATAGGAAAAGACCTGGTTAAAGAATATTTAGAGAAGTGTTGACATCCTGAGGAACAGCTGAAGTTTTTCCTCCTGCACTTTGTAGTCAGGTGAGAATATCCCTGCACATTTAGGGGCTATCTCTGTGAGTTCTCTGTGCCTGAGGAATCAAGGAAGGCAAGCAGAGGAGTTCATCTTTCATGAGAGAATGAAGAACCAAGGAAATTGCAGTAATCTAATACCCAGAAAGGCAGAAGATAAAATTATTAAACGAAATCTTAGTAGTCATCTAGGGAATAAACTGATAAAAACAGCCAGCATAGATTATTCAAGAACCTACTTTCTCAAACCATTTCTAATTTCATTCCTTGTCAGAGCAACCAGCCAAGTGGATAAAGAGGAGGCAGCAGATGAGATATGTCCTGAATTTATTAAGAGTATGACATTGTCTTGCATGACATTCTCTTAAGCAAAGAGAGAAATATGGCCCAGAGGGTGCTCTCATAAAACTTGTGGATGGCTCTGTGTCGAGAACAGCACCAAGAACTTTGGAGGACAGGATTAAGGCTGGATTAGCTGGAGAAATAGCAGAAATCAGTGTAGATGACTTCAGTAAAGATAAGAGCAAAGGCATTCAGGCGGCTGTGAATGATTTCTTCTGGGGTGTCCGCCACTGCAACAGGAGGGTTTTTGCTGCAGCAGTTCTTTAGAAAATGTTTGCCCTTCATCATAATGAATTGTGTACTTTCTTTCCTTGAATGGTCACTGGAAAAGCACGAAAATACCAGACTTCATTTCTCCAAAAAAAAGCTGAAATTCTCCGTGCAGGTTTGCTCCTCAGTTATTCCAGCCCCAAACTGAGCACTGCCCAATTCTTAGTTTACATGGTGCATTCAAACATTCAGGGCTGTTATTTTTCAGCTAGATACAATTCATGGAAAAGGGCACCACTAACAAAATCCACATTTCCTGTGGCAGAGGAAAAGATGTTCGCTTGGGATGAATCTTTCGGAGTAAGTAATTAATTAACCATGGCTTTCCTCAGTGCTGAGTCCCCAGTTCTGATTGAAAAGCAAAGGAAAGGGCATTGCTGTGGAGTTAAATGCTTTGGCTTTATATTGCAGTAGACATTACCTTTACCCTTTTCATTTTCAAGGGATGCAGCTGAACTAAATAAAATAAAGGATGCTGGAATAAAGGATGTTGTGAAAATAAATACAGCAGACAATAACAAATTTCTGGATTGAGTAGAATGTGCCAAAGCATATGCCAAAGACTTTTCATGCCAAAACCACTAAGCTGCTACCAAAGCTGTATAAATTCTTATTAAAACGTACAACAAGAGTTTAGGATATCTAAAAAAAAAAAAATAAATCTGCTGGACTTGGTTATCAGTAATATCAGGACCTGCTTGTCCTGTTTCAACAGCAGGAGTCACGACAGCACCAAGTGAGTCCAGGGTCAGGAAGTGGGGACAATAATCACAGACACATCTTTTTCTTGACTTTTAATAGATGTGACACAGCTCACACAGAAATACACCCCTGCTGCTTACAGAGATAGAAGACAACAAATAGATTTGATTGGAGAATTATACTTTTTGAGGAAAAATTTAGGTGGACAACTTATTTTTCCAGTACATGTTGAACAGAGCAGGAAGGAGGGAGAAGAAGGACCGTCGGAAAAAAAGCCCTACATGAAAACTCGTTGTTTGGTGTTCAGTACACATTCATTCACTGTCATTAAAAACTTCAAAAAACACAAGAAAGCCTAATTAAACCAAAAACCATTTTCCACTAAAAAATACCAAGTAATTATTCAAGGAAGTACCAATGCCTTAAGCGAAGGGTTTTCCTGTGAGCTCTGCAGGGTTCATTTCAATGCTATCCAGTGCAGACATACATTCTGGTCACTGCACTACCACCTGCTCTTAGCTTGTCTTTTGCAGGGAAGGTAAAAGCCCTGAAAATTGGTAGTACAGCTGTATAGACACCCCTAGCAATCCAAGGCAGAGAAGTTCTGCACTAGCCACTTACAGTCTGAAAAGCAGGAAAAACAAGTTGTATTTCAAGACAACATGTTTAGATATAAAAGCTGGGAGCACATTTATGCATTTCCAAGAAATGTATATCCTGGAGCTCAGGTTAAACACACACAGACTTTGCCTGTTATTTCTAGTATAAATTATAAACTTGCTTTTGTCTTTTTCCCTTGAGGGCCTTTGCAAAGTTAATTGTCCCTGACTTCTTGCCAGTATTACCTCAGTAAATACAATATATGTGCATTGGCAAGTGCCTTGCACTGTGCACATGTCCATTGTAATAGATCAATAAATTATTTTCCTGTAATCTCCAATCTAAGGTACATTTTACAGAGTTTGCAGAGAGCATATCACTCTGTGGAGGTGCTGGTGTACGACCACATCTATAAACATATTAAAATATTCAGAAAGATGTAAAAATAATTTTTAGCTGGACAGGCTTCTGTATTGGGTGTCTCTGGCAAAGCTGGGTGCCTTCTTTCCTCAGGAGCTCTGCCCAAGGCATGGCTAGCTGTGCCTAGAAGTGGGCTTCCCAAAGGGAGGAAGAAAAGCACAACATCATAACCTTAGTGCAGTTGTTTGCTCTGGATCTTGAGGCGCCCTGACTCTCCCAGGCAGAAATTCCACTGTACAGCCCAAGCTACACAGCCACTTGTTTGTGGACTTCCAGCTGGGCACCCATATCATCACACTCCACAACCTGTCAGGAGTGTCCCAGAGTCTCCAGCTGCTTTCCCATGGCAGGTTAGAGCAGTAACATCCTTCAAGTCTTTCATTTCAATGCCTGCATCATCAGAGGCTCACTCCAAAGTAAGTCAGAGGATAACTTGATCCATTGCAAAATTATGGCTGAGTTAGCTCATCATTTCCCCTTTCACGGCTGCATTCATTGCTCCTTCCCATTCGTCAGTTTTGCAAATTCTTTGTCAAAATTCTCCTCTACCATTTCGAGGTCAAAAGTTCCCCAGTACTGTGGCAGTTTTTTGGGTCCAATTAGAGAAGAATTGCTCATCAGAAAGATGTCAGAATTACTGAAGCACAATTAACCCTCATTGTTTCCAGTGGCCGGACAAGTCCAACTAGCCCCAGGTGAAATCCCTCCGCTCTATAAATCCCAGTAATGCTCACATTTGCTGTTATCAATATGTGCAGCCTGACAGATGCATTTTTCTTAGGCTGTGTGCAATTTCCATTTGCATGGTAATGAGGCCTTCCAAAGGCATTCAGCAGGTGAGATGTGAGGTGAACTCCTTCCATCAGCACCCCTGTCTCGTGACCAGCAGTGTTTTTCAGGAACAGGAAAAGCTACAAGGGAGCTTAAAGCTTAAGACTTGCTACCATTAGTGATGGGACGAGCTGCTGCCAAATCTGCTTGTGAATTAACCAGCCATATTTTAGGATAAACTAATTTATATACACTCGTACTGATGCCATGATGATTTTTTGCCTTTTCTTTTACACCCCTTTTATACCCTTTTACAACTTCTGTATTCTTAGTGGTTTTTGCCTACACTCTTGGACTTGTTTGTCCAGCTAGGAGACTCAACATTTTAGAAGCTTCGTAGTTAGGGGTCAGTGTGCCCCAGACCCCAAGGTCCTCTCCAGAACTCATTTTGTAAACTAAGATAGAACCATCCAGGGAAGGTTCCTTGGGGAGGGGGGCTCACTCGAGCCTCTCATTGGGAAATCTTTGATAGATATGCTAATTAGTAAAATCTATAATGTTATACCAGATCTTTTGTGGGGGGCATTGTGGTGTGCATGGAGGTGCATTCAACCTGGACATGGTGCACCTAAGGATCCTTAAAATAAATACTGAGGTAAAATCCCTTTTTCCCTTTTAACTGTGTCTGACTCTCGATTTGAAGACCGGGAAAAGGCATCAGTACCATAATATTGCATTAGAACAGTGGACAGGAGACAAGGAATAACATTTGACCAAGCTCTGGTAGGCTCTAACCCCAGTTTCCTAATGAAGCCGTGTTTTCACACTGCGCAGCACCATCCATCTTCCTCTCTACCTTTTGATGACTAACACTGAAGCTGCTGCCCAATTTAAAGCTCATCAGACACAACCTGAGCTCTGGAAGATAATTAAGTTCCCTAGGTACTGCCCCTTCTCCAGCTGTTTTCTCCTGGGCTATCCTTGGCATAGTTCACCTCGTGCATTCATGGGAGCCTCTATTCTCCAGCCCTCCCTAACTCCTGAATTTTCTCCATCGCTGTATGTCCAGGCTGATCAGCCCTAATCTGCTCTTCCATGGTTTCCTTGCCCAAAAGCTAACAGACTCCCACTGTCCCCACTGGAATCTGTTGAAGCATCTCCTACAGACCCTCCTGAGATGAGCAGACAGGTTTGTTCCCCGCTGTCCAAGGCGTGGGCTGACAATAACCTCCTCCCACAGCCACGACAATGATATTCTCCAGTACCTTCTCTAATGACTCCAAACAACAGATTTGTTTTTCCAGCACAGGTGGTGTTTATCCAGGCACCCACCATCTGTTTTCACAACTTTCCTGGCACAGGTGCTGCTCACTGTGTACAGTGTTTCCTCCTTCTGGGATGGTGCAGAAAACCAGGTCCCAGCTGTTTTCTTCCTGCTGCCTGCTAGTTTGTCTGGGCTCACTATTCCCATGCATTCCCACTATTTCATTGCATTATCTCGTGAGTTATATGAAGGTAACGTTGTACAGAAACCCCTTTCCCCAGACAGTGATTGAATTTTGCTTATGTCATTAAAGGATTTGTTCCTCTGTTGTTTTCTGTAACAGCGAGTAATTCCCATTAAATATTAAGTAATTGATTTGCCATATATGTCTAGGGGCTTTTTTTTTTGAAGTAATTGATTTATTTAGTCATTGCAATTACAGTAAATCAGCTAACTAAAAATAATGCCAAATAATTAATTTACTTAGTATTTAAATATTACAAATTGCCATAAATGACTGCAAATTACTTGCACACAGGGCAAATTTTCTTATCACTTGCAGGAAATGGAATGATTAATTTCCAAATGTTATTTATGTGTGCTGGTTTTTGGTGCTTTGCCATTGCCATTCCACCTAGTGAGCAATGCACAGGAAAATCCAGTTAGTGAGGCCGATCCCAAAACACTGAGATCCCTGGTGTTCCTCTTCTCAGCTAAATGAGGCAGAGTAAAGAGAGGTAAAAAAAACCCTAATGGCACTAATGGGGGAGTCTGAGCACCTTGCTAACAGGTTTAAGCTCTCATCTGAGGATTTTCTATTGTCTAATAAGGCTTAACTTCACATTTTGGTTGTTTTGCTCACAGGAAACATGAAAATTCTGGCAATGCCTCCCCTACAAGGCCATCTCTTTGAGGAGGGGGAAGCCCTGTATGAACACATAACCTCTGCAATTTCTCCGCTACTGGTAAATCTGGTGGAAACTACCAAAAACAGCAAAAAGGGATGGAGAGAAGAGTAAGGGAGACAGATACTGATTTTAAAAAAATCACAGTACCCTTGTTTCTATAGGAAACCATGTGAATAAATAGGTTTCATGCCTTTCATCTACTAAGATGCCAAAGCATCTCTGTGCTGCTGAGGGTGGGATTAAGCCAGACTCCCTCCAGTCTCTGCTGCAACAGAGCTTTTTTCCTCTGAAAACTCAGTGCTGAGGATGGTAAAAATTCAGCCTAATTAGATTCAAAAGGACAAAACAGGGGGCTGCCTTGGGAGTCCCACTTCTTTCCTCTCAGTCCTTTCTGTGTTTATTTTGAAGCATTAGTGAAATGTCCTTGCCTCCTTGTCACAGCCCCTGTGGGAGCAAAGCAAGTACAGAGAGGAGGGGGCTTGGGAGAGTCCCAGATGGGATTTTACGAGCCCACCCCTAAAAAGCACTCAGGAATTTGCTCAATTATAAAGCATGTGATCAAAGGATCATAGAATCCTGGAACTGTTTGGGTTGGGAAGGACTTTAAAGATCCATGGGCAGGGATGGCACTCACTCGGGTCACGTTGCTGAGGGCCCCATCCATCCTGGCCTTGAACGCTTCCTGAGGGGAGAGGGTACAGCTGATTTTGTACGTGCACACAGGGATTATAATCCAAGGCAGGACTCCACATCTGATAAAATCCCCCAGCAGTCCCTCTTGCCAAGCTTTGGGTCACATTTGGAGCTGCAAGAGAGATGCTTTTCATACCAAACTGGACAGAAATGTGTTCCAGGCACATAACTCACAGTGACCAAGGGGACATCATTCTGTCAAGGACTTGAAGTCCTCAGTGCCAGCCACTCCACACCACAGGACCAAAACCTCATTTGTACCTCATTTTTGTCTTCTGTTAGGCTGAGTTTTTTCATCCAGTCAGTGGTTGAACTTGAAAACAGAAGTTTAGAGACATAATTTCATCCTTGGAAATATTAAAAGCATGAACAGACTCAGCCATGAGCAACCTGCTCTTCCCTGGCCTTGCTTTGAGCAGGAGGAACAGACCAGAGTCCTCCAGAGGTCCTCTCCAGTCTGAATTATTCAGTGTTTCCCTTGCTCGTGTCATATATTAAATCCATTCTGTCTGAAAAGGTCTGTAGTCAGTGTGTCTTAATGAAGTCCCTCAAAACATCCTGTCACACACAAGACAGACCTGCAGGATTCCTTCCTCTTCATTTCACCCTTGGTGTGCTTACGTGGGTGTTGAAAATCACTTCAGAATGTTTAATTAACTCTAATTGAACCATTCTCATTTTCTCACTGGTCTCACTCTCTCCATTGGCCAATCGTGAAATTTTGCTTTCAGGCCCAGTCTCAGTTCTGAGAGGGATTTCCAGAGCAGAAACAAATAACTAATAGTGCCATAATATTTACTCTTGCATTGCTGGCACTTGAAATTTAGAAGTGCATTCAGACCCCTCTTTATCCAGAATAGTCTTAATATTTCCAACAAATACCAAAACATTTCTCTAAGTTCAGTGAAACACTGAAGAAACCAGGAACAGATGATTTACTTTGCACAATCATTTTTTTCACGTCTTTTATAAAAAAGGGAAGACTTTTGGAATGAATATTTCATTTCCAAATACCAAGAGGGAAATTATCTTCTTATCTTGCCTGTTTTGCTTCTGATATGATTAACTTGGCAGAAGCAAAAGGAGTTCCTCAAGTATGGCAGCATTGAGGAATTTACTTTTCACCCTGGAGGAAAAAAGTTCCAGCTGCAAAGCTGTGGCAGAGCTTTACTCCAAAAAGCCCCCATTGGCTTCTGTTGCCTTTGCTTTGTGCCTAGTTCCCCTGTGTCCCTCTACTTCATTTATAATCCACAGAACACTCCTCCAAAAGCTTCCCAGACCATCTTCCATCTGTCTTCTCACCAGGTGGTCATAAATCAGCTGCTTCTTTACCTTCTCCTTGGCATTCCCTGCTCCAGTGGGTCTCTCCATCACCATGCTTGCCATTTTTCTCTGCTCCTCCTTGGCTTGCCTTCAAGTAAATTTCCCTTCATCATAGTCCAATTTTCAGTTCTGTAGGAGACAAGAAAAAAAAAAAAATCCACTAAATGAAAAGAATTCAATGGACTGAGCAATCATAAGCATATTTGCCAGGCTAGACCAGGAATGAGTTGTTAATGAAAGTGAAGGATAAAATTGTAACAAATGCATGCTGTGCTCTTTTTTCTGTCAGTTGAAAGTCTTTCTAGCTTGGAGGTAAGAACAATCATTTCATTATTTCTGAAAAGACCTGGCAGGAGTCCAGGCCTAGAATTTGATAGTGTTGAGAACTGAGGTAGGCATAAAAGAGTTATTTCTATCTCAATGAGATTTGATGTTCCACTTAAAATCAGCAGATCCCCTGCTAGAGTTAATTGGTGTCAGAGAACTGTTTCTTCTGGAGCAGCTCAAAGAGGCACCAGCAGAGAAACAGCCTTGCTCTATTTCCATGTTTTCCTTCCTTCCTTTTGCTTCTCAAGGGAAAAAAAAGCCCATCTGAAGTATGAACACAGATGAGAAGCCTGGAATTTACTGCCCCTGAAGTCTTGTAGGGACCCAAGTGAGAAGTAATTGTTCCAAAGGCCCCAGCTTGCAGGGCATTTAGGCAGCTGTGCTTGTTCAAGCATTCCCTTTCCTGAACTGAGCCTGGAGTGTTCCCATCCCTGCAGCCGATGAGCCCAGGGAGGGCTCAGCAGCAGGGATTTTAAATGCTTCGGTGTAATGCCCCCCTCGCACAGAGATTTCTGGTGGGTGAAATGTTTTTCACAAGGCAGACAAAAGACACGGTTTTTTGCAGGGTGGCTCATTACCATGGCAACCAGCACAGTGACCTCCCCTCGCCCTGCAGCACCGATTTCAGAGATCAGGGAGACATTTCTGCTGAGTGTGCACATCGCTTCCCACTCAGCTGGAGTGGCTGTGCAGACAATCCTAAAAGAGGAGTTAAATGGAAATTCAATTAATCAACGTGCCCCACAAAGCCAAACTTCTGGATGGAGCAGCTACTGTGCTGTCTAATAACCAGGAGGTGGCACGGGGTCTGGAAGAGGTTTTTCATCTCTATGGTGATGGCAAACAACTGGCCTTTGAGACAAGCCAGAGTTCAGTTATGTACAGTGTACAAAACCAGGGGAAGTTTGCAGCAACATCTCTTCAGTCTGGGGAGGGGCAGAGAAAACAAGAGACTGAGCTTGGAGAACGTCATGTTTCCCAGGCAGCGCAGAAGTTTAACTTTCCATTCAGGGCAAGATAAGCTTCTGAGAAAAATTACTTTCTTTCATATCTGCGAAAACACAATTTGATTTGTTTTTAAGAGAGAAAAGGGTTTTCTTCCTCATTTCCAGTAACTGCCTAACAGTTGCCAGGTGAAACCAACAGAAGGCAGAGAAATAGTTTCACTCTAGGCAATCAGAGCCACAGCAGCATTTAGCTTTTGCAGACTGTGCTGCAGTCTTAACCTGCTCATTTTCCTACAAGAGCAGCCACAAAGGAACCATTTGCTCACTCTTTCACCCTGTTCTTAGGGGGCTGATGTTGGTCCACCAGCACCGGCAGCTTCTGCGCTCAGAGGAACAGCCTGGACACCTGCTTATTTTCCTGTGTGTGCAGACAGTCCCTTCCCTCCCCACAAAACCTGCAAGGTGATTACCTCCCACAGATGTTCCTTGTGCCTGTCTTGACATAACTTGTTCCTCTCACCACTCTTCCCGCATCCCCAGAGACCTCTCTGAGATCACCTATCCCCTGGATACCAGGAGAAGACAACCTTACTGCAGGGATGGTGCAGTCAGGGAGGATGGTGGGACACTCACAGGGCCGTGAAATTCAGCTGCTGAAACTCAGAAATCTTAGCTGATACAAAGGATTATTCAATCCAGTCAGACTGGTCTATCACAAGCTGTCTGCACCTTGTCGCTCTCCAAGCTCTTGCCACAACCCACAACAGGCATCAGACTTCAGAAAGCACGAGGCAAAATGTTGCACCAAACCATTAAGTCAGTTCCTAATTTCAAACCCATTGCAGCCAGAGGACAAACTCTGCACACTCACCCTGCTTCATCCAGTCTTGCCAAAAATTGGTGAGGGGTGACTTTGGCAAGCTTTGCACCGTCTCTTTCTGTCTCCTCCTGTGGCACACACATGCCTCATCCTCTTGCTGCATGCTCTGATGGCTTCAGCAGACGTGCAATCCTCCGTGCAGAACCAGTCTGCATTGCCTTGGCACTGCCAGGGGACTGGGCATGGCCTTGAAGTTAAAATCCAACACTAACAGGTGGGAAAACACCACACAGTCCCTGGAAACTCTGCTTTTCCATTGCCAAACTGACTGCAACTGACTCCCCTCAGACGTCCCAGATGAGGACTGTGCTTTTGCAACAGAGAGAGCTGCATTCAGATTGGATGTGAAAAGATGTGATTTTTGTTGTGCTGGGCCACATTCCCATCTGGCAGGTGTCAGCATGCCAGAATTGCTGGGGCCATCCTCGTATCCATCCATCTGTCTGTATGGGTCATCACGCTTGGAATACTGCAGAGGAATAAAGCAAAAATCAAAATTCTTCTGCTCGACAGCTGCATGCTCTGGTGATTTCATGAAAGGAAGGGAGGGTTGAAGTCTGCCTTCATGTGGTCTGTTGGTGTGGCTGTCTACAGCTCCGCCATCTCCCTCCAGCTTTTGAACCCATCAGCTCCAGGCCTTGGGACACAAAGGACGAGAGGTCAAGTTGGGCATCACTCCTTTTCCCAGCTCATGGTGTGTCAGATCAAGGCTGCTGCCAGCACAGTGTACACACCTCCAGGCAGTGCAGATTTACAGCCCTGTCCCTCTCTATCATTAGGATCAAAGGGGTCCTGACCCTCAGCATCCAACACCCCAATGAAAACAGAGAGGTTGGTCTCAGGTCAGTTCAGCGGAGAAGTGAAACCTTACTGCAGTCTGGATCGATCCTGCCAGGGCCAAACAGGGTGACAGCTGGGAATATAAGGTGTAAAATCACGGGTAAATGGGCAAGAAAAGGCAGGGAGGAAAGAGGAAGGTCTCAGCACTGAAGAACAAATGAGCAGTATTTAATTTCAGCCCTGCTCTCTGCACTCAAAATACAGGCTACCTCACAGAAAATAGTGTTTGATTAACAAACATAAGCTGCAACCTGGAAAATTTATCTCCTGAGAGGCCCCACACCTGGCACTTGCTAAGTGCAGCAATATTTTGTGCAGGGTGACCTGCCACTCACTGGCCAGAGCCTGGCTAGCACAAGTCCCACTGATGGCTACCACGTGGTCGATGAACATGCCACAGGCAGGACTAAGACACTTCCAGGTAACACAGTAGGCACTGTGGTGCTTTGGATCTCTAATGATCTGATTGGTCAGAGCAAGACTGACCACTGACCATCACCACCTTGTGTGCACAATGCAAGTTCCCAACATGCTTCAACTCACTTACAATCACCAGGGGTTTAGGATCACTGTTACAAAATGTTGAGGGTCACATTTATACGTACATCTTCCTTGGATGTTGTTATGAGATTTTTACAGAGCACAAACATCCTGGTTACACCTACAACAATATCAACCCAGTGCACCTGGTATCCAAACCCAGTCACAGCCAGAGCTTTCTGAGTCAGAGCAAGATTCTGCCAAGCCCTGTTTCTCTATTGTCTGTCTGAGTCTCTGCTGTGCCTCGTTAATTCAGTGGCTCACACCTTTGTCTATTTCTGCCCTTTCATGACAGATCTTCAGCCACAGACAGGTGAGAGAAGGAATATGTTACAGCCTTTGGAAAAGCCTTCCTTCCCTCATCCCACACTGGACTGGACATTGTAATGGGGCATGATGAGAGTTCTACCAGGGTTCTTGTGGAGGGATTTCAATGTTAGAGAGCATTTGCTCTCTAACTCACAGTACTCAGAGACCGCAGTAAGCACAAATCACATCTACATATGTCCAAAATCCTTCCTAAGCATCAATTCATTCTGCAGCGATGATCCCTTTTCTGTTCATGCCAGCTGATCTGTGCTGGGGGCAGAGCTGCTAATCCTGCATTTTCAGCCCCAGAACCCAGAGGGCAAAAAGTAAGAGGAATGCCCATTTATCACCTTCTACAAGACAACGAGCTTTGTGCCCATCTTACAAGTTTGGGGAATTGTCTGCTGCTCTTGAACTCACAAGCTTGACCGTGCTACGGTAAAAGGAAGTAGATTTTAAAAATTCAGTGGTCCAGGCTCTTTCCAGAATCTGTCACTCATTCTTTCCCCAGAGAGACAAGAAACTGAGATGAATGTCTCTGCTGGAGTTGTGCCATATGGATTAGTGAAGTGGGACTTTTCCCCTGTGTGCAGATTGACTTCAATTCACCCCGGCTCTGTTTCAATGAGCCTTGTCCAAAGGCAGCCGCCTGGGAAGGAGGAAGGGTAATTAACGGATGCTTTTGGGAACAGTCCTGCGATGAAGGTACAAAAAACGAGCCAAGGACAAGGAGACGTGGTGCTTTCATAGATGCATATTTGTGTGTGTGTGTGTTTTAGCAAGCAAACTTCAAACAGCGGCTGCCATCAGGGCTTTGCAGGAGAAGAAAGCCAACAGCAGTAAATCCAGGAAGCAGCTGTTTGACAATCTGTCTTCAGATAAAGTTTCTTCCAGACCCGAGTCCAGCCCTGGGCTTCCCAATGCCCAGGCTCCTCAGCTGTCTAGCTTTGACTCTTAAATATGTCAAAAACACAGTAGGGGCTAGAAAAATACGTGATTTCAATCAGATCCTGTAGCACAGAACTGGCTGTGATTTTTAAGGAGAAAAAAAACCAAACCAGGATTCCTTAATTTGCTTATTTACAGCTGCTCCCCCACCTCCACCCTGCTCAAAACTTTCAAACTTCAAATCCAGTCTGCCTCTGAAATCAAAGCTTCCCATACTTTGTTTTCCCTTTTTCTTCATGGATGTCTCATTTGCAAGCAAAGGCAGGTGTTTGCCTCTGCACAGCAGGTACCAGGATATACCCAGCCAGATTTGGGAAGGGAAAAAATGAGCCTGGTACACCTTGTGGGCCAAAGGGTGCAGCAAAACCCCCGAGGGGCTGCTGAAGCCCTGGCAGGAGCTCTGGTGGGAAGCACTTCTTCCCCAGAAAACCAATTTGCAGCCCTAGGTCTCCCAAGGATTTCTTTTTCTGTTTTTCTGGCAGCCATATCCTGTCTCTTCTCCCCATGCTGGCTGCTTTTCTCGATAAAAATCAGTGCTAAAAATAAAATGGGGAAATTATTTTAATAGCTTTTAAACACCTAAAAATCACTACACCCCAGAGGAACCCCTGGCGGAGTTTAGCTCCCTTCATCTGTTCTGACCTCCACTGAACACTTAATTCATGAGTTTCCACGGCATGGGGTGATCAGAAGCCAATGTCATTATTATTCATTGCATTTACACTTTGTCTGAAGCACTTGCAGGTGAGATGAAAATGCTTATTCAAATGCAGGCTCCGAAACACTGTTCACAAATCCATCTGGGCACCAATTAAATTACACCATGAATCCAAGATGTAGCAACTTCTTTTATCTGGAGACAACCAGAACAAAGCCTGGGTGAGAAATCCTGAAAGCACACAGCTTCTGGTTACAACTTGAGGCTTTCATTAGGGAAAGATTCCACTTGGCCTTTCTTTAGTGGATTTTTTCATCTTTTGCTGGAAGTCCTTGAATCATTCTTTCTCCTGACTGATACTGACAGCTCTTTTTAGAACAAGATTGATGGCCCATTGTCAATAGCCATCATGGTCCTGTCAGAGAAGTGGGAGACATGAAATAATTCGGTTTTCAATAATTCAAGTGATGTTGCTAAATTTGGAAAACAGACACTGGGAGGAATGGGGACATGACAGAATCTTTTCGGGGGAAAATAATTAAGGACTTGTCACTGAGTTTTAATTTGATCAGGAGTGTAGTGGCATCAATAGACCAATAGCTTTGCTTTCCAAACATTGCTCTACTAGCAGTTTGAGTAATAATCACCTAGTGAAAATAATCACCCAGAGAACACATTAACACATAATCTGATACCTTTTTGACCAGAGTTTTGGGTACGTTTAGTCTTCTAGTTCACTTCTGTTGTTCCTGAGTCCTGAATCCACCTTAGACTGTTGGGAGTAGAGCAGACATCAGCCCATGAACACATCCACAAGGCTCACCCCAGGACTGATTCCCATCCTGCACAGAGATGTGCTCCTGTACCTAGGGGGCAATGGAAACAGACTTCATGCTGCCATTCCCTTCCCTGTCCATCAATAACATTTTACTTTCCAGCTGGTACCTGCTGAGTCCTGCACTGCAGGGCCAAGTCCAGCATTTGAACAGACTACTGATAGATGTTTTAAAACCAGTGAAGGTATGAAATTAACAGATGGGAAAAGACACCAAAAAAATCCACTACGTCTTCCTCAGTTGAATTTAATAGCCTCTTAGCAGCTGACACTGTCCCTGCTGGAGGTAATTACACAGTGTAATCAAGCCACCAAATGACCTCCTTGTGCACCATTTATGTGTTCCCACTCAGTATTGCTACTGCTTGGCTCTTCCCTGCTCATCCTCTCCAACACTCTGCTCCAAGGGAGGGCAGGACACCATACCTGGAGCAAGATACAGCTGAGCACAAAGGACCAGAAAGGTAATCCATCTCTGTCTCAAAATCTCTCCAGATTGTGAACACCTAGAGAATCTCTTTCTGCATCTGAGAGATGAGTCTTTTTTAATCACTGGTGGATCATAGAATCACAGAATGGCCTGGACTGGAAATGACCTCAAAGATCATCACCATGGGCAAGGACACCTTGCACTAGATCAGGTTGCTTACAGCTCCATCCACCCTGGCCTTGAACACTTCCAGGGATGGGGCATCCATAAGTTCTCTGGGCAATCTGTTCCAGTGGCTCGCCACTCTCACAGTAAAGAATTTTTTTTGCTCTCCTTAATCCTGACACCATGGAGCTCCCTACTGTTCTGTCAAATTCTGCTGAAGTGAGGCTCAGAGTTACAGGTCTGAGACACACAGCTCTGCTTGTGCCAGTCCACAAACACACCATCACGAGCTAACTCTCATTCCATAGGGAACCAACCTAAAGATCTACTCCCTAAAACACTAGAGCTGAGTCCTGGCCTTGGAAGACAGAGCTGTGCAAGCCTGGTAAGAGTTTCATTAAGATCACACACATCTGGCTGAGTTCAGGTCTCCAAACGGATACCTTAGGAAAGGAACAGGCCTTCTCCTGCTGGGCTGTCTTACCATGGAGCAATCCAAACAGCATCTGTATAATCAGACGAAAGCTGCTCTCATCTACCACTGGGAGTCAAAGCAGGTGCCTGACAGCTTCTTATTACAGGTCATGCCTATATATGGGATTAAAAAAAAATGAAAAAAGAAAAAAGGAGAAAGATCAATAAAATAAATTTACTCTTCATGGTTCTCTGCTCTCATTCTGCTTTGATGATGGACAGAAGAATCAGCAGCAAAGTGACTGGCATTCCAAGTGGCAACACGAAAATTTAGCCAGCTGTCTCCTCTTCAGACCCCACTTTTCTCCCACCATTTTGTCTCCTCCTACCCCACCTTTAGAAGTTCCCTTCCTAAGAGGGTACTTCCCAGGGGCTTGAGAAACCCTGGAAGATCCCCCAGTGACCCCCCCCAGACAGTAATCCTCTTGCAAGCCAGACTCCGTGTTCCCAAGCCACCCCTTGACAGTTCCAGGGAGTTTGGCTCTTGGAGAAGAGCACCTCTATGTTTAATTAACTTTTCTTCTTCCAAATTGCCTGAGCACTTTTTAAACCCAAACCTGCACATGTTGGCTATCACACCAAGCAGCGAGAGGAAAAAAAAGGTGATTTTTGAGAAATTTGTGACCACCGTGTAGTGCCTGGGAGTGACTGTCAAGGACACCATCAGCACTTCCAGCCCCCAACAGATATAAGAATGAGTAGGCCACAATGCTTGCAGAGCACAACATCCTCAACCCGCCCCAAAGAAAGCTGCCAGTTGGAAGCTGGGAGCACCCTGCTGGGAAGAGAGCCCAAATCTGTAGAAATCCTTTCTTTCATTCCATTTTTTTGGAGTGAAAGTCTGAATATAACTTTCATGACACAGAAAGTTCTGAATGAATTTCTCTTTTAAGCCAATTGTTGAGCTCTCCACAGATGTTAAAATGAAACTGCTCCGTAACATGTGGCAGATTGAGCAGGATTAAAATACACCACCATGAAAATGAGGTTTTTCCTTCTCAGACCAAAACAAAGGACATTTAAGGCCAGAAAGTGCAGCATGCACACACTGCATTGTTTAAAAAAAAATGGCAGATCCAAAATGATTCACAGCAATTTTTTTTTCCCCATTAAAAATCTAATCAAATTCACCATATTCTCATCAAAGAATTTCCTTTCAAGAAACATGGCAAGTTCTGATGGCAAAATCTGCTGTCTGGAAGGTTTCCTATTTAGCCACAGATGGAATGCACTGTGAGCTGCTGCATTCTGGAAATGCTGACAGAAAATAACCTGGTTTCTGCTCCCTTCCTCCTGTACATACAGCCTGCTGATCTGTGCTTGACCTCTTTCAGGAACTGTGAGATCGTTTAGGAGAGAATTGCACAGACTCCCATGATGATTCTTTTTATTGATTTTGCCAGCTAAGGAACTCAGCTATTCCTTCAGGAGCAGTAGAAGAGATAGGTGGTAACACAGTCAACACCAGTGACCAGTTTTAGCAGGCACAACAACACCTAGGTTGCAGAGTCAGTGTTTTGCAGGAGAGCTTGATGGAGTACGTCCTGCTTTTTTTTTCCTAGAATGTTCTCTGCTGAGAACTGAGGGGCAGAAGTGCTCCACTCTTCAGAGCACATGTAATTTCCCCTTGTGCTTGAACCCAAAATTTGTATTCCCTACGTCCCAGCCTAATCTTCCTCCAGGTGCAAATACTGCGGGTGGATAATACAGGTGTGTGCTGGACCTTAAGGGACAATAATTAAGGGGCATTAAGGGATGCAATCTGAAATACCAAACCTGCAGTCCCTGCTGATAAACATTGCCCCTAACTCATGTTGGTACAAAATACTGCTAAACCAGTGGGGTTTGCTGTAAAAATCACCTTTTTGCAGTCAGGTATCCAATTTTTGTCCTTCCTTGATGGATATTCACCAAATAGGTCTTTTATTTTTTGACAGAAGGAAAAATGGGAACATTCAGGACAGTTATCTCTGCATAGTTGAGCTATACAGATTTAATCAGCTCCCATCATCCGAGCAGCACAGCTTCTACCAAGGACCCAAATGGTGCAGACTGCAGCATTGTGCTTATTAAAGAGCCTGACTCGGCCTTCATTAGGATTAGTGGGAGACTGTCAAAGACACGTAAATAATTTAGCAGTACGGGTCATTAAGGATAAGAAATGTCCTTCTGGCAAACCTGAGGCACTTCTGAAAAATCCCACTGAAGACTGCCCACTGTCCCAGACAGGGCAGTTCTGCTGTGTCCCAGGAAGAAAATCTTTTTAAAACTGTGCATTCCCAAAGGCTGTTCAGTCGTGCTGTTGAGTCACTTCTCCCTGACTGCCTGAATGAAGCATTCCCATTTTTTTTAACAAACCATCTGCTTTCACAACTGTGCATTGCTCCATAAACATGGCGATGTGCACATAAATGCTAGGAATGGCCACAAATGCTGCAATTGGTCAGGAGATGCTTTCTGACTTCTGAACACGCAGCAGTGTTGAAATGAGTGCCATCCCACCATCAACCACTGGGAGCCAGGGGATGATGGACACACTTTGCTCTGACCGTCCAGAGCACAGAGGGGAGAAGAAGGGCACTTAAGGAGAGATTCCAAATCTTCTCCTCTTTCAGGGCTCCTAATTTAGAGGGAACAAGGCACCGTCCTTTTGCTGTCAGAGTGATGGGGTTTCAGGCAGAGTAGCTGGGAAAAGAAATTTCCTGGCTGTAGGGAGCTGAGTATATAGCTGATTTTTCTGTGTTATTGGGTGCTGCTCTGACCCCCGTGGCTGTCCATATAGGGAGAGCTCCAGCAAGGATCAGTCAGCTGCTTAGCTGAGCATAAAAGGGAACATTAGTGTGGCCTCGGGGATGTGTAGGAAAATTACCTGAGAAAATAAATGTTGCTAAGGAAGCAATTCTACCTGCTGCTAAAGTAACCCTGGCACTAAAGAGGAGCTTTGCTTCATTCTGGAGCACCTGAATTTCTTCCAGGGTGCCTTGCAGCAGTGGTAGTAGATGGAAGGGGCGATCTGTGCCTAGCAGAATTATTTCCTTCCTGCCTGCTTTGGCAAGGCATAAATCTCTTCCCTATTACCTCGGCTATGTGTCCTCATTGAATCAGGGAGCCCTTCAATTCAACAGCAACACTCATTTACTCTCCATTTCCATGTGCCCAGTGCACAGGAAGCAGAATAGCCGGGAGCTGCAGTGGCAGTCCCAGGTCACGGTGAGCTGTCCCTGTCAGCAGTTCCCACCTCCAGAGATCTGGGCTGCTAAAGGAGATGATTGTTTTTCTCCTGTACCACCTTCCTGGATTAAGCTGAAGGGCTCCTTATCCATCAGGGCACAGCACCAAAGGGAAACCAGTCTGGTATTTCCACAAAGCACTGCGAGAAGAGGGAAAACTGTAATCACATCCTCCCCATCCCTCACCTTTCTCCCCTCCTCCCTGTCCTGTTCTCCAGCACTCCACCTTCCTCAAGAAATCCTGCATAGTATCTCCAATGGTAAATCATTCCCCCAAGGGAAGATGGTGTCCCCAATGATGCCCAGGGTCTCTGGCAGCAGCAGTTTCTCTCCTCAGCCTATCCTCAAGAGCCTGGAGAGATCCCTTGGCTTATAGCCTTTTCATTGTCAGGGGTAATCTCTCCCTCCCTATAGCCATGAGTCTGGGGGGTGATTCATTCTCTGGAGATTTGGTTCAGTCCAGCCCAACCAAAGAGACAAAAAAATTCCCGTGCTGGAATACTGCTAGGGAAGAAATCTGTTGGGATGAAGAAGTTACCTGTGCAAATTTTGCTGATGCTGCCCAGAGGAAAGGTAGCAGCAAGAGATCTTGTGAATTCCTGCCAGCCCTGCTCTCTGTGATTTACCTGCTGCTGATACCCAGGGCCAATGTTAATGGCCACCTGCACGGCACTGATCTACCTGGTCATGAAAGGCACAGGAAGGTGGAAAAGGAGAGGAATGAAAAGCTGTGCTTAAACTGCCAGAGGGTCTTTCTTTGTCCTCCTCTGCAAGTGTGGGCACTGAAGAGTCTGCCAGGAGGAGTCCTCTCAGGTATGTTCTTGACAGGTGGGAGTATAAACACAGGAAGGGATAATTTTCCTTTCAGCACCCGGACCTTCTGGTTTTCCAGTGAATGATAAGTTATGTTGCTGCCTAGGAAAGTTTTTTTAACTTATCTGAAAGATTTCAATGGAATACAACAGAGAAGCAAATCATCCTCTCCCTCCAACCTTTCCTCGTCTTCAGCATTTCCAAGTTTGAGTGCACTTCTTCCTCATACAACTGTATTAGGTGCTTCAGTTACCCCCAGAGTAAAATATGCTCCTCTTTTTATAAAAACTTCTAGATTGTTTGAACAATTTTTTCCAAAGGCTTAATGCAGTGACTGAGGTTTTGTTTCTTGTCCTCTTCCCCAGTGGTGTGCTGATCATCCTTTTCATAAACTTATTTCTTGGTTCAAATGAAGTGAAATGACATGGGAAATAAGCTGGGATCTCTACATCGTTCATAATTCATTTGATACAAATATTTGATAGTTCTGAAGCTCAATCATTTGAGCAGATTGCAGACTATTTCTCCATACTCACAAAGAAACTGATTTTTTTTCCTTCAGAACTGCCCCTCTTGAGAGTCTTTACTCCTAAAGTTTCAGCAAATTGACATAAAACTTTCAGAATATAACTGAGCAGAGTGGGGTTTTTCATCTATTTTTTCATCTAGACTGTCTGTCAAGACTTGAATTTCTCATTAAATGGTTTGGGACTTTTGTCAAGATCCACTTTTCTGAAGAAATGTTATTTGTTTACTCTGTTCTGTTGAAGGGGGTTTTTGTCAGTTGGTGAGGGGAGAACTGCACTAATTAGGACTTCAAAATAAATTTTTTTTGCCAATGGTTTCCCATTAGAAATGATACAACAAGGGAGTCTGACTCATGAGGGAAATTAGATGTATTCTCCAAAGGACAGCTCCCATGTGACTCTCTGGCAGTTTCCCCAAATAATTGTATTTCCATATACTCCTACCAAAATCAAATCAAGATTTTAATTTCACCAACATTCTCCATTTTGGGCAATTTTCATTATGACAGTTTCCAATAGGAAAAGAAAACCCAAACAACACTTTCTGTGGGCAAGGCAAGCAGGAAATTTTTGACCAGCTTTGAGGCAACACAGCTGGCATGCAAGAAAGGCATGTGAAACCTTCTTGAGACAGGCAGGAATTATTGTCAGCCCCCTGGACCTCCAGTTAGGTGGTCATCACCTTCCTGCTGTTTAAGTCCAAAGGAGATATTATACCTCTGGGAGAAAGTGGGCCCCTGTGGCCACATAAATTGTTCAACTCACAACGATCTATTAAATAGGGTGAAATTTTACAATACATATATTTTACAGTATGTGTGTTGTAAAAGAACATCATGTGGAAATACATGTAACAATCGTGAAATTATCTCTTTTGCTGGGGATTTACCTCAGATGAAGGAAAGCTAAAAATTTCCAGACACAATCAGCTACTGTGGATGTTACTCCAGAGTCTGGAGTGGCTGGAGGCTGTTGTGAAGCTACGAGAGACATTTCCTGCTCTGAAAACCTTTCAGGCAAACTGTGCATGGAACTGAATATTGTATGAAGCGTCATCATTGTGACATCATTAGAGATGAGAAATGTCCACCCAGGGAGGTGATGTGACCAGGAGTACACCAAAATTCAGGGGCAAATTAGTGACCCTGGCCCGGAGACAAACAGCACACCCCCAGTACCCACCAGAAGGCTGCTGAGGACGCAGAGCCCCACTTCATCCTGGTCCATGGAAGCAACAGAAATGAGCTGAAATTATAGATCCTTGATGGATTTAAGGAAAAGTATTTTATTATAAGGATAGTGAAGCACTGGAATGGCTTGTCCGGGGAGCTGGTAAAATTTCTGTTCATGGAGAACTTCAAATCCCCTCAGGAAAAAGTCCAAAGTACCCTGGTTTGAATTCACAATTGACCCATTCTGGAATGCACACCTCCAGAGGTTTCCACCAACATGAATAATCCTCTGATCTTGTGCAGCATGTTAGCCTCACCGCTCTCCTGGCTTTTTCCTCGGTTTTTTTGTGTCTGTGCTCTTCTCTCTGCCTGTGCTTGGGTTCCTAGAGGGTGATCAATACAGGTCAACAGCTGAACCGACAGCTCTGTGCAGAAAGAAGAAGAAATATTTGCTTATTGTTGCTGCAGCCGAAACCACATCAGAACACAGTTCCTGTCTCATTGATAATTTAAGAAGTAAAGAGACTGCACCAGGGACACAAAACTGGTGAGCTGGTGAACAAGCTGCTGTCAAATGGATTTGTACTATTGGTAATTATGGTTGTGATTGATGAGTTGAATGAACTCTTCTCATAAAATTGAGACAGCTTCTGCTAAGCACATCACAGGCATATCATCATCTTCTGCACTGTCCAGGGTGTTACACCCTGCAGCAAAGGTGAGCTGTACACCACTGCTCAGAAAAAGGGCTTGACTTGCATGAAGCCAGGAAACCAGAAAAGAAGGAAAATAATGCTCTTTCTACTGGAACAAAACCAGAGAGAAGAGGAGCTGGAGAATTTTCCCACACTGTGCACCTCTGCACCACAGCACAGAAGAGCTGACACCAACCACAGTGGCAAAACAGACCCCCAAAGCCGTGCTCCTGGCGCTCACCACCCCTCACAGGCAGGGAGGGCACAGGACAAGACTCCTGAGGCTGGTAATGTCACAGAGCACATAATGGCTTTAAACTGAAGCAGGGTCAACTTAGATTAGAAAGAATTTCTTATGATGAGAATGGTGAAACACTGGAACAGGTAGAGGTTGTAGGTGCCCTGTCTCTGGAAACATTCATGATCAAGCTGGACAGGGCTCTGAGCAACCTGGTCTCAGTGAAGATGTCCCTGCTCACTGCAGGGGTGTTGGGATACGTGGTCTTTAAAGGTACCTTCCAATCCAAACTGTTCTATAACTCTATAATGAAGTCACTTGCTGAAAACTGTTCCCTTGATAAAAATCCTCTCTCTCAAGAAGCCTTATCCCTTGCAAGAGGGAAATAGCACTGGGAAGGCATCACCATCCCAAATTATCTTCAAACACCTTCAGTGATGCATCCTTCTGTAGCCAGCTCCTTCAGCACAGTCTGCTGTAAACACCCTCCTCACGTGCAGCTCAGAGCCTGGCTTCTGCTCCCTGATCCATGCCACTTCCCTGGCCAGCACATACTGTGAATCCTGAAATTAAACAGATCGCTCACAACTGGCTTTCCGTGGAGTAGCCGTGCTTAAATTGGCTTTCCCTGAGTGTTCAGCCCAGCGTGCTGCTGGCTTTTGCAGGAAATGAGCCAAAACCAATTCCTGGTATGTCCAAATGAAATCCAGCTTTTGAACATTGGCAGGAAGAAATCAGGGGTGGCTGAGCTGCTCAGGAGCACTCTGGCACACTTGAATCCAGTCCCTGCAGTCCAGGGCTGGAGGGACCCACAGCTCCCTGGAGGGCATCAGAGATGGGGCAAAGCAGATCTTGCAGCTTGGGCAATGACCATAATGGCACAGATCAGGGACGCTGATCCCCAGCGATGGGGAATATCAAAACCACACCCCAACCCTTGGCACAGGGAGCTGCTAAGATTTCAACCTCCACGGATGAGAAGTAGCACATTGTGTACAGCTGCTGTTTTGGTGCCACACACACGTCAGACAGGGTGAGGATGGGTAAAGCCGTGTGCATGAAGGCAGGAACATGCCAGGAGCACACTGCACAGCCAGCTGTGGGAGGTGAGTTTATGACTCAAAACCCTGGATAGCTCTGGCTATAAAATACCCAGGATTTGGATGTTTTTTGAACTGAAGGTCCATATCTAATATAAAATGGAAAAAAGCCTTTTTTACCTCTGCAGAAGATGACTGCACAGCAAAGGGGCTCCTGCAAGAATGAGTTTGGTGCTGAAAAACAGCTGTTTTATCTGCTCTCATCTTTCCCTTTCTTCTCTAGCCTTCGGCTTTTCCTGGTTAGCTCTGTGGGAGGAAAAGCTCACTCCTGAGCGTTGCTGTTACTGCCCTATTTTCCCCAGTGGAAGGAGATCAAAATGCTCATCTGTGACTTGGCTTTTGGACTTTTCCTTATGGCAAGCTCAAGAGAAGTCACATTGTTCTCTGCTTGTCAGGTAGGATGCACCACAGGGGCAGCTCTGAAAGTGAGTGGGGAAAAAAAGCTGAAGCAGCACCCAGCTGGAAACATTGCACAGGGACAGAAACCACAGGGCTGGAAGGGGTTCCACAAGGGATGAGACATCAGCAAGAGGGGCAAGGCAAGGTGCTGGAGTGTGGAGCAGTCACTCAGCTGTGGGAGGAAAGTCAGAAGGAGCTCAGGGCTACATGGAGATCTGCAAGAGCAGAACAACCCATGCCTTCCTTTACCTGTGGCAGGTCGCCACCCACACAAACATCCCTGACCTGCCAGTGGGAGGCTGGATGATCCAATTTGCAGTGAGAATGTAATTCATTAGAAGCAGGAAGGAAAAAGGACGCATCATAAATTTGATGGAAATAACACGGTTTTGAAGGTACTGACATGAATCACAAATTGCAGGAAATTTGTTCAGTAGAGCTGGGTAGCTCAGAGTGATTCAGATGTTTCATTTCACCTTTTCTTTATGCAAGTGCATCCATCCTTCTCTTTGAAAGGAGAATTTTATTTCATATTTTAAAGGAATAATAGAAAGAGCTAAATAACCTCAAAGTTATATGAACTATTTTATCAAGAGAAATCCAAGGGGTCCAAGGAATAATGAGCACTTGAATAACAGCATAAAGCACTTATTTTACCTCAACAGTGACCCCAGCACACCAGGTTCCCCAGAGCAACATGGGCCAGAGCCCTGAAGGACTCCGAACAGAAAATGTTCTGGTTTGTGCCAATAAAATGTAAGCATTAGTGCATGAAGCTTGCAGAAGTCCCTCAAAAGGATGAATGTTGCATGACAGCCAGAGGCAGAACAAAATCTCATTCCCCATTCATCAGTATGGGTCTATTTTGTATGAGCTAATGCTGGTTCAGGTAATAATTAAAGGAGGTGGGAGGGACAGAAAAGCTTCCTCTTCCTCCCCTTAACAAAGTAAAAAAGTTTATGAATTATGCGATGCCTGTTTGTAACAAAAGTGGCACCTAAGGCTTGTGATCATCTCTACGCAGCTTTCACTTTGAAATCTAATTAAGCAGGAAACTTTTATCATTGCTAATCATTTATTTGCAATTAATACAACGAAGATGGTTTTCACTTCAGTGTCTCACTTCAGAAGGAAAAGCAATTGCAAACCATCTGCCTTCCTCTTGAAGCTCTTGGAAAAAACTCCTCTAGGCCTGAGGGGAGCAATGCTTTCAAACACATCTCAGCTGACACCCTGACACATTCTGCATTGAGCAGAGTTAAAAACACCACCGTCCACAGGCCAGATGTTTTTATTAAGATGAGAATTAAATAATGTGAAATCACTACAGCACTGTCAAACTTCTGCCTCCAAGAAGATTTCTGCTAGTTCCAACCTACAGCTGGCTGGCGGTTCACTCCTCAAACACATCTGCACTTAACACCTGCATATGGCATTACTCAACTTCCTTCCTGAACAACATGGGAGGAACACCTATATTTTCCCCAAGGCAGTGATTCATGATCCCATCTCTCCTGCTGCAGCTGCTCAGGAGTGATATGGAGCCAAAAAGGAGCAGAGAAGGAAGAGCAAGAGGTAGAAATGTTGTGAATTCCTGTTGGATTGTGTTTTCCAGCAGTCCTGACTGAAAAGTAATTTCTCTCCACAAATTGGAAGCACAGTTGTGCTGAGAAGGATGTGTTCAGAAAGAAAAGCCAATGTCAGAGAGCTTGAACCACACTGCCATTTTTCAACAACTTCTTCATCTGATAGTCTCCAGAATCAATCAGAAAAAACCATTTCAACTCCAGCTTTCCTCTGCACAAACGTCTCTAAGATTTCTGCCAACTGTCAGCACGTCTGGCTCATCCAGGAGAAGCAGAAAAACTTCTAAGCAAAGAGATCAAGTGATCCAATTCCCTGAACATTTAACTCCTCTGATTAAACACTCAAGGCTGGGGCGCTGAGGGTTTATTTATCCTGGGGTGGAGCAGCCAATTAAATATCTGACACTTCTGCAGCCTGTCAGGGAGGTGTCACTCCCAGCTGGCCTCAGTTACCAGCATTTGTAGCCAACAAAAGGAATGAAAAATGCACTCTTTGAAAAGCAAGGCAGAAGATGATAGGTGGGGAGGAAGCCAGAAGGATGCAGGCAGGAAACAGCAGCAGCTGCCTGCCCTCTCTACCTATCTGCACAGGGCTGCAAAAAAGTGGGGACAGAGTGGCACTGGCTCTGCTGGAAGGGGACTGCCAGCCCCGCGAGCAGCAGTGGGTGTGGCAGGAGATGACAGCTCATGGCTTGCCCTGATTTTCACTCCTGCTTTCATCTCCAGTGTAGCCAGGCCCTTTACTGCGCTGCCGCCTTAAACGCTGAGCCCCCAGCTGCCAGCCCCTGGCTGACACTCAGCTGTGCAGCAGAAAGCAGATCTGCATCCCTGGCCAAGGTCTGGCACCCCCTGAGAGATCCATCCTGGTGTTACCCCTTCACATGGCCCTGGCCTGGAACATTTGCATGGATGCATTTTGCATACATCTTCTATGGGTGCCAAGGGGATGGAGGCAGGCTCTGCTTGGTGATGCTGAGCAACAGGATGAGAGGCAACAGGCAGGAACTGGAGTGCAGGAAGTTCCACCTGAACATGAGGAAGAACAGGTTGCCCAGAGAGGTCGTGGAGTCTCCCTCACTGAAATATTCAAAAAGTATTCAAGAACTGTCTGGATGCAATCCTGGGCAATGTGTTAGAGGATGAACCTGCTGGAGCAGGGAGGTTGGAGCAGATGACCCTCTGTGGTCTCTTCCAACCTGTCCCATCCTGTGATACTATTTGTCTGCCCCTCTAAGACACATCTGGGTGTTGCTTTATTGTCCTTACAGCCCCTCCAACAGCATCTCTTGACCAGAAGAACCTCCTGAAAACAGTACTAGCATCCAAACCAGATCAGGAGGAAGGTGAATCCTCACTGGCTCCTGTTGCTTCCTCACTACCCAAACCTCCTTAGAGCAAGTTTTCAAAAGCACAGAAGAGATAATTAATTGCACATTCTCATGTGCACAGCAGGTGCTGGTAATTTGTTCAGTGTAAAACTTTTAAATAAAACAAAACTGCAACACCAAAAAAAAAAAAATCCTGCATCTGTTTATGGAAAATAAGGGTCCTGCCCTGCATGAAATTATTATTTTCCAGTAAGGGGAATGAATAAAGCCTATCCTAAATCATTTTTTAACTCGCTGAGAATTGAGAAAGCATCTCAGCAATTTATAGTCAGATATTCATTGGAAATTGCCGAGGCATCAGCAGCACTATCTAACAAAAACAATCCGAAAATTTCATGGAAGTATGTAGGTGGAAAGACACAGATACTGTACAGCACAATTAATTTCTCCAAGTAGTAGAATGACCCCTGTTTCATAAGGGTCAGATTGAGAGAGAGGAAATGTTCCTCTGCAAAACCTGAAAACTGTTTGCATTACTGTAATGAGGCAGTTTATTCTGCGGTCACCAGAACAAATTAAAAGTTACATATTGACAAAATTGTCCCAACAAATAAGAGCTCAGCTCCTGTGTAACTGCAGCATTGAATATTTATTTCCACCAGCAGGTCCCAAATGAGTTTGGGATTATTGTGTTGGGTAAGGGAGGAGCACCTCATTATTACAGAATCACAGAACAGAGTTTTGGGTTGGTTTAGGGCCATCTAGTCCAACCCCCTGCAAAAAGCAGGGACATTTCCAACTAGACCAGGTTGCTCAGAGCTCCATCCAGCCTGACTTTGAATTATTATCACCATTTTACAGGCTAGGGAAACTGAGGCACGGAAAGATGAAGGAACTTGCCCAAGCTCACTCAAAAGGCCAGTAGCAGAGGCAGAAAACAAGTCTCTCAGGATCCAGTCCTGGTTTCTGGGACACTCTGTCCCCTCTGGGAAGCAGTTTGGCTCCCTGTTGCCCCCACCCAAGGCTCTCTGCCAAGCTGAGAACACCCACGGGCCAAGGTATAAACCTCAGCACCAACAAAGGACCTCCCAAAACCCAGCAGTGGACCACCTGCAGCAGATGGGGATTCATGGACCTGTGTGCTTGCCTTCTGGGTGAATGTGGAGAAGTTGGACATGGGCGTCCAGAATCTCATCCTGAAGGTCCCAAACGCAGAACACCCACTAGGGACCCAGGGGAGCGGTGGCAGTCACACAAAAGCCTGGAGCCTGCAACAGGAGAACCACAGCATCCACTATCACATCCTTGGAAGAGTCAGAGATTGATGCAGACCTCCTTGTACTACTGGGAATCTGCTCGTAGGTCCTCTTGTGCCATCCATTCTCCAGGCTGAGCCTCCCAGGGGAATGCCCCAGGCCCAATCACCTCTCCCGTTTGCAAGGCCTGGGGCACTTCAGAAACATGGAGAAGACACAATTCTTCCCCAGCACAAAAGGGGAGAGCCAGGATTTGTCCTGGCCCATGAACACCTCTGTGCATGCAATCCATTTTCTCCTGATGCATCCAGTGCCCCGTCAGCCCAGTTACTATGCAGCAGCCAGATCAGTGGGGAGCACGTTTCCCTCCAGGATCAGCAATTCATCTTTCCTTGGCAGACTCTCAGCTCCTGCAAAAACACTTTGTTCAGGCCTGCAGGGCTGGGAGTTTGAAGAAATGTTACTTCAGCTCTAGCACAGCCCAGTAAATGTGATTTGTGCCATTGCTGGTAAAAGGCCACGAGCTTTCTGCTGCCCTTTCTATGGCCCTGACAGGGCAAGAACTCAGGGCATGCTAATACAGGAGGAAATGCACTAATAATAACACCATTTTGTGACATTTGGGTAATTGGTTTTATGAAGGACTATAAATAAACATCATTCTGGCAACAGTTTCTGCATCCTTGCAGAAGTGGTAGCAGTCAATCAGGGAAAAAAAGTGACACTGCCACCCTTGCTCTAACCACCACCAAATCTGTGTAAACATCCCCAGACCCTCCTTTTCCAACCCTCACAGCCTGAGATGTCCCTCCAAATAATGTGTTATTTTGATACACAGATGGCTTCTGCCTCGGGAGCTAAGGAGTAGCTTAGGAGAACCAAGGAACCAGACACCATCCTTAGACATCTTTCATTTTCAAAACTGTTAGGTTTTGGTGCAGTCTGAAGGTCTTGTCCACCTTTCATGGTACTCCATAATAATAAAAATTGAGCATACCAGCAAAACTGACCTATAAAAATAACTCTAAACTCATTAAAAGTAAGACATTATAAAAGTCAAGTTATTCCTGAGATGAACTAAAATTAGTGAAGTAAGTGTTCTCTCAGATCTCAAAATCCTCAAAAAATGGTAGCTGGTAAACAAATCCAGATAAAAAGGACAAAAACTTCAAACCTGAATGTGAAAACAACACTTTTCCTCTGCTCTGGCAATGGCCTCAGAGCACAGTTAGCTCTGACCAAGGCTTGAGCCATTCTGTGTTAAACACAGAAACCAAAAGGTTTCCGTCAATCTCACTGTTATTTTCTCATTCAATTGAAGAGTAGAAAAAAAATAATCATGAGTCTGTCTGCTCTTACTGAAGATTTCTTTCTAAAGCTGGTAACTGAGCACTGAGATGCAGCTGGTGACAAGACAAGCATCACTATAAACTTTCTGCTGTTCAGTAGCTGTTCAGCAGCTCTTTAGCAGCCATTTTGCCTCCAGAGAAGTAAGAGATTTAGCCTTCCACCACCCCAAGCAAGTATTGAAGAGAGGGGATCTCATGCAGAGCTCTCTGGGGACTCCAAAAAGGGAAACAGTTTTCTGCACAGCCCACAGGAAGGCTTGGAGGGGACATCCTGGCTTTCCCTGCCCTCAGAACACCACAGCTGGCACTGGGTCATGCTATTAAGAGCCCCCATCCTTTACTCAACACCTTATCTTCACTCACATCCACCTCATTAAACTCTGGCTGCTAGCAGAAAACAAGACATTCAGCCAAGCCTGACCAGGGCACAGGCAGTACCATCCCCAGCCAAGCACTCCCAATTAATATTTGCACCTTCACAACCTTTACCATTTGATAGGAGACAATTTGCAGTTTTCCCAGTCTTACCTCAAAGTGGGGACTTTCACCCTCACAGGGAATAAATGAGCCCTTAATTGATGGCACAACAACCCAGGAGTGAGCAAGCAAAAAAAAAAAACCACCCTGATTTTCATTTCTTCTGCACAATGATCCCAATTATGCCATATATCACATCATTTGCATTGCCACAACACAGCCTTTTATATCTGCTTGAGTTGCCAGCTATTTAATCTCAGCCTACCTTTAAAAAAAGGCTTGTAGAAAATGAGATGCTTGCTTTATGCTGATGCAGTTAAGAGAGCTAATTTCAATTCCAAAGCAAACAAGATTTATGCAAGTCAATAGACTGAGGGGTCCAGAAGCCAACTAGAATAAGGCTCTTGTTGTTCTGTCTTAATAATCCATGGGACAGTCCCAGGAATTTACATAAATTGAATCCTCCAGACCTCATTTCATTTTGGGCAGTGATTTCCTAGGGTTTGAAGGACATTTACCACTGACTTCAGAAGTGCACATACAACTTTTGCTGGCTTTTCACGTGGCCCTGAAACATATTTGGGCCAGTTTCCCACTTGGTGCTTGTTTGCCAGGATTAAATGCCACTTGGATTGAAAGAGGGCAGTTTCAGTGTCTGCAGAGCCCGTGGTTTACCTGCCCATTGCAGGGTGTGCCTGTGTTCAGGAGCTCCAGTATTTACAAGCAAGGCATGTGTTGGCAGCTGATTTTGGGAAGGCCATGCAAAGTTCTACAAAGGCACAAAAGGCTGCATTTCAGTTAGACCAGAGATCTGAAGAGTCACTAAATTAATCTGTCATTAACATGTTATAACATCCAGTTTCTGCTTCTTTTCTCATGACAGTGTACTGAAAAACAGCTGATTATTTCACCAACAGAAGTTAGTATTTTCCTATCTGATCCTGGTTTTCCTGAAGAGCTAAATGTAAGGAGATATCTGCAGTGTAAGGTTTTCAGCAGAACTCAGGAAAATTCATAGCCCTTCCCTGCACACATTTATGTTGATATCTGTATAAAATTTGTAGCAGCCACAAATACAATTTGTCAGTCTCTGGGTCAGAGTGCTCCTCCAGGCACCTGCCAGGTACAAGGGTAGTGGATGTTCAATGGTCAAGGATGCTCATATTTCAATATCCCAGTTCCCACACTTGCTTACACAGCCTCAGGATTTCTGCTTGCAGGGACACGACCGACAGCAGCTCTGCAACTCTTCATCACATCTGAGCTATTGAGAAAAACACATTCTCTGTTACAAAGTGAATAGAAATCCCATAGCAACAAAACCAATTTTTATCATGATCTCAGAGAACATTGCAAACACTCTTCCACCTAGGGGCAGATATGTTTGGGTTTGCTCGTTGCACTTACACAAACAATTCTCTTCAGAAGCAGGACAAGAAGATGGGGTAAAATTAGAGTAATTTCCTTCAGTTTGCAGAACACTTGGACACAACTGAGAGGTGTCTGTTGGCAATGGAAATACCCAGGCAAAGAGCAGCAGAAAAGGGTGCTGATCCTTCAAGAGAGCATCTGTTTGGGACATCCAGGATTCCAAGGGGATGATTGATGCAGTCCCCTCAGTCCCCCTGACTGACCACGGGACACTGATCTGTCCCTTCCCCTTCTGCCCAGGTGACGAAAGCAGGCTCCAGGCAGGCTGGATCAGACCTTCCTCCAGCAGACACCTGGAATTAGATGGAACGATTACCCGCTGGGATAAAGAACAGGGCTGTGGCAGATGCTTGGCGCTGCCTTCCTTTTGCTGAGGGTAAGAAACCGGCCTGTCTTCCATTCCTGTGCATCTCCTGTGAGATGCTGACCCCCTGTGGAAAGAGCTTAGGTTACATGTACGAGGCTCCAAGAGTTGGGAAAGGAAGGCTTGACCTAGTCCCAGGTATCTGGGGGACCCAGGGACCACTTTTCCATGCTGGAAATTCATCCAGTACTGTCACTTACCCTGCTCCTCCCATGTGCAGCAGCAGTGCCTTTTTCTCTCTTCCAGTGCTGGGAGGCACAAACGTGATGGTCAGACATCTGTGTTTCAGGAGGGCTTGTGAAACACCATCTTTCACAAGATAACACAAATGCCCCAGTAAAATGCAGATAGTGATGATTAAACCCAGGGAAGGGCAGCCCAGAGGGACATCTGGTCACATCTGCAGCTTCAATGTTGGTTTCAGATGCTATCACACAGCATCTTCCCCAATGGTAGGGGTTCCCTCAATATTCCCTATAAAAATGAAATTTTAAAAAGTAAAACTAAATATATAAACCTTGCTTGCCTGTGTCAGTATTTCAGACCAAGCTCCAGTCTATGCGTCTCTGCAGCAGGAATCTGGAATGTGACCAAAGCATGTCAGTCTGGGGCCAATGGTTCATTTCTCACTCACTGCTCACTTCCACTATTTCCCGATCGAACTGGCTCTCTTGATAGATGGAGGATGCTCAGTGGAGCATCTGAAAAACCTGACAGGCATTTTTCCTCCCACCTTTCCCCCCATCATCAGCTGAGAAGCTCTGCAGTTAATACTGAGCTGACACTCTTCGTGACCAGGTGAAAAATTTGGTTTCCAGCAGCCACATCTCTTCCCTGGTGAATCCAACCATGGCAGACCCATGTCTGTGCTCTTCTCCTCTAATATCTGAATTCCTTGCTTTCCTAGAACAAGCATCTGCAAGAAGCATTTCCTACATTTGGAAAGTAGTTTACAAGAGCACAGAGCAAATAAGTTTCTTGCCAGTTCTCCAATTTCTTATCAAAGTGAGATCCCAGACAGTTTTGTTCATGCAAGCAGCTGGGCAAAAAGCGTGTCAGAGCTGTAGAAACATCATGTTTCATTATTCTCTCAACATCTCACAGAAGAAACAATTTTCCCCGAACCATCTGGGGTGTGCAGCAGACACTGAAAATGTCAGATTAAATAGGAAAAACATTTCCATCTATGTTATCTGGCTAGCACAGAAAGCAATGAAAAGACCTGCTGTTCAGTGAGGAAAAGCAGGTAATTAAAAATCTGTAGTCATCTTAACCAGTCCCATGGGTCTTATCAAGGGAAAGTCAGTGCAATTAGCCAACCTGCCCAGCCAAGCCATGCTCAGAGGCCCAAAACTAATTTCATTTTATAGCCTATGGCTCGTCTTGAGAGAAGCCCGTTCCTGAAGGGTTCCCACATATCCCTTCTGGAACCAGCTCTGTGACACCCAAGCTCACCAAACTGTGATTCTGCACAGACAGAGCCTGGTACATTCAATTTCACCCAGGTGAGCTGCAACATGGTGTGTGAAGAGCATCTGTCCCACTGGCTCTGGTGCCCCTTCTCCTCTGGACGTGCTCAGAACTGTATGGCTGCATTTGTGAAACAAAGTCACCCTCAAAGCCCAGCCAATCTTCTCTCCAGCCTCCTCCTGCTTTTAGCCAGTTCTGGCACTTGGAGATGGTCACTTTCCTCCAGGGATGCCAGGGCTTCCCTCCTTGGCCCCACAAGAAGGGAAAAAACCACACAACTCACCTGTACAGATGAAGAGACTTCACCTAAGACAAGGGAGAGGGACATGCTTAGTGTAAGCATCGCTGTTTCACTGAAACAACTCTTCCCTTGCTAACTTTTATACTCAAGACACAAAATCCATTTCCTGACCTGGCCTGAGTCCCAGTTTCTTCTGCAGCTGGGTGCTGAAGTGGTGGAGTTGGCAGGGCACAAGGTATGACATTTCTCAGCCTGTGGGGAAGAGAGGACAGTGCCTCCCAGCAAGGCATGGTACAGTGAGGGCATCATGAGTCACTGGGGGTTTTTCTCCAGCTGGAAACAGGGAAAGGTTTTCCCCATCATCAGCCCTATGCTCACACACCCCCACATCTGCCTCCAGAAAGCTTAAAAATAGTGTCCAGCACACACCCTGAGACTCATCCACCAGCTTATCACGGGGATGAGCAGCTGAGCTTCTCTTCTTCCCTGCTGCAAGATCCTCCCTACCAGCAGGACCCCATCAGCTCACAGAGGCTGGGCAATGCCACGTGAGCGAGTGAGTGATGACACAGAAGAGAGGCTTTAGCATGTGTCACCTCAAGCCCTGGGTCCTGCCCCAGGGTCTGCTGTCCCAGTGAGCCATGGCCTGTGCCAGAGGGTCAGCAGGGAGACGCTCATAAGGGATTTGCACTGTGAAGCCTGCAGGTTTGCTGCTTTTCTCACCCAAGAAGAGTCCTCCTCACCCTTCCTTGCCCAGCTGGGACTATGCTGCCCAGAGCAGAGAAACAGGCACCTGCCCTCCCACCTTCTCACCCGCAGGCCACCACCAAAGCTGGGTGAAATGAGTCATGGAAAGGCTCAGCACTGCCAGCAGGACCCAGCTTAGGACACTTTCCTGCCTAACCCTGCAGAAATGATCTCCAGGTGACTATTGCAGCCCACAAGGAAAGGGACATGAAGTCTCCCCTCTCCCATGTCAAGAGATAAAGCACCAAGATTCAAAACTGGATGTGTGTTTGATAGGTAAATTTGACCTTCTGAGGGATCCACACTAGGGATTCTAAGGCATTGCATGTTAACAATGAATACTACCAGGCAAGCATCTTTAAACACACACTGAGAGGTCTCCATGTCTTAGGCTAAGGAATATTGTGTACACTAAGCCCATGCACATCAGCAACAGCTCTGGGTGGCCCACACTGAGGGCTGCAGGGTGATTCAAATCCTCACATGGTCATTTCCTTCCATAATTGCAGGAAATTGCAATTTCAGCTGTGTGCACAGGGAAGTGTCCATACCTGGCAGGAGTGCTGATACAGCTTCAAGAATCTCAGAAAAACCCTGCAGGGCCACGACCCAGGCAGCAGCATGTGCAGGGAATGATGACCCAGGAGCTGGGAGCCACAATTCCTTGTGAGCACAGGCCTGCAAGTGCAGGCAGTGCTAAGGAGAGCTACACTCCTCACATGGTTGGCCCTAAATCTGTCCCTGAGAACCAGAGCCAAGAAAAAGCCTTGGGTTCACATAACAGCAGCAAAGCTCTGACCCCACTAAGTTTCAGGAAGAATGGCCCCAGAATTGATCCATCAGATGCAAGCAAAGCAAAGCAAGAGATTACATGAAACAAGCACTTCCCTGCTCACATCGGACACCGACATTTGAAAAAGTCAGGCAGAGAATGCAGCTAAGAAATGAGGGCTCAGTGCTCAGCTGGCCCACTCACCACCAGCCAGCCAAGCACAAAGACCTGAGGAGCAAAATGGTCTTGGCAGGGGAACTTCCACTAATGCTCTTAGCCTGTTGCAAATGCAAAGTAACACAGCCCACAGTGGAAGGTGTTTAAATTAGGTCAGGCCTTTTTGGCACTTCTCCAGGTGCAGAGCACACAGGGATAATCACCAAGGCTGACACTCAGCAGCTTGGGAGTGTGGAGTAGTCTGTGCCATTCATTCATGCCCTCAGTCACTGGCATTTCAACAGGAAAATGCAACACCTTCAGATTCAGGAGCTCCTAACATTCAAACTCTCATCTTCTCTGGCACAGCCATTCTTTTTCCCACGTGCTGTTCTGAGCTGATGGTTAATAAATAGAACAAAGTGCTGGAAATGCCTCATTATGTCTAGCTGCACCTTCATTTCTTGCCTAGACTGTTTTCTAAGGAGACCTGTGCAATTACCCATCCTCAAGCCAAGAGGTAACAGCAACAGAGGCCAACTCACCTAAAGCATGAGGGAACCCCTTCACCATTGCCTTGTGCTTGTACAGGTGGGAATAAGCCAGGGAATAAGCATGTATGAACTGAGAACTTAGAGAAGGACAAGTGAGGGCACCTGAGCAGCTTGATCCAGGATTTCCAGGGCCAGCAGACGGAAACATGCAGAGTCACTAACCTGGCTGGCAAGAAAAAACAGGCCACCTTCATGGAGAGCACTCAGAATGGGGTGATGAGGAGGGAAAAGGGGGATTTATTCCTACTGGATCTGAGTGCAACCCAGATGCAGATCTCTGGGGTCAGGCAACCAGCTCATCCTCCCAACAACATGAATCAAGATGTTGCCTAACGTTCACTGCAAGCTTGGCAAACCCTGGCAATGATGGGAAGTGGCATTTCCCTTGGGAGGAAGAACAACCCACGTAAGATGCACTCCCCAGGAGCTGGACTCACTGTATCCGTGGGTGAGATTTACACCAAAAGGCTTACTTCAAAGTACAGAAAAGCCAAGACACAAGATGAAGTAGGAAATGCTCTACCAGGACTGTGAAAAAACAAGAAGCACCCCCACTGCTCACCTCAGCCCCTTCACGCACTCCAAAGATTCTCTCTTGACCTGGCATGTTCCCCTACTACCTGAAAATGTAATTTTTTCAAGGGTATCCTCCTCCTTCCTTTCAATAAAACAATACAGCAGCCAGGACCCAACATCATTACAGTCTCAGGACCAGCTTCAGCTAATCTTCCCAAGATGAAGAGTTTTCCAAAGCAGAGTTCCTTCAGTGGAAACAGCTAAGGCTTCCATCACTTACTCAAAACCTGAGGCCAGGTTAAGGAACAAGGAAGCATGGTTTGTTTCCTCTGTGATCAGAACCCCATATTCCTTCTCATCCCATTCTTTGGGCAGGATAGCATAGGTGACAAATAAAAGCAAACCCTCCCTCCAAACAGCAGATGATCAAAGAAAACCACACATCATGGCAATTATTAATTAAGTTTTTATGTTTACAGTAGTCATTTAACACGGATACCAAGGGGTTTTAATAAGAATTCTGATGCTGGAGTGAATTCATTGGGAAAGCTGTAAAAAGACCAAAACAGCTGCTCTAAAATAGTAATTCCAAAGAAGAAAAAGTTGAGATCATACTGTGCTTTAAAAGTGAAGTTACATGGTTTAATTTGCATAGCACAAGCATACGTCAGTAGCCAAGTTACAGGCATTGATAAAGCCCATCTCAATTTGTGTTATTGCCTCTTCCTTTTACATCTGAACAACTGATTGCTGGTCTCTGCTGGAATCTAGGTAGGCTTAGTGGCACTTGCTCTCCAGCAGCTCCACTTGGTTTCGCCAAGGAACAGTCAACACTACGAAGTTGCAAATGGTGTGCTAAGGAGAGAAAGAAAAAAGTAGTTATCAGAATAAGAGCATGAAACAGTGTTATTTACCACTGTTCCACACTCCTGTGCCTCTCTAGATTTGCCCTCTCCAGACAAGTATTCTGGAACAGCCAGTCCAGTGCTCAGTGAGTCACACCTCTTAAATAAACCCTAAGAAATAATCTGATCCTCAGCAGTGCTGACTGCTCAGCTTTATCTCCTTTATCCATTCACAGAGGAAAGCTTTCAGCAAGGACAATACTCAAACATAAGCCCACAGGTACAGGTAAGCCATGTGTCCCTGTGTGAAATCGTTGCAGTTGCTATAGTGGTACACACCAGCTTCATATTTCTCTTCTGTGCAGCTACACCTCTCACAAGCGCAGGAACAAAGGGCACATACAGCCCATCACTAGCATCAACAAAAGGAATGAAGCACTATGGAGAAACTCAGGCCAGATCACAGCACACAAACTTGGTGTTCCCACCCAAAAAGCTCAATTACTCATTACAAAACGCCTGTGTAACAGCTTGGTAGGCATAACAGCTTGGGTGATCTGCTTCTTTTGGGCAGTGCTTTGCCCAAAGCTCTACTCACAGCAATACAAGTCCCACAGGAAAGCATGCCAATCATGTTTACATCACCATGGGAAAGAAGAGATGAGAATTTTATGGGCATTGAGGGCCCTGGACTGAGAGCCAGGAGGCCAGTAGGCTTGACAGAGTTTCCTCCACGTGTCCTTCTGATCCAGACCACGACTACTTCTTAAGAGGACTGAGACACATGCAGTGCTCCAGCCTGAGGTCCACTTACAAAGCAGCCAAAAGGCCCTGCCTTCTCTGACATCAACTGGCAAGACAAGTTCTGCAAGGGCAGAAATTGCTTTGCCTTGTCAAGGATAAAGGCATAAGGTCTCTGATGTCGGCTGAGGCAGACGGGGACACTGACCACAGCCATCTGTATTAAACCAGCCAGTGGGATGGGTTGGAAACTGGAGGGGTCAGCAGGCTGTGCCCTGGAGCCTACCCTGGCCATGTGGGGCTCCTCATGGAAAGCACAGTGCTGGATATCAGTTGCTGGCTTTGTGCAGGTTGTCCGGGCAATCTCCACTTCCATTATGTACTTGACTCCAGCCACGATCTGCAACAAGACAAGTCGGCACAGGCAACTTTACTCACAGCACACGGAGAAGGGCTCTCTGCCGAGAGAAGCCTGGCAGGGAGGCAGGCAGTGCTCCTGTTACATGATGGAAAACAGACTCCGAAAGTACAGAGGGAATTGTATGGGGCAATCTCCACGAAGGAGGCACTTGGCACCCTCTCAGAAGCAGGAAACAAAATCCAAGTAAACATGTCCCTCAAAGCAGCTTCCTTAGCAATAAACAGAGACATGTTAACCCATGAGCAGCGCAGGGAAACCACTGATTCCTTCCATAGCGCGCAGCACTCAAGGTCACTCAGACTGAGAGCAGCCAAGATATAAAAAAAGCCTTTTAATCCCCTTCTGTGGGGAAAAAACCCAACAGCTTGAACAGGCCCTCAGACTCGCCGTCCTCCTTTTCTCCAAAGGAATCCGGCCGGCCTCATTCCCAGCCCCCCTAACAGAGTGCCGCCCCCCGGGTCGCTCACCTGCCTCTTGGCGCTGATGATGCGCACCACCCGGCTGGAGTACATGTCGTTGCTGGCCCTGTTGTACGCCGTCATGGCGAACTGCAGAGCCCGCTCCAGCCCCTCATCGTTCTCGGGGTCATCGATGGTCTGTGGGGCGCCCACCAGCCGCGGGCGGAGCTCGCTGCCTCGCACGGCACCGGCGAAGAAGAGCAGGGCCGCCGCCAGCAGCACCACAATCGACACTCTGTCAGCCGCCATGGCTACACTCTGCCAGCTCCCCCTCACGGCCGCCGCCATTTTAAAGCCGCGGGG
>VZRS01001223.1:226374-242272 GCA_013398055.1 Ifrita kowaldi
GATGCTTTCCCGCATGGGCACGGGAAGCTGGAGGCTTTTTCCAGACTCTGCCTCCTCGTGGGTTATTCTTGTGCTTATTTCCCTCTACTGCAGAGGGAAAATAAAAGCCACAGAGCATTTTAAGCTACCGGCGTTGTTCCCAGGACAAAACACCTGGAGTAATTTCCTACCTCTGCCTCCGCAGCACTGGTGTTGCTTCACCTACGCTTCGAGGGGCAGAGGCGGCTTCCCAGACGGATGGCTTCGCTTCCCGTCTGCTCCCATAAACACCAACATTATCTCCCTCGTCCCATCAGGAGCGCTAAGTTTGGAAAGACAGGACTTAATATAGCACGAGGAGCCAGCTCCGGTGAGATTTAAGGCCTCATGGAGTTGTTAGGCTGAGAGAGGAGGAGGTTTTGCACCTGAATATCCACAGCTTGCCTTATAATGGAAAGGGCTTGTCTGCTGACTGCCAGCAATATCCAGCATGGAAAATCCCTGCAGTTGGCAACAAGCTGAGCTATCAACACTGACAGGACATTGGGGTCGTTCTTATAGCGAGAGAAGCAATCATAGAATGGCTTGGGCTAAAAGGGACCTTGAAGGTAATTTCATTCCAACTCCCCTGCCATGGACAGGGGCACCTTCCACTAGACCAGGCTGCTCAAAGCCCCTGGATGAACACCACGAAAATCACCTGCAGACACCCTAACAGAAACAAGGTGCATTTGTTGACTACTGCCAGTCCAAACCCCACAAAATCAGGACTTGAAACAAAGCAATTATGAGAAGAAAAAAAAGGCTTGGCAAAAAAATTGTGTTCTACAGTTGATGAGTAAAGAAATGGTTCATGAAATAAAACTGTATTTTGCCCGTTTGTTTCTGAAGGGCGCAGGAGTGCAACTATCTTGCTCTATCAGAGGTGCTTTTTTAAAAATGTAAAACAGAAATTAGTGAATAACCAGATGGCCAAATAATCCAGTAATTAAAGAATCTACCAAGCAGCAGGAGACTAATGATAATATTGCAAGAGTTTGTAACACTGTGTGCTGTCAGTATAACTAGAAAAATAGTGGGTTAGCATCTTCTTTTGTGGTTGGTTCAACACCATTGGAACAATATCCAACATATTTTCATCTGCCTTTTTGTCTGTGTTTCAGTTTCACTCAGGACTGCTGAGATTTTTATGATACCAGGCTTACTAATTTCTCCAGATAACTGCTACATTCCTTGCCCTTTCTCTCGACATCCCTCATCTCTCTTTCACCATTCAAAAATACAGTTGTCAAACATGAAAGTTTCACTTTTACAACTCTAGCCATTACAATACGCGCATATGTGCAGAAAATCCTTTAAATAGATGTTCTGTAGCCTTCAGCCAAAGCTTCTTGCCACCTGTATGGGCACGGAGATCCTGTGAAGTACAGTCAGCCAGGCCACTGTCCAGCTGGACAGTTATATGGACAGCTCTGTGTCTGTGGGACTGAAAGATAAAATGCCCCATTGAATTCATTGGTAAGATTTGTAAGATTGAGCCCAAAAAGACATGGACAACAGAAATGGCAGATGGAAGTAGGATGGCCCACATCCTCCTGGGTCGTGTTGCTGTAGGCAGTGTTCCTAGGGTAGTTTTCATGGCACAAAAACTAACTCAGGGGCTTGTGTTCTTAAGGAAAACAGTATCTTTAAATGTGGAGATTTCTCCAGTTTGCAATTCCTAATGTGTACACAGGGCTATTCTCTGAACACACTTCCAGAGTTCCATTGCACTTCCCAGAAAATTCTCCATTGTGGCAGCCCCTTGCACATTATCTAAGTGCCTCCCCTCCAGGGCTGCTATCTGCATTTGTCCAAAGATAACAGCCTTTGGCTGGTTCCTGCAGAGCTCTAATCTCTGCACGGCTCTCAGACAGAAACGGGGCCTGCAGGAGGAACAACGGCTTTGTCGTCACCCACTAATGAGATAGCAAACCTCAGATACTGAAAAATAATCACGCTCCCTATAGGTAGGAGATTACCTTTGAAATATCTCAAACCTAATACACTCTACATGCCTTTTTAATCTGCTTTTTGACTCCTTTTTAAAATACATCAATCATAAATCAAGGTTAGATTTCCCAGTTTTCCTCTGTCAAACTGGCAGTGAGATCATAATGTAGTATAATGAATAGCAAAGTTTGCATATGTTCACATGAGTCCCAGGGGCTCACAAAAAAAAGGCCTCTTGAGCAAGACAGTCAGCAGTTTATGAGATGGGTCTGAGAGTGATTCAATACCAAAGACAAAACTATTTCACTGCAGTAGAAGAGTGTCCTCTGCTTACAGAAATGAACCCACCCCATATCAACTTATTCAGTGATGCTGGGAGAAACAGAGTCTCTGCCTTCCTTTAAGACTCATGGTCACCACTCCCTGCTCTGGCATGCAGAGGCGTTCTTTCTCAGGAGAGGAATGGAGGCAGTGCCATGACTTGTCCACACAAAGAAAACCAGGTCTCTGTCTTGTCTCTCAGCTTCAAAAGGGTGGCCTCTGAAATCCAGACAGCTGATTTGAAAGTGCCCCATGAACCAGGACACAGCCACATCTCTTTTGCATGTACACACGCCCTCACATACTGGCAAACTCTTGCCACAAGCAAAAAGCCAGTGGTGGCTTTTCTGGATAGGCTGTGAGGTGATTGTTCAGCTGAAAAACAGTATATGCCAGGAGAGGCTTCAAGGGCACCAAAGGGCTGCTCTGAACACATTTCAGTCCTGGCAGTACAACCAGATTAGTAAAGACCCCCCTCTCAAGTTCAAAGGCTACCTAAATAAGCTTAGCACTTAGTGTTGAGTGCACCTTTCAGGCAATTTCTTGGGAAAAGAGCTGTTGGGAAACACGGGCTCTCAGTCTAGGTGTTGAGCTCTCTTGAAAGCACAGCCTTAGATTTCTTGGGAAAAAAACAATTGACAGAAAACAAGTCTGAGTAGCACCGAGGGCTGTTCAGTCACTGGTGGTCACTTTCAGGAATTAAATGCCAAACGACTCTCAGCACTGATCTCAAGTAGGTCAATGATTATCACCCTGCAGATGGCGATTCGGGACCCAGACAGCCCTCTGCTGAGCCCCACGCTGCTCACATCACTTGTGGGATGACAGCAGCACCTGCTTAGAATCCCTTTCCCTTATGCCAGTGCAGAAGATAATCTGCCTCTAAGAAATGGGTATTCACTTGCAGACATCTGCTTAGTAATTACTGCTGTTAATCTGCCTTTATGCCCGTGAGGGGAGGCATTATTGTTTACACACAAGCAGTAAACAAAGTAATTGGCAGCAGGAAAAGCTGCATTTCAAATAACTGCATGCAATCAGTATGGTCAGATTGTGCAACTGAAATAATGAAGCCACGGTACTAATAGTGGGTGCTGGTTTAAGTGAAGTACTGGTGCACTTGGGGTTTTAGCAAAAAATCTCACTGCAGCAGCATCCTTTTTTTACTCTGAGAAATATAAATACCGGCACGGCAATGGCATATATTCAAAATTACCACCAGAGATTTTCTGCAATCTGGTGCCTTTGACAGCTACATTACCTTGTATTTACTAAAAATAATTTGGCCATTTTATTTTACTCTGTATTCTTCATCTTATGTATTTGTTTGCCTCAGCCTACAGGAGAAATAGCTTTACTTTGAATCGTCAAGGTAGCTTGCAAACAAAACCAGTCACCCGTACCACACAAACTGGGATACTTGGCCACTAAAATTTTTCCCTCAAGAAGGAAGTGAAATTGTGAATAACCTCAAAATTCACCCGGCCAGTTGCTCACTCACTGCTCTATGCATGCACATCCAGCAAAAAGACCAGCCCACTTCAATAAGAGTTGTATTCATTAGTTCTTATTAGATGGTTTTTTCCCTCCCCAGGAATTGTCTGGTTCAGAGCTGTCAGGAAAATGAGTTCTGTCCTTGGTCTCCAATCCAATCCAACGCACAGAGTGCATGTTTAAGCTTAGCTTCTGAGGAATATCAGTGACTACACATGACTAAGAAGAAGCCTCAAATGAAGTGTATATTTGTGTGCTGTGCTGAAAGTGGCCCTCCAGCAGCCTGCTGGGATACTAGACTGGGATACAAAGAGTGGAGCTCTGAGGCTTTGCAGATCCCTGGAAGCCCGGAGGAGAAAGTGCTTCCTCTGCAGTAGCATGGTGTCCATGCAGAGTTCCCCCAAGCTCCCCAGGAGTTGGTTCACAGTCACACTACTCTTGTTCTCTCCATAAATCAAATCATTTCTCTCCTCCCTCAGCAACAGCTTGTAGTGTAACTTCATTACTTCGAAGTCCAGGGGCTTCAGGACATAGCACAAATTTGAGTGTTCACTAAGCATGGTATCATGCTTTAACTACACATATTTATGATGAAGGCCCTTTTTCAAGAGCAAGACTACAAATCCCTAATCCTTGCAAGAACACACAATTAAAAGGTCATCCTGGACCTCAAGTTTTCATTTGGCTCAAGTCAGCTCCTCTGCTATGATCCCAGCAGAGCCAAGCCAAATGCCAGACTGCTTTGGATTGCATGGCACTGCACAGACACAACTGCTTTGGTTTTTTCATTCTGGGGTTGGGGAGGTGTGTTTGATTGGTTTTGTTGTTTTCTTTCTAAGAGACAACTGTTGTGCTCTCAAATAAAAGATTTCTCATTGGAAGACAAATCAATGGTGCACAGCCTGGATATTTTCACAGTCCCCATATACAACCAGAGGTACAACGTCTGTTCTAAGTTTTGAAGTGGTTACAGTTCCTGTCTGCCCAGCATTTCAAAGCAGAAAACTCTGCCTGGTTAAGCAAAACTTGGATCTATAAAACATCTAAGTGCAGAGAACAGCCTGTTCTCAAGGGGCTGACTTGCCAGCAGGATTCCTCACTGCTTCTCATTAGGAACGACTTAAGCTCCTTTCTACATTGTGCTTGTAGGATTTGAAGCATGGGAAGGGGCACGAACACCTATTGTGTTTAATGATTGCAAGAGAGGAATCGTCAAGGTAGCTTGCAAACAAAACCAGTCACCCGTACCACACAAACTGGGATACTTGGCCACTAAAATTTTTCCCTCAAGAAGGAAGTGAAATTGTGAATAACCTCAAAATTCACCCGGCCAGTTGCTCACTCACTGCTCTATGCGTGCACATCCAGCAAAAATACCAGCCCACTCCAAAACATGAAAGGGCCTTTCAGAAGAGTTTGTATTGTCACACATAAATAAGATTACTGCATCAATGATCATTATTTAATTAGGACACAGTTAATCTACAGGCCATGATGCAGCCCACATTTATAGTTATCCATCCCTCAGGTTTCAGCAAGCTCAAGTGCACAAGTGAAGACTCACTTTCAGAGCAGTGCTTTTACTCAAAGAAGGGGTTATTTGTGAGTGAGACGACTGCTTCGTATCCAGTGGCTGCAGTCAGTTTGCTCCAGTTCAAAAGTTTCGGTCATCCAAGCAAGGAGACAGAAAGCCAGATCACAGCACTCAACACAGTGGATGACACAGAGCTATAAAATGAGCACGAACCTTAAAAAAGAATCTTAAGAGGGTGGAGGGAATAGCAAAAAATGGGTCTCACTACCTAGGAGGGCAACACTTACCAGTGGAGCTGCTCACAAAGATTTGCACGACATTCTCCCAGCAATCTACATAACACACATCTGTAAAAAACAGACTTAATGCACTGGATTCATTTGAGCAGGAATAATTAAAACATGCAAACATGAGGAGAAAAGATAAAATCGCGAATATTAAAAAATGAAATTCCTTCTCAGATTCCCAGCTGGCTAATAATTAGGCTTTGATGAACATGACAACAGAGCAAAGAAAAGGAAGCTTTAGTGTCACTGCAGTTTACTGGGGAGTTGTGTCCAGCTCCTGTAGGAAGAGCTGCATGGATCAGATGTTTCATTCTTAAGAGCTCAGCCACAGTGCTGTGCTGTTGGTGGACCACAGGTCAGAATCCCAGGATGGGTCAGCTTGGAAGGAACCAGTGGGTCATCTGGTCCAACCTCCCTGCTCAAGCAAGGTCATCCAGAGCACATGGCACAGCAGTGTGTCCAGACTGTTCTTGAGTATCTCCAGTGAGGAAGACTCCACAGCCTTTGGCACCTGCTCTCCCTTTGACATTCCTAACGAGTACACAGGGCTATTCTCTGAACACACTTCCAGAGTTCCATTGCACTTCCCAGAAAATTCTCCATTGTGGCAGCCCCTCGCACATTATCTAAGTGCCTCCCCTCCAGGGCTGCTATCTGCATTTGTCCAAAGATAACAGCCTTTGGCTGGTTCCTGCAGAGCTCTAATCTCTGCACGGCTCTCAGACAGAAACGGGGCCTGCAGGAGGAACAACGGCTTTGTCGTCACCCACTAATGAGATAGCAAACCTCAGATACTGAAAAATAATCACGCTCCCTATAGGTAGGAGATTACCTTTGAAATATCTCAAACCTAATACACTCTAAATGCTTTTTTAATCTGCTTTTTGACTCCTTTTTAAAATACATCAATCATAAATCAAGGTTAGATTTCCCAGTTTTCCTCTGTCAAACTGGCAGTGAGATCATAATGTAGTATAATGAATAGCAAAGTTTGCATATGTTCACATGAGTCCCAGGGGCTGGAACCTGAAAAAACCCCTGTAAATTACTGTGAGATATCTGAGGGGAAACAAAATCCATAAGGCTGTGATAATACATCACTGCACCAGCCCAGCAGCAACACAGTATGCAGAGGTACTTACGCAAAATAGGTTTCTTACTAGACTAAGAGTAAACTAATAGAACCATCCACACCCAGACACCTATCCAATAAACAAAACACTACCTGAGTGAGAGCAGGGAGGGGAATAAAAATTACGCATGCTCCTGTATCCTTGAGAGATTTTTAAAAGCCCAAATGTCACTCTGCTGTTCGAGCATTACTTTCTGGTTCGGTAGGCAATCTCATCTGGAGAATGCACTGACATTATGCATTCAACCCTTCCTCCTTTCTAGTGCAGGGAACCTGCACTTTTCTAGTGCAGGGGACCTCCGAAATCAGAGAGGACAGAATACAATTAGGCAGCTGGGTGTGGAATTAAGTAACCACTTAATGACTTAATTGACACTTGCTATTTTTTTTCCAGTTATTCTGGATCATTTGCTGTCAGGTTGTCAGTGCCATAGGGCACTTGGATACTGGCTGTTGAACGTCAGGACTCCAGCTGATCAGTTTTTTACATCGTAGGAAATCACTCAACAACAAAAAGGTCTGATTACCATGGCTGCACTTCACCGGGGAAAATCGAGAGCAGCTGAGCATGCCTTGAGGCACTCATTACAAGGACATCACAGCTACTTCAGCATCAAGCAGCATTATCCACCCACAAGGCCTGCTGTGCTGAGCAAAGCAAGAGCCTCACTGTGCCGAGTTGGTACAAAGGAAGAAGCCTGGAGGGTTTACAGCCCAGCACTTCAGTTCTGGGCTTGAAAACACACATAATGCTATTCTCTCAGGTGGGGTAATGCTTTCTTGATGCAAACAGCAGAAGCAGGAGTAATACCTTAGCTATCCCTAACTTTGAACGATGAGGACATGTCTCCTGAAGCCTTTGTTGGCTTCCCAAGAAAAAATTTAATTCTCCCCCCAAAATACTCATCTAAACTCCTCACAAAGACACCTTGTCTTTTTCCTTCAAATTCCAGGATAAAACTTTGCTTGGATGAGAAACTAAAGCAGTGGACAGGAAGGCAGTGCATTAAATCCATTATTTCTGCTGCTTGCCCCTCTTGCCTGTATCCTGCTGTTCCTGCTATACAAGTTGAAACTCAAAGTGGTAAGAGGTGCTTCCTCCTCTCTGCTGGTGCATTTGCAGACACCAGCAAGGAGTTCATTGCTTACATGCCACAGTCCTAGAAATCATTTGGAGTTCACAGGAATGAAGTCAGCTTATGCTGGGTGAGGATCTGTCCTGTAGGGTCTTTCTGCATTTTTCTTGAAGATCAGATCCTTCCTGGAGAAGTGAACTGTGAATTTGGGGAGCTGTCAATATGACCATTAATTGAACTTCTAGTACAACTGATGGCTTGTAAAACCAGTACAAGCAAGGTTATTGCCCAAAAACACAACATAGCGGAATACATTGAATGAGATTTGACTCGAGGCCCAGAATCAGGAGTGAGAGATTGAAAATATGCCATAATACTCTCATTAAATAGTATTATTGTTTATTTATTTATTTCTTCCCTCAGCATATTTTCTTTCAGCCACAGGGCGAGAGTCCCTCCAGGAGATCATTGTTAATAAACTAAAAGGTGTATTTCATGTACTTCTGATTGATCAACATTAAGGACTCGCTCCATGCATGCAGTAATCCAACTTCACATGTAATTAACAATATCCACTTTAATAATGTCAGGAATGCAGGCTCTCTTCCCCCCACCTCGAAGGATTTTGGCTGTAAAAGGGTCCAATATTTCAAGGTCACCTCAACAGTCTCAAGTTTGGTTGTAATTCACTCATTTGCTGACACAGTCTTGCACAAGGTAAAGGGGTATTTTAATTCAGGTGAAAACCAGGCCACCCTCTCCTCACAGCCAGAGGAAGGGACATGGTAAGGCCTCAGTTTCCAGAACCACAAGAGAAACTAAAACAGTCTTACCTTTCCTATTATGAATGCTTTAGAAGAGAAAAAGAAGGTTGCAGGCCTCTTAGCACGGTAGAGAACATAGCAGAAAAAATGCAGAAAACATCTACATGGTACCTCACTGCCTGAAACCCAAGGACTCCAACACTGTTTCTACAAGTCCTTAAAGAGACAACTTAGAAACCCCATCTGCTTCATCATGAGCACACTGGGGCCCTTCTAAGGAGGTTTCTATAGCCAAGTGTGTGAGGGACTATCAGCCAAGGGCAGGTGGAATGATGTGGGTGGTCAGTGAATCAGTCTCCTTAAGACACAATGCCTGTGTAACTGGACATTCCCAAGCAGAGGGTCTGGGGGAGAAAGAGCACAGGGATTCTCACTGTGAGAGAAACAAAACCAGGGGAAGCACAGCCCTTTGCATGAAGCAGAAGCTGAGGTTTGCAGGGAATCCACAGAACAGAGGAGGGTGAGAGAGCAGCCAAAGAATCATGGGAGACCTGTGAGCTGTCCCTGTTTTGCTCCCTTTCTGACTCTAGCCTGGGGATCACGCAGGGTCCAGAGATGCCTCCAGCTCTGATCCCGTGCTGTTCTCCCTTCTCTGCCTGGGCCTCAGCAGCTCAGTCACTGTGTGTGACTCAGTGCTGGGTGGAGCTGAAGCCTGTGGCAGAAGGGAGATCCCACTGAAGACAGAGGCCTCTGCAGTCCCCTCTGATCCTGACCCCACATGAAAGCCATTTCTCCAAAACCCAGTCACCCATACTCAAGAGCATAGCCCAACCAGTCCCCTCAACAAGCCGTCCTCTATTGTGAAGGCCACACTCTTGGATTTAAATGGTGAAAATGTCCTGCCTCTGTAGGAATCATGCAGTCACCAAAAAGCTGAGATTAGAGATTCTGGAAAGAAACAAACCAAGCAGTAGTAAACCAACAGTTGGTCTCAGGCTCACAGAGGAGTCCCAGCCTGGGAAGAAAGAAATTAAATGATTTACATAGGGTTCTCAAGGAATCACTAGCAGGGCCAGGTACACATACTCCACACAAGCTGGCAAGTGCCTCCTTTCCCTCTCTTTCCCAAGCCATGAAAACCCTGGCCAACCTCCCAGTTCAGTTCTCTGACTGCATGACAATGGAGCACTCCTTGGAACTCCACTGCCCAAAGTGTGACACTGGATAGAAGTCTGTCATTCTGCTTTCCCAAAATCCTAGGTATTTCCTCTAAAATTCACAGCATGGCCAGGAAATTGCCTTCTTTCCCTTATTGCCCTCCCTAGCAGTCAGGCAACCCTCATGGATGTTGCAAGTGGCCACTTACAGTAGGATAAGTAAGCCCTGTGGCTCAGCCAGACTCAGTGCACCCCCTCAGCTGGGTCAGGTTGAGCAAGCCACCCCACAGACAGTCCCAGGGAGGCCTTTTATTTATGTGGAGTGCAAGCCCACAGCGAAGATTGTGGTGTCAGACAGGGCTAGAAGGAAGCAGTGGCTCTGCAGCAATAAACACAGACCAGGAAACATGGCAACCAGCCACACCCTGACTTGGGGCATGGCTGTGAGGAAGCACAGAAATGTTCTCCGTTGAGGTATCTTTGCAACACAACATCCCCAATGCCAAGTGCAGAGGAGTCAGGACAAACCAGGCACAGAAGGGGAAGTAGTGCAGGGAGATGCCAGATTCTGTAAAGGCCTCTGGGGTCACAGGTGAGGTCACATTGCCTGCAAATCCCCACAGCCACGGTCCTGTCTGCAACTGGGCCAAGGCAAATGTTTTCCAAACCTGTCCTTGACACCTGGTGGAAAACTAGGGAACACAGGACCCACATTTCTCCTTTATCTGGGGAGTATCTTTTTTACTTTTCTGGATGCTTCAGAGATATACCTCCAAAAATACGTGTGCACTGGGGGCTACCGGGAGACATAAAGCTAGCAAGCCATCTTCTCTTTTCAGACCTTCCTTCCCATCTGGCCTGACACATCTGGAGAGAGTTCAGCACTGTTCCTGTGTTCCCACTGGGCTCCTTCCATTTCAGTCATTGAATTCACACACATCTCAGGATGCATGCAAAGGTAGTCTCCTTTTCTTCCAAACCTCCACCTTCTACTTGCTCCAGCAAGAATTCTGAGTCCCACCAGCCCCATTCTAAGGTCATGCTCTCTACAAAGTCCTCACTTAGGAATTTTAAGTAGTAACTCAGAAATTAATATTTTGAAAAGGCCTAACTAGTTGCTCTGGAGACCAGCAAATGCTGCAGATCTTTATAGCCATGGCCATGCCACCTCTAACTCCCTATCTCTCTCTTTGCGTGCTCAAGCGCTTCTAATCACCATATACCAGCCAACAACTTCCTCTGAAATGTGTGTGCTCACCACCTATTAAAGGCTGGCAAACACAGATAAGTGTTCTGAGGCATGACCTGATGTATGGCTCAAAGGAATGTTGGTTTAAAAGGGGAGTAAAGCTACCCCTGCCCCAACCTTTTGGCAGCCTGACATACATTGTTTAATGCATGCTTTGGCCCCTGCCTTGTGTCCAGCACAAACAGGGCCATAAGAGGTCAGTAATACTGGGAAAAGCCTGAATTAGATGGAATGTAAGACCTTGACTGCTAATTATCCATATAACCTCAAAGCCTTGGACAGCCAGGGATCTACTACAGGATAAACTACAAGATGATAGATACAAACACTTAGGCTCTGAAGAGTAAGATCTATCAAGGCTGTCTATGGTTAAGACATTTCTATCTCATGTATATGATGCCCAGAGCTGCAGATCTTACTCTTACCTTAACAAAGTAACAAAAAACATCTGGAAGAGAAAAATCACACTAGGGATAGTACTTTGTATATCCTAAGCAATGGATGATCCAGGTCTAAACACAGTGGGGGACAGAGAGAATGTTTTTCATCCTCCAGCTTCTTTCACACCACCCAACTGCTTAACCAGAAGTGTGGCCACAAAGTTTGCCACTACAGACCCTCAGGGCCAGTTCTGCTTGGAGAACTGTAATTCCCTCTCTGGGAATTCCTGCATTGTGCATGTCTTTCACCAAGAATTCACAAACAAAATAAGGCAACAGCTTTCCCAGTCACAAGAAGATGAGCTCAAATGTGACTTTGTGTGGCTGCACTGAGCCACTTGGAAACATCCTGTGCTCAGTTGGTAAAAGGCAACATCCAGGTGGAACATCACCCACGACCCAAGGTGGAATTTTACAGCACCTGCTCAAAACAAAGCTGGAAAGCAAAGAACAGGGTGGCAAAACCAAAATGAGGGATGGAAGAAAACATCAAATCTGAGGTCAACATCAAAACCTAACCAAATATAAATCTCCAGACAGAAACGCTAAAGTCCAGAAGGAAAGAAGAATGAACCAAAAAAGGTTCAGGATTAAATTCTCAACTCAGAACAGAACAAAATTAGTTGAGGAACAAAACAAGAGACAAAATACGACTCAAGCAATACTAAAGAAAGTTTGGAAAAAGAAGTGTTCTCACCAGAGAAATATTAAAAAAATAATCTTTTCTTTTACAGAAGTATTTACTTTTTATAACAGTCAATATTGTTAACAAAAGAGACTAAACTCTGATTCCAAAATCACATGTGCCCTCATGCGTGCAGTCAGGTCCCAAAAGTCAGACATTGATACATTTCCAAACTGCAGAACTTCTAAGCCAATCTAAGGCTGTTTGTTTGCTGTCTGGAATATAAAGCTATGAACCAAGTTTTCCATTCTGTTTGGTTATGATTTCAACATCCTATCTGGAACATTTAGCTCATGTTTTCATGTTTTTCTAAGCAACCATAAGGGTTAGATTTTTATTTTTTTTTTAATTAGAAAATGGAGTTTCTTATGCAATATCTTTCTTCCAGCAGCTTTTAAGGAAATAAAAACCTACAACATCCTGAGACTGCTGACAAAGCCATAAGGCTTAGTAACCACTGCAATATGCCATAAAAAATGCTTTTCATTTCCCCTCCACACATAACTCACTTATTTCTGTCATTCAGTCTCTATTCCAAAGGTTTTACTGCAGTTTTTGCTGAACCAGTGTACTGCAATGAACTATTTCTAACTTCTTTAAAGAATTTCCATTAAAGCATGACTTGGATGGCTCAACAAGTCAATATCATTGATACTATACCTGTCAGAAACAAACAAACATCTGTGCTTGGATGGGATCAAGACATCGTTTTATGGAGAAGCAGTGCTCCCAAGACCACCATAAAGGCACATGGTGCCCATGAGTGCCAGATTTTAGGTTCATATCTCAAAGGAAGCTCAAAGAAGTGGAAAATCACAAGTAGACACAAAGGCCCTCAATGATTTCATCAACAGTTTAGAAGAGCCCTCTGCTGTGTTTGTTCTGGCAAATACATGAAATATCTAAGCCTCATCAAAATGCAAGTGTTGAAGCATGTAAATAAATGATGAAGCAAGTTCTCCCACTCTAGAAGAGCTCTGGCTTTTTTTGCCAGTGGATATTCCCACACAGATGCATGCCAGCATATGCTAGTCTTCCAACATATGTCCCTAAACTCACCCTAACTTGAAACATTTCCACTTGTCACCCCTGCACAGCAAACTCCAACCAGAGTCAGAAGGAAGTTGCATTGGACTGAAAAGTGCCAGACCTGTGTCCTTGGTTTCCTGGAGAAAAATTGTTCTCCTGGGAACTACCTGGATTTTGAAGGACTTCCTTCTCTTCCCTGGCATGATGTGACTCAGTTTCCAACAGACACTGCACACAACCTTTGTGGATCCATGACAGGAAAGATTCTAGGCCTAAAATGAGGGGACTTGCCAGGCAGGTCTCTAGAGATGTCCTTCCACCCTTCTGTCTGTGTGCTACAGAAACCTTTGCCAAGGATGTCCTTTGACAGACTATTTCAGGACAGGGACAGGAATTACACCATTTTTTTTTATGCTGCTTTTTAAGAAACTCCAAGAAAGGACATTAATTTCTTGCCCAAGTAATTTGGTCTACTGCTTTGCTATCCTCATCCTTGGAAACACTTTTCTGATTCCAAACTCTGATGTCCCTTGCTGTGATCTTATACTAATACAGCTAGCAGGAACACAGAGAGCACATTACTCTGCCACAGATGACCTCACATCAATCACACCAGCCCCCAAAGAGGGAGCACAGTCATTTTTCCAAACTCACTGTAGTGTTCAGACTACTAATTTTTCACTAATTATTAATTAATTAATCATTTTTCAATTATACCAATTGTATTTCAACTATACCAATTATCTTTTCCTCCAAGTGTGAAAGACTTGTCTCCTCAGCAAAGCAGGAATGTGGGAGGTTGAAATACGTGTTTGTGAAAGTGCCAGGTAAGAGCAGGAAAGAAACCAGGCACTGGAAGGCAGGAGAGTAGATGGGAAAGGTCAGAATTACATTGTCTTGGGGAGTAAATGCTTCAACCCTGTAATCAAACAGAAAAAGTCCTATCACTGGTGATTAAAAACTCAAATTACTCCCAAACTAAACCTACTGCATGTGCCAACACTCTTTCTAGAAGCACAGGTGCCACATTCTTCTCTGTAGGTCAACTAGCAGCAAGGGTATGGCTGCAGGCAGACCCTCTCCAGCTCTGCTATTCCATCAGCAAGACTGTCCAAAACCACCAGAGTGAGGAAAAATGCATTGCTGTCACCACATTTCCACCTGCTCACTGTGTTTTCTCTCATTAGCCAGCCTCAATATCCCCAACCTCAATGTTCTCCCATTCCTAAGAAACCTGCAATGAAAAGGCAAAACTCACCCAAGCACTAAAATAATATTGTTTTAGAGGCAGAGCAGTCACCACAGAGTCCAGCCCTTACTGCAAGAGCTGGGATCCGGTAGAAACTGAGGGATTTTTTTTTTGCCATGTTGGCCTCTGTTTTCTCACCCTAGGACTGATGTGAGGAATGGGAGCTCCCTGGTGGCAAAACGTCAATTTGCAAAGATGGACTCTCACTGGACCCGTGTTTTGCCCTGCTCACATGGAAGTCTCGGGATAACAGGAACACAGTCCTGTGCTGCCCTCTCCCAGGGCACTGAAACCAGGCAGCCCTGAACGTGATGGTGTCTGGTGCAGGTGTGCCTGTTCCAGAGCCCAGCACAGCTCCCAGCTCCTCCTCACAACCCTGCCTCCCTTTCTCCAGCCCAGGCATGCACACTGTGCTGGGACACACATTCACAGGCCAGGAGGTACCTGTGTTTGGTTAATGACCAGATTACTGTCACCCATCCAGCTTTCACAACACCCCAAAACAAAAGCAAGACCCAGCCAAAACCCAAGGGAATTTGGGCGATAAAGAGCTTGGACTGCCATGATTTTCACAAAACAGGAGGCCTCCACTTTTTCCTACCTGATTTTTAGCACTACCTTCTTAGGCAACAGCCCAGATCAAGTGCCCAGCAACCCTTAAATAGTTAGGGACCCCAGGGGATCTGGAGGAACCAAACCACTCCACCTCACACAAGGTTTACTCCTTAAGGCCCATCTTGACATCTGGTTCTGAGCTGGGTGCCACCGCTCCTCTCTCCCTGCAGATCAGCAGACCCACAATCTGGACACTCCTGGCATATCCAGTCCCTCCAAGGGACCTGGAAAAGAGAGACAACAGTGACATGTCACCACCCCTTTCTGGCATGTGCTCTGCCCTGCAGCCCCAGCACACAGATGAATGATGCTCATGCAGCCGTGGACAGCGCTTTAAACCCCCAGCCCAGGGCAGAGATCTCCTGCCCAGCTGCACCTCCAGAAGAAAGTAAATGCCAGGAGTCTTCATGGGTTCAGATGGAGATGAGTCAAAACCAGAAAGGATGAAATCCACAGGAGGTTATTAAAAGTAGAGGCACAGTGCCAAACTCAGGACATTCCTGCCTGCACACGGGAGGCTGGCAGACCATCTAGATGATCTCCTGCTGCCAGCTGACTGCCTTTGTCTATCCTCCCCAAGTATCTCCTGCCAGGAAGAGGACACCAGGCTAAACACACCTCTGATCCGACCCAGGACAGCTCTAGTGGGAGCAGAGCTGTCACATCTCAGGCTGTAGCAGAGCCTGCCCTTGGGCAATGTCCTCTGCAGCTCTCTAATCCTTCTTCCCAGGCTGAGAAATTGCACCATGCTCCAGGAATGACCCAGAGCTGGGCAAGTTTGTCAGCTTAAGCCTCTCTATAAGAAATAGTCACGGCAGCTGGGGAGAGACAAGAACAGCAGACAGGTGGGCAAAGCCACAGAGGGGCCCAAGGCCTCAGAAGGGGGGGGGGGGGG
>VZRS01001223.1:250213-280755 GCA_013398055.1 Ifrita kowaldi
GGAGGGGGGGCTGTGCGCGGCAGCACCGCGCGCCGCAGGGCGCGGCCGGGGGGGACAGGGAGGCGGTGCCCCCTCTGCTCCCCACGGGCGGCTGGGTGTGAGGGGGTCGTAGCCTCGCAGGAAGGCACCGAGCGGTGTTGGTGGGAGCCCGCCCTTCCCCTGAGGCCGGGGGCTGCCCTGCTCGGGAGGAAGCGCGGCCGCCGCCTCGGTCCCGGCGGGAGCCATCTTCCCACGGCCGAGGGGTTCGGGCCTGGCCTAGAAACCGGCGGCGGCTCCGCGGGCAGCCGGGGCCAGCACAGGCCCTCCCAGAGCCGGCCCGGGCCCCCCTCCGCCGGGCCCGGCCCGCGCCCGCAGCGCTGGTGGCGGACAAAAGGGGGAAGCGGAACCCGCTGAGGGGAATCGCTCATTGTGAAAAAAGGGTGTCGCAGCGGCCGCTCGAGAAAGCTGAAATTTTAAGGTAGCTGCTGCAAGGACTTGGTTTTTTTTTTTGTTTTGCTTCCCCGCACAGTGCTGGAAACATTTATCCAAGGTATAACGCTGGAAGCAAAGAAACGAAAAAAGCATTAAGCATCCGCACTGACTTGCCTGTGTTTTCTGGCTTTCAAAAAAAAGTGTCAGGGATCTCCTTGCATAAATGGGGCAGAACGGACCAAACGCGTGTTCGACTTCATGGTGGCTCCTTCTGTTTGCTTTGCCCCTGCTCAAAGTTTGCATCCCCGTTTATCTCGGGGGACGGAGGTTGGCAAATTTGCCTCAATTATTAGCTCATGCAGTTTTAACTGCTGCCCTGTTTTTGCTTGAGTCATGCACAAGCACTTGTCCAGCAGCACACACTTGGGTATTTTGACACACTTGCCTGGCTTATTTACCGGTGTTTTATACCAGGGGCTTGCCTTGGTATTTACCAGTAGTTTATTGAACATGCGGTATATCCAGGAAATGAATTTTCGGTCCATAGGGTTGGCAGACGGAATGCACTACTAATGTCCCTGCTTTCTCTAACACCCCAGCTGGAGCATCTATGGCTGGCCTGCAGCGTGGAGCAGAGTTGATGGGAGTTGCAGATGAAGCTGCTAAAAAGTCTGATGAGACTTGCAGCTCTTGTTTAAAAGAGGCTTGTCTCAACAAGCCAGCTACCACCTCTGCAGTATGCAAACCTAGTTAAGTGTGACTACTCAGCGTGTCAGACTTCATCTTGCTTCGGAACCAGGGAATTCCCAAGTCATCAAAACTACTATTTCTCATAGTGATCTTCTTTTTGCAGCAGGATTTAGGTTGGCTTTTTTGAGATGCTGCAAATGAACTTGGTTTTGGGCAGAGTGGAGGCCTTCTGGCAAAGTACAGTAGTGCCAGCAGGAGGGCATCCTTTGGTATCAAAAGAGCTTGGATTTCCAGCTTTTGTGTCTTGCCACAACGTTCAGTTTCTTTGCTACTGGATTAAACAAGTCCAAGGTCTTTGGAGGACCGTGCAAATTATTTTTCTTGGTTGTTAGTCAGCGCTATTCCCAGATCTGTGTAATTACAAGGTACATATGCCTCATATACAAGATAACAGCCTCATGACTATTGGTGGTGTGGGTGTCTGGCATGCTCCTACTCGCCTTGTCAGAATCACTATCAAGAGGCTCCTGCTGGGTGCAAGGGCTGACCTAAGCAGTCCCGTGTGAGGGAGCCTGGATACAACCAGGACTCACTTGTGAAGCTGTTCTCAGCCTCTTCCTCACCTGGTTGTTCAGCATTCACAGCAATCTCCTCAGGAGAGAAGGACCCTTCAGTAACAAGTATCAGGGATGCCCAAAGCTGGCCTTCAGAGCCTGGTTTCAAGGGTGACCTTTAAGCTTTAGGTTGCTGTAGGTGCCTGGAGGGCCAGAAGAAAATTCTTACAGGCATTTAGGGTCATAATAGCTGACTTGTGTGCTGAATGTGTTTCTCAGCAGCTTTGATTTTCTGCAGGAGTCCTGTTGCACACCATCTTCCACTTGCATTACCTTAAAAACTTACATTTCAACACAGGAATGGGTGCTACTCAAAACTTCTGCCCTGCTACTACTGGCCAGTGCAGTTCCTGTTTTTCAGCACTGTTGCTGGGATTGCCTTTTGTGGGTATTGCTTGTTCTGCCTACCTCGATAATTAAATCAGGAGTGAACTTCGTGGTGGCTCAGAGAAGGAGATAATTTCCTCTTTGGCTGAAAGCTGAGGAAGTGACCTTCAGGAATTCGAAGGATAGCTTTTTCTTCTTTTTTTTTAATAATTGCTTTCCTACTCATCTCTCCTTGTCTTGTCAATAACCTTTCTTCTTGTCAGGGGGCAAAAAAATAGAAGCTGAATAGAGTTTTGATTCCTCCCCCCCACACCTTCCCCCTGCCAAAAGAGACCAGACAATGCAAAATAAAAACTTGAGTCTAGCTGGCAAGGTCTGTCTACAAGTGATACGCAGATGACTCTGTACTTCTTGCTGGTTTATGGTGTGCAAATAATGGCCTCTTACACAACAGCAGTAAAAGGCTGTTACTTCTGTTTCCTGTCAGGCTTCAGATCGGAGTTGAAGCCTTGGCCTTTCAGATGCACAGCCTGTCCCCTGTAAATGGAGGTGTCTCTGTCCAGCTATAGGTTAAGCAGGGAACATGGGCCTTTCTGGACTCCTGAAGTCACTGGTGTTCCCACACTGTTGCTGGTCTCTGGGATGAGGTTAAAGTAGTCACTCCTTGCACTTCCTCCTTGCATTGCTGCCTTTCCTGCTCATTAAAGTGGGGATGTTAGTATCAGATGTGTATTCTTGAGTGCTCAAATAACAGATTAAAAGCCAAGCAGTGTTTAATGTCTTTATGGTTTTGATCACCCACATTTTTCAGTTGGCTTATTGGCCTTAAGTGACACCTTTCCAGAGGCCTCATTTGGCAAAACTTTATTTCAGCCTCCCTTTCTGCTAAGTGCTCCCACACGTTCCTTGGCTTAGTTTTTCCCTCAAGTTGCTGGTGATGGCCCAGGACATTCCATTGTGTGGCAGTCAAGGGACAGCTCTGTCCCTGATGGGTGCTGTCCCGGACCAGTCAGTTGGAAATAGGTTTAATTGAAAAAGTATTTGTTGCAGACATGTTCTATGACACATTAGTGAGTCAGAGGGAAGTGCCACATGGCTCCACAGGCAGCTCTGGCAGTGGCAGGGAATTTCAGAGGTAGTTAGGAGGGAGGGTATGCCAGGGATGGGGAAACAGGGTTTGCTGAAGAAACTAAGAACCAAATACATGCCAATAATCTGACCAGCAAACCTGGGAGCACAGTGTTCTCAAATCTGCCCTTGCAATTAAATGAGGCATGCTTTAATAAATTCTTGGTGTCAGATTCTGGAAAAATTGATTATGTTTTTCCAAGAAGCATAAGTTTCCACTTGAGTAGCTGTGGATAGTTCACCCTGGTGTGTACAATGCGTGTGCGTGGTTCCCAGACAAAACAAGTCAAGAACTGCATCTTGAAATGGCTCTGGAGATAATGCATGCCCAGGCACCACTATGGAGAGTTCTTGGGCTCTAATCACAGGACGGAAAACCAGCACTCTAAAATTCTCAAGACTCAAACCCAAATTTAGTCCTTCAAACTTGTCTTGAGGCAAACTAAGTCATTAGTTTAAGGTTTTCTTAGATGTCTTGCAGTTGAGGAAAACAAAGACTCTTCTTAGGTAAAACATTTTAAGTATTCAAGAGAAATACTGGAGCTCACAGCGCTTCCTAACAAAAGAGAAGTAAAATTTCATTGTGTCAAAATTGTGTTTTAGTGCAGGCTTGCTACAAATCCAGTTTATCAGGTGTCTGGCATGTCTCTCACTGCTGAAATGGCTTTATGTATGTGGGGATTTTCTTGAGAAATCTTTGGCTTATTCTTCAGTCTTCCCCAATTTAGATTAAATTTCAGTTTGGGTACTTGGCAGTGGAGGCAAAATGTTGGGAGCTCTTAGTGGAGGCAGCTGGGTCTGGCTCCTGCAGTTGGAAGGCTGCTGGACAGAAGGCTCCCTCTTTGGGCTGCCCTGTCGAGGGCGGGCATTGTGCTCTCCCAAGACTTCTGCAGAGCTCTGCACTTCAGGCAAGAAGGAGGCCTTATGAACAAGAGCCACTGTGTTCCTGCAGTGCCTGCTGACAAGGCAGTGAATGCAGTGCCTGCCTCAGGTGCCTGCAGCAGGCTGAGTGAGATGCAGCAGGGATACTGCCATAAGTGCCATGGGATAATGTGTGAGGGGCTCAGCTCCCAGGGTGTGCTGTGTCTGCAGCAGTTGCATGTAGGTGCTGGGGGACAACTCAGTTTTGCCAATTCCTTCAGGGAAACTCACTCTGCCCCTTCTTTCCTGAATGTCTCCCTGAATGTGCTGTCCTGGCATCGTTTTCCCATCTGGGAATTAGGTGGCTTGTCTGCTTGCTGCTGCCTTGTTGCAGTTAAAGGTCTGTCTCCTACAGTGAAATGTCACCAGCTGGCTGATGGTCAGGGATCCCACAAGTGCCTGCAGTATGTGCTGCTCACTGAACCAGCCCCCGTGTGCCAGTCCAGAGCTGGATAACTGCTTCCATCCTGGAAAAGGAACAGGACCAGGCTGGCTGCTGGAGCTCTACAGTGTTCAAGCCACAATGCACAAAATGATAACCAGTGTGCTGTATTGAATCCTCTGAGCAGAGCCATATCTAGCCAAAGAGGGAAAATCCAGACTAACAAATGTTTACTCTGTCATTACTGGGAGGGTGGAGGCTTCTCACCAGCTCTTCTGGACATCACAGCAGAGATTAGGTTAAAATGTTGCTTGAGGACGTGTATTTAGAGTCTGGCATTTCTCCTTGTTCCAGTGCTCTTAGCAGTCATCCTGTCGCTGTTCTACACAGAGTGGTTGCAACTACCTTACAAGAAAAGCTGCCTGGGGTTTGAGTTTTTTCCTTTTTAAGTATGTTTGTGAAGGCATTTGTGGCTGGTACAGGCCCAGGGTCGAAGAGGGAGCCCTACAGTTAGGGCAGTAGATCCTCTTTTTGGAGGGAATTGGTTTGTTGCCCTGGCTCGTTTCAACCCATACTGTAACACGGCTGTAGGGTGTTCTCAGATGGAACAAATCTGCATTGTCCCTGGCAACACAATGGCTGCTAATGTCAGCTGTGTGATGAATCCAGGGGTTGTACAGCAGCTGTGAAAAGGAGTAGCACCAGCTACTAACAGCCTTTTGCTTTGGAAAGCTGAAAAATCCAGTTCTCACTGTTTTCCCTTCAGCTTCTGGTCCGTCCCAGTTATCAGCTGCAGTTTAACAGTGAATTTTGAGTTTCCAGACTAAATACTTTCAACATTTTTGGAATCTGAACTGACTTGTCAGCAGTGCTCAGATTCTTTTTAAAGAAACAACTTGTCTTCTGACTTGGAGACATGTTTCTGGCTGCGTAGTAGCACAAGTAAATGCACTTGACTGCACAGTTTGCATCAACCTGCAGCTCTATTGCTGCTGCCTTTGGCTCTAAGCTGAGCGTTAACCTCTGCTTTCAAAGTCAACATGATGTGGTGCAGAGGAATTATTTGTTGTAGTGTTGGAGCAAAACTCAAGAATTGACAAAGGTGGGGGTAGGTGACGTGAACTGCTTTTCCGTGATTAATAGCTTCGTTTCCATGCCAGTTCAGGCTTTCTGTGCATTTTCTAAGAATCTTGAGGGGGTTTGTGACTAAAACCCAAATCTTACCACCCATTGTCAGCTACTGAGGTACCATTAGCTAGAAAATAAACCTTGGGGAGGTGAGGGTTTTCTTGAATTCACTGTGGGTTTGTCCTTAGTGAATGATAAAATATGTGTAGTTGCTGCACTATTTGCTTTATTAGGTTAATTTTGTATTACTTAGAGTCTCCCAAAGAGGCTATTGCCCACACCAAGCACAGGGACAGGAGGAGAAAGACCTTTATTCCTCATTATCTCTCAGTCACACTCCAGCAAAGTTCAGTGTCTCTGCATGGAGGAGGTGACACAGGAATGAGTCACTTTGAGTCCATGTTTGCACTGTTGCTCAAATTTATCCTGAAATAAGCTTTCTCCATGTACTTTCCTCACCTTATTGGTGATATGCAGAAGGAAGGCTGCCTGCCACACAGCTGAGGCACGGTGATTGAATTGCTGTTCTCCTGTCCCAAAGTGCAAGCAGTTCTGCATATATAACCCCTTATAGGCAGGCCATGCATTGTAAATCTTGAGGGAAGTCCCCTTGTATTTAGGTAAACCCTGAAAGAGCACTGTTCTCCACCCTAAAGAAAAGCTGTCTCTGATTGCTGATGTATGAGATTGCCCTGGTTTTCCACAACCAGCACTTTGGAGCTCTAGATACCAAACTCCACAGTAATAGATTCTGCCAGCTGTGCCACCTCTCCTCACTGGGTTAGCAGTGCTATGCCAGTCACTCAGAGTTACAGGAGGAGGGATGTTGGTAGAACAAGAAGAATCTGGGCTCATCTGAGGTCCTCTGTGGTAGGCACTGGTCAAGGCTTTAAAAAAACCCCTCACATTAAGTAGGTGTCCAGTCCATAACCATCTCTCAAGGACAGCCTGAGCACCAATCAGTTCCCCTGCACCTCTGTCCCCCTGGTTTTGCAGCTGAACTCTGCTCTTTCTTTAAGATGCAAAATGAATCCCTTGAGCTCCCATTTTGGGGCTGAAGATAAGTTAAAAAAAAATTAAGAACAACCTTTAGCCTCTTTCAGTTGTGTGTCTCACCTGGCTGTTGGTACTGCTGCCTGTGCTCGTAGCAGTGACGTGGGGTGGTTTACACAGAAGGGAGGAAGGCAGTTTTCCTTCTGATAGATGAAAATGAGTGATGTCACTTGAATTTGGAAGACAAAAAAACAGTGAGGGAGGAAGCAGGATCCTGAAGGAATCTCATTGTTTATACTGTGTGTAGCATTTTGAACAGATAGAGTTGTTGAGTACTGGATAGGCTTCAATTTGGTCTTTACTGCTCTGGCCATGATGTCCTTCCAGCAGTGCCTGCTGGTTTCCCACATTTGCAGTATTCACTCTTGCACAGCTGCTTTTAAGCTCTCCAGCTTGGTGCACTCTGAGAATAAAACTCAGATGTAAATGCTTCTACTTGCCGCTTTTTTTTTCCCGTCTCATTCCCAGAAAAGCATCAGACTGAAAATGCATTTCAGCCTTTTGTCATTCTTGCTAGGTCTTGTCCTCTTTATTCTGTGCAGCTGCCTTTAACATCAGATTGATAATGCTGCATGTGCATCTCTTGTTCCAGCTTACACAGGGGAATATGATATCACTCACTACAATTTCCCAGCTGACTCCAAGAGGGTGGGGGGGAAGATGTTGAGGTGGCTTGAGCTTGCTTTAAAAACTGCTGGAGTAGGTGCTGAGAAGTAGAGGCTTTAACTGTTGGAACTTGCAAGTTATCTGTTTGAAATACTGGATTCAGAGCCACTTCCCAAAGTGGGTTTGTTCAGCTGAAAACTGCCACTGCACTCCCAGTACCCCACTGCATCTCCCTTGATCTCTAAACTAAGTCCATGTGACAAGTATGGAATTTGGCCAGTTTTACCTCTGTTCCTAAAACTGCTAGCAAGCATGCTGGAAATGGCTGGGAAACTTTGAACAGAAGATCCTTGTGGGCTTGTCCAGCCAGCCTGAAACAGGGAAGAAAATTAAGTTGCTGTAATGCCAAAGGATCTGCCACAACTGAATCTCAGAGAACAAGGGGTTGGTATGCCTGTAAAACTCCCCCAAAACAATGTTCTGGTGTGAGTAGGATTGTGCCTTCTTTGGAATAGTTTTTGGTTTGGCAGCTGGCTGTGGGCAGCAGCGAGACTCCGGATTCTTTCCTTGGCTTTGGAAAAGAGGGTCTGCAGCCTTTTCTGGTGGGACTCTCATGCCACGAGTGACTATTGCAAGAAGCTATTGTCTTCTAGGCTTGAATTTCAGGCAGTGCCATAATGTAGCTGGGAAAATTTGGGGTGGAAGGCCTGAAGGTGTTTGCTGTGGTCTTTGCAGGCCTCCGGTGTACAAGTGGCCGATGAGGTGTGCCGTATCTTCTATGACATGAAAGTGCGGAAGTGCTCCACGCCGGAGGAAATCAAGAAGAGGAAGAAGGCTGTCATCTTCTGCCTCAGTCCAGACAAAAAGTGCATTATTGTGGAGGAAGGCAAAGAGATTCTGGTGGGAGATGTCGGAGTGACAGTCACCGACCCTTTCAAGCACTTTGTGCAGATGCTTCCCGAGAAGGATTGCCGCTATGCCTTGTATGATGCAAGCTTTGAGACCAAGGAATCCAAAAAAGAAGAACTGATGTTTTTCTTGTGGTAAGCCACCTTCCCAGCTCTCTCATTCCTAACATGCAATCCAGGCTCTGTGGGTGCGGTCTGTGAGAGCTTGTATTGCCCAGGCTGGGAAAATGGCAGGCTTAAAGTGAGCTGGGCAGCCTGATGCCTGTACTGTGAGCCATGAGATGTTCCACTTGTCCATGGTGGGCAGAATACTGCTTCTGTCTGGGCTGGATAATCAATGTCACTAATTTCACTCTCTCTGGTGTCTCCCACCAGGGCACCAGAACAAGCACCTCTCAAAAGTAAGATGATCTACGCAAGCTCCAAGGATGCAATCAAAAAGAAGTTTCAAGGTACGTAATACAGCTAATGCTCCTAACTCTGCTGTGTCCCTGGAGTACACAGCAAGGCTTAGTTTAGGTTTTGGGGGTTGTTTCGTTGTTGTTTTTTTTAGATACTAGTGAGAGGTGAAGTGTCGCGTGACAGAGCTAAAATGAGCTCTGGCTCAAATTTACATTATCTGACGAAATTTCAGAGGCGCTAGAACAGTGCTCAGGACAAGAGCAGATTTTGCAATGTGTGATGTACCATATGGAGCAGCATGTCTGCACCATACAGGCTAGAAACCGTGAGGTGCATAACACAAAGCTGGATTTTGTGCAGAGCTGCCTCAGTGGCAGAGCACTTTCATCCCTGTGTCTGTTAAAATGCAGTCCCATAAACTTACTGTGCTGTAGTAGGTCAGTCTGGCTTATAACCAGGTAGCGCTCTGCAGCTCCTCAGGCTGCACTGGGCCAAAATCTTGCACTATGCAAGACTGACAGGATCATTGTGCAGCAGTGCCAGCCTTCACAGGATGGCTTGCCCAGGGATTGGAACTGCCCTGGGAGACTGTTGTGTGCTGCACATGTGGAAGTTGAGAAAAAGAAATCCTGAAGAAATTCTGCTTTTTACCATATAAGGCAGGCATGGGTTGGGCTCCCCATCCTTAAAAAGGAAAAGGAAGCACTGTTGGTTGCTTAGCCCAGCTCTCAGTCTCTGCCTCTCAGGTTCTCAGTGTGATACTTTCAGCCACCTCTGCAGAGCCAGCGGGAGCGGAGTGAGCCCTCTCCATGTGCTTGCCTGGAGCTCCCTCCCCTGCTGTATCCAGGGCAGCACAAGAAATGAGGGATTCGCTCTCAGAGCCTGCCATGAAAGGCCAACAGTCTGAGCACTGAGCTAGTGACAGATTTCTCCCTACATGTCCCTACAGTGACATTTGGTGTGCAGCCAGATGTCTCCTGGGGCATGTCAGGGAAAAACTGTCAAATTCCCTAAGCTAAGGCAGGATTTGTCTGCTTGAGTGACTGGATTGCTGCTTCTAATACTACTACCAGGTATGTTTCTTTGATTGCTTACCAGCATGTTGAAATACTGCGTTATTGAGTGTTTTGCCTCTTTTTTTAGGCATAAAGCATGAATGCCAAGCAAATGGGCCAGAGGACCTGAACCGAGCTTGCATTGCTGAGAAGCTAGGAGGCTCCCTAGTCGTAGCTTTTGAAGGAAGTCCCGTGTAGATGTCATTCAGTGCCACAACTCTACAAGCATTCCATGTTTTAATAGATCAGTTATATAAAGCAAACATTCTAGGCAAGGGTTTCACTAACAGTAGGGAAGCTGTCTTGTAGAATAAAGTAGATTTTGGAGATGTAGCTCGTATGTACAAATGACCCTAAATAAATGAAATTAAGGATTTATCTTGGTGTATTAATATTTGCATTGGTTGTCCAGCCCAGTTCTGTCCCCAGTGGATTAACACTAAAGGTCTCCAAAAATTTGAGCAGTGTATCATGAAAGATGGAGAGGTGAGAACGATCTGGTTCCTGTTCTTGCTTTTCTAAACAGTAACAAGTGAAATTCAAAAACTTTTCCCCTGTAACCATTTAAGAAAAAACTTAAAACCTGTAGTTAAACTTCAGCTAGAGCAACCTGTTAGCACCAAAACTGGGTTAAATTCTTAGTGCTTGCAGTTGCAGAGCTGTACTAAAAAAGCCTAATTATGAAGCTAGATGTAAAACAGACACACTTTTACTGGAGAAGTAGTCCTAATCCACTCTCTTGTAAACTCACGGTGCAGTAATAATATTTAAAGGTTCACTTGTTCTGTAGGTTCAATTTTCTTGTTATGAAGTGTCTTGAGGTCTCTTTCCTCCTGAGTGATTCTATAGAAATTGCTTTTTCTGTTGACATAGTTTAATTTAGAACTACCTTTCTCTAATATACACTTACTAGTGGATCAGATGCTTCTGAGGCTTTTATAAATGCAGGTTCTTGTATCAGAGCTCTCCGGTTATGGGTAGTAAAATGAAAAGGAACCACAACTTTAAAAACTGTATTTTCAGCCCCAGTTTTTGGTCACTTGGTCCATTTGTCCATAATTACTATTGATTTAACTTAGTAGAACCAATCAGCCTGACTAATATGGCTTGATCTGGGCTTTTTGTCTGTTAGCTTCTTTAATTCTGTAGAAATGCATGGAAATATCACCTACTAGAAAGTTTGACCTGAAATGCCTTTTGTATGGGGGGTAGAGAACATTCCTGTGCCAGCTACAGAGATCTTAAAAGCTTCCATGTTTCATCAGTGGTTGATTAAAGCTGTTTCCTTTGTGTAATGTGTACATGGGAGTTGCATAGAGTTTTCTTGTATGTCTGTAGAGAAAAAGAAAAAAAAAACCAAAACCCTTAGCCTCCAGTGCATTACTGTGATATGTTCTGTGCGTGCCAAATTTGAACAGCCTAAATAAATGGGCTTTCCCTCCCCTGGGTCAGTGACTGATTCCTCTCCAGCCTCCGGATCAGCCCTCCCGCAGCGGGGCTGGCACTGCTGCATCTGGATGAGCACTTAGGGAGCTGCTGTGCCTTCTGCAGCTACTGCCCTGCCCTGCTCTGAGGAGCAGGAATGGGGAACCAGGCTGGAAGGAAGAGTTGGAGGGTTATGGGGGGAAAGGAAAGCAGGTTGTGTCTGCAGTGGGCTCCCCTCCGTGGCCCTGCATGCTCCTGCTTGCTGTAGGCTCCAGCTCCCAAACAGCATTTGCTGTGTGCCTTTGGGCTTTGGGTCCAAATTCCTGTTGGTTGGGGGCCTTCCTGGGAGCCATCTCCCTGTTTGCAGTGTGAGCAGCAGGAGCCCGGCCATGTGCTGGTTGTTCTGCACTGCCTTCCCTGTGAGGAGTGAGGGAGCTTTCTCTGGCCAGCCAGCTCCACAGAGCCCGGGCAGTCACAGGATGGCCCTTCCTCCCCGAGCTGTTGCCAGCTGTGCAGGGACAGAAAGCTGCAGTGTCCCCTCAGCTCCTGGCAGAGCAGTGCCAGCGCTGAGCTGCTGTGTCTGGGGGCCAGGGCAATAATGGGCCATTACCTAACTCAGCATGTGCCCTTTCTGGCCACACTTCGCGGTTAAACCCCTTCATTAAAGACAGGCATTGACTGACTGCTCTGACTTGGCACCCACGTGGGTCACAGGGCTGGGAGCACAAGGTTTTCTGATGCAAAGGGATCCATTGGAGTGCAACTTCCTGATTCTGAGCAAAGCAGACTGGCCTGGATTCTCCTGGGGCTTTTAGCCTGTCTTTCAGTCAGCTGGGGGCTCACCCAAATGGGTCAAGATCGTCATAAACAGCCCCTCCTTGCTCAGGTGTCTGCAGTACTGATCTCTGTCCAAAGTCCAGGTGGAGATAAGGAAACCAGTGTGTCACACTGGGAGTGGTGCTGCCTGACAAACAGGCTACTCCTAGCCAAGATCCTGCTGATAGCTGGTGCCTCCAGGCTGCAGGCATCCTTATCGAGGTGACGCCATGGTCACTTTTGCCTGGGATTTCCTTCCTTGGTCAGAAAGGGGAGCAGGAGACACTGCAAAAGAGGAAGGATGTCAGACCTGTAAGGTAGGGAGAGCACTTCCTACAATGTGAAAGCCCTTGGATCGGGGACTTGGGTTCAGAGTGCCTTAGTCCCAGAACTGAGTGATAAGAGGTGACACTTTGGGCCTTGGCAGGGTGTGGCAGCTTCAGCCGATTGGAGAGTCTGGCTGCTTTTAAGACCTTCCCCACGAGTCCCAAAGTGTATTGATCTTTGTGCTCCAGAGCTAACAGTCTTAATCCTCAGAGCTACAGTGCTGTGGGCTTGTCCGCATTGTGGGATTTGCTGGCCGAACTTCACCTCTCAGGGTTGTTTGTCCTGCTTTTCAAGGGGATGAAACTCTTGTGACTGTTTTTACGTTTTCTCCTAAATCACCCAGACCTTCTGAAAAGGCAGGACAAGCAGGGAGAGACAACATGATGAATGCTTCCTATAACTTGGCTGATTGCTGGTGGGAGAAGTCACTTTCTAGCAGGGTTACATGAAGAACAAGGTGAAGAGATTCAGGTGAGGGAGGCAGCTCAGTCACCCAAGCTCAGCAGGACTTGCCCAGGTAGTGCAAACATTTTGAAGTCCACATGCAGGCACTGGTTACCCTAAAGCCATCTTTGTCCATTGGGCCTGGGAGAAGATGAGAACAGGAAACGGAGAATGATAATTCAGGCCTCAGTGTAAACAGCAGGCAGTAAATGTAAATTACAACCAAGCTTTAATTGAGTGTCTTAAACTGTGCCTTGATAAACCCAGGCACCCAGGCTGTAAAGTAACTCCAGGCATGGCTGAATCAGCAGAAGGAGGATCCAGTGTTCTTATTCCAAGTCACTGCAGCTGAGCAACTTCATGATCTTTACCAATAAAGGTACGTGCCTGCAGTGCGGGGGCTGCTGTGAGTCATGGGCTGCCAAGCACCAAGCCTGGGTGGCTCTCCTGGAGGAAAGGAGGTGACTCTGGCTGGGCACATGGCAAAATCCCACTGTCTGTGAGGAGAGCAGGGGCTGGCCAGGCCTCAGTTCCATATGCTCTTGGGCAAGGTTCGGCTTTCTCCTGGCCCGTCAGGATCGCCTTCCCCTTCCATCAAGGTGCCAAGGGAATTAAAAAATGGCAACAGTACCACTCCAGGTGTAAAAAAATCAGCTAAATGTTTTTCCCCAAAGAGCATTGGGGTTTTTTTCAGCTTTGTGTCACAAGAACAGTCCGTCTCTTTCTTCCTAAAACAGCCAGCTCAGCACTGTGTGCCCCGGGGCTGGGGACACTGAACCTGCTCTGGGGCAGCCTTTGGGGCCCTGCTGGGTCTAACCTGCTCTGGTGCACTCCCTGCCCTGGCTGTTTTGGCGTCTGTTATGTTTCTGTGGGCAGGCCTGGGTATCTGCTCTGTGCACAGGAGCCCACAACAAAGGAAAAAGTTGTTGCAAAAGCAAAAAAGTGCAAAACCAAAGGAACTGCGTCACTTCCTGGCACCTGTGGCTGCGGGGCCCTTCTCTGTGGCTCCTGGGGGTGAGAGCCACCCTGACATGCTCCACAGCTCCCTCCAGCCTGTGGGTGGTTGGGTGGGGGTTTTGTGCAATCCTGATAAAATGCAGGCATTCCCTCACTTTTGGGGAGCTTCAATCCAACAGGTCAGGTGTGCTGGGCTGGGGAGAGTGACGATGCTGACAGGCTGAGGTCACCAGCGGCCCTTGATTCATGCGTTCCTCCGTATGTGCCACGAGGTCCAGGAAGATAAACCACAGGCTAATCCTAGCTGTGGGGCAAAGGTCTGCTTCCCAAGTTTGTCCCTCTAGGATGAGGAGAGCAGCCCCATCTGCCGCCTGTGCTGGGACGGGGCGTGGGGGGACGCTCACAAGGGTGGCGGCAGGGGTGGCCCTCAGCTCCCGATTTTCTTGGCCCTTTCTCTTACCTGGTCCCAGAGGAGTCACACACAGTCCTCCCCCACCCTTCATCATGGCCCCAAAGCCACAGTGCTGAGGGAGGGACAGGATGTCCCAGTCCTGGGGAGGCTCTGGTGTGCAGTACAGGGGTTGGTCACACACTGGCCTTCCCCAGGAACAAAATGGAAGCAGAGGTCTGCCCCTCATCCTCCTTCCTGGCCTTGGCTCTTTGCACGCACTGGAGGGACTGAGGGCCCTTTTCCTCCCCTCTCTCAAATCCTGCTGATGTCAGCACTGGGCTCAGCAGCTTTATTGTGGGGAGACAGCCACCAAGTTGTCACATGGCCTCTGCCATTTCCTAAGAAACCAGCTCGAAAATAAAAAAGAAAGGAAAAAAAAGGAAAGAACAATTAAAAAAAATAAAAAGGAAAGCCACAAGAAGAGAACAGAGGGCTGGAGAGCAGTAACTGAGGGCCACCACCACCATGCAGCACTCACAGGGACAGATTACAGGGGAGCACTAAGGTTTAAAGCAAGCAGGAGGAATGGTCCCCGTCCCCACCCTGCCCCTGCTGCCGTGGCAAAAGTGTCAATCCCTCTGCCACCCCCCACACAGGGAGCCCAGCCCTGGATCATCAGTGGGAAGGAATTGTTTCTTGGCTTTGCCTGCAGTGGATCAAAACCAGGGAATGGCTTCTGTGACACAGCAAGCAAGGGGGGAATAAAGAAGATGCTCCTGGCCAAATTTCAGTGACCCCAAAGCCCTACCTGGCTTGCAAACATAAAAAATGCAACACAAGCAAAACCCCAAGAAAAATAAAGCAAGGACAAGGTCTTTTCACTACATCATTTTAATTGCATCGACACCCAGAAATACACGTGCCAAGAGCCACCCATCCAAGAGGGCATCCTTCCATGGTGGGTCTTACTTTCACACTCCTTTCACTCAAAAAAAAGAAAAAAAAAAAAAAAAGGAAAAAATATATAATTATAATTGCACTGGTTGATGTACAAACACAGTCTTCCCTTTTCACACATTGGTGAGTTCTGCTGGAACAGGAGGGTGAAGCCCCAGCGCGTGCCCGGCGTGGCCACAGCAGCTCCCCAGGAAACGAAGACTTGTACAAAACAGTATAAAGGTTTTCTTACAAACTGCAGTGTTTACTGGTTGGTTTTTTGGGTTTGTTTTTTTTGTATGTTTTCTTGTAAGTTTCAAAACTAGATTTTGGGTCACTAATGGCTTGGTATCTTTTATCTACAGTAAATTTAGCATAAATTTTTATTTTTAGGAATGTGTAAGGCATTTTGGTAAGTTTACTGTAAGGTCTAGGGTGAAGACTCGTCAAACTGAAGTCCCTTCCTTTGAACTGTCCTCCTTCCCCTGGAGAAGGAAAAAAGAAGTGCGTTACTCAACTGGCTCAACCTTTTTCTCATGGCAGCTCAAGCCCCAAAGCATGTCACAGATGGGCCAGGTCCTGCCTTTGGGGCAGGGAGAACCTTGACCATCTCATGTGGTCCCAGGGTTTCCCAAAACCACCCAAATGGTTTCTGGCAGCAAGGGCCACCTTGCCTCCAGGTTTTTTAAACCCCTGCCTGCTGCACACTGCCTCAGGGCCTCCACCAGCATCGAGGGGAGGGCCATGGCCACCACCAGTACCGTTTCCTGAAGCTGTTCTTTCAACTTCTTCACCATTTCTCTCTCTTTGGCCAGTTGGTCCTGGGTAACCTTCAGTAGCTCCTGTAGTTTGGTTGCTGCCTGGCCCAGGTCCTTTGTTAATTTTTTTTCTTTTTCAAGTCTTTCCTACATGGCAGTCAAAAGAAGGCATCTGCCTGAGCCTCCCTTTGCCACCTGCTGACCTTCCCCACTTCAAAACACCTCAGGCCACCTCGGGTCTGCATCAAGCTGTCTCAGTGACCATAGGCCAGGGGAACACCCAGTTCCCTCCTGGACAGGGAGAACAGGCATCCCCCCAAAGCTACAGCTCTCTCTGGCCCCCTGGAGATGCCGTGGGCTGAGACTGGATGGTTTCCCAGTGTGTGAAAAGCCCAGCCTGTGCGTGTTTGCTCAGGGCATCGCACTTATCTTGGCCTGCAGGGATGCAGTGGCTGTGACCCTGCTGTCCTTCAGCCACGGTGGAGCTCTCAGCCCCCTCCTGCAGGGTAACCAAGGGCCTCGCTCCCCCACCCTCAGAAATGATAAATCATGCCCTTAGTCCTGCTCGGACGTGACTTTTGCTGTCGTGGCACAGCCAAATCACCTTGAGATGCTGGGCCTCCTCCTTGTCTGAAGCTGCTGCATGTTCAGCCAGTCTCAGCTTTTCCAGCTCTGCTTGCAAGCTGCGTGCTAAGCTCTGGGCCTGCAAAGGGACACACTCGGTAAGCACAGAAGCCAACGGCATCTCCCACACATCCTGCTCCAGCCATCTCCGAGAGCCCGCTGGGTGCGTCCTGCTGAAGAGTTCGGTGGTACAGACATATAAAGCATTGCTTGTGCTGATCCAGCTTCCACCAGGGAGATGACATTTCTCACCAGGAGCAGCAGGAAACCCAGCTAAAGCCCTTAACCCTCAAAGGAAAAAGCTGGCACAAGACATGGGGGGACTGGGAGAGCTGAATTTGAGGGACCAGTGATGCCACATGGCTTTAGCACAGCTGCTGTAAGAAGTCCTTCAGATGTGGCAGGGAATGTCTCACAGCCATGTCTGAGGTGTGGACAGTGATGGGGAAAAAGCCTTCAGATTAATTCTTCAAATTAATTCTTGGGCTTCATTAGCAGCCAAGAACCCAGGAAGGCTTTGCAAACCCTGGTATCCTCCTCGCCCACACCCACCTCCTCCAGCTCCCGTGCCAGCTTTTGCCGCAGCATTTGCTCCTTCTCCGCCAGCGTTTCGTTCTGCTCCAGCTGCGTTTTCAGCTGTGTTGAGAAGAGGGGAAAACACCCAGAAATAAAATTTTAAAAAGACTCCAGAAATGAGCTAGCAGGGACATTACCAACAGAGCTGGGCTGGACAGAAGAAATAAAAATGGAAGCATTCACCATGGCACCAAAGGGCAATAGGCACCAGCATACCCCCTCTGCTGGGAGGTTGCTGATGGTGAGCCTGGGGCTTGGCTTAGCACTGCCAAATCTTGCTTGCTCCTCAGGCAGCACCAGCTGGGATGTGGGATGAGAGGCACCCCGTAGACAAAGATGTGCCTGGCAGGCTCCCATGACTGGGAGAAGGCTCCACAATTAACAGGATTAAAAGAGAAAGACAGAGCACTGCCACTGGCAGAGGTGTCAGCCTGGAAGGGAACAGCTGCTGCTAATGCCCTCAGCCCAGCTCCAGCAAGATTTATGGAGCCTCTGTAATCCTAATCCCCACTGGCTGGGAAGGGATCCCAGCACAGTTCTGTCAAGGTATTGTCCCCTTCCTCTGAGGAGACCCAAGCTCTGAATCCCACAGGGCACTGTCACATGGCAGTGCTGGCCCAAGGGCTCGCAGCATGTCCTGCCTGCATCCCCCAAACCTTGCCAGCCTGGTGCCAGGACAGAGGGCTCCCAAGGGGAACAGCCTGGTGAAAGCTGACTGCTATATTCCCTGTGGGAACAGGATATATGGTTGATGGCGGGGCTGGGCTGGCTGCCCCCCAACACAGGGTGGGACACAACACAGCTGTGACAGCCCTGAGCAGAGTCGTGTGCTGTTCTCCATGCGGTGAGAGATGGTGACACAGGACAGGGACACGCTTAGGAGTCAGAGCCTCCACAGGAGCGGTCCCACCACCCCGACCTCGAGGGGTGCAGGCTCACTTGGCTCAACTTGTGACCCCACTGTTCTCCCTCCTGTACGTGGCTCTTCACCTCACTCAGCTGCTGCCTGGCCTGAGGGAGGAGCAGCAAGCCTGGCTCGGTGACACATCCCTGTGCCACAGCCTTCACACGACCCACAGGGGCCTACAGGTAAAGCCTGCCAGCTTTTTGGCTTGCACACGAGCTGGAATGTTTGGAAAACCACCTCAGTTTCTGCCAGAGCAGGACAGTGGTACCTAACCTGGGCAGCTGGAGGCACAACAGCTCCCAGGCGTGCAGATCATCCACCTCATCTGCTCTGAGATGGATGGATGGATGGATGGATGGATGGATGGATGGATGGACACCCAAATCCCTGCCCCAGAGTGGTGTTGTGGTGACAAGTATCCAGTGGTGGGGCAGCTGGGTTTTTCTGTTACACACCAGCTTGAGCAAGCCTTGCTGCTTTCCCTTGCTTCCCACCCCCATCACAGGAGGAAAGACAGGCAAGTAAAAATTTCCTCATGGGTCTCAAGCACTGCCTCTGAATGTGTGGTCCCCACCAGGTTTCCCCAGGCAATGGCTGTGCCTTCCTGCCCTCCCTCAGCCCCACAGGAAGGGTGCTGGCCCCACAACTGGTTTGAAAACCAGCCCCAAGGACCCAGCAGGGCATGTCCCAGGGTCCCTCCTTACCAGGGCCAGCTCCTTGCTCTGCTTCTGCGTTTCAGTCTTTGCTGCCTCCAGCTGCTCCTGGGACTCTGACAAGAGCTGCCTCAACTGCCGAGGAGGAACAGAAAGGCAAAGAAAAAGTCCTTTTATGCATCTGGTTTTGGAACTCTTTGGCCCGAGGAGGCTTTTTTATGATGCAACATCTTCCCAAAGAGGTCATGGTGGCATCACGTGCTGATCTGCCTGCTGATGCGTGCTCAGAGAGACAGCCATGGGACAGGCCTGTCTCACCTGAGCCACAGAGACCACACAGGCCACCCAGGAGCAGCAGACAGCACCTCCATACAGATCTCCCTGACCCATCACCTTGCCCATGGCTCTCCTGGCTTTAGGATACTGCAACCCAGACCGGAGCAACCATCCCCATCTGTTTTCTCCTTCTTTGCAAAGCTGCAGATCCCTGGGGCACTTTCCAGAATCCCAGGGCACTCCCCAAATCCTCAGAACGTGCATGGGTGGTGAGTCAGGGTTAGAAGAAGGTGAAGAAGGCAGCAGCCACCACACTTACGGCTCCAACTTCTTTCGTGTAGTTCTGGCGCTCGGAGCTGGCTGTCTCCAAGTGATTTTCCAGTTGTGTTTCCAGAAGAGAGGTGTATTCCTTTAACTGGATTAAAAGAGAGGAAAGCAGGAGGGGGTTGATTGTTTGAGATCCAACACATCCCAAACATCCCATGGTTAAAGGCTGCCCTCCCCAAGGCACATCAGGAGATGGGGCCTGACTCAAGGTAAGCACAGTGTGCGCCTCTCTGGCACCCGTGCAGAGACCTCCCCTCCCCAAAAAACCTCACCTGATCTGTGCTCTGCAGATCTGCTTTCAACTTCTCCACCACACCCTCCAGGGATTTCAGCTGCAGGTGTGACTGAAGCAGAAAGGATCAGAGGAGGACACTGAGCACCTTTGGCTCAACCAAAAACTGGCTGCTGCTTCACTCCCACCTCTCCCACCTCATCCTGCAGCCATCAGGTAGAAGTCTGACACCCAAGGGGAGCTCCACAGAGGAGGCTCTCCTTTCCAGGGAGGACGAGTCTAACACACACAGAGGCAATAAATCATGGAGCAAGGCAACAGCTCTTGCCTGCAGTGCTTCAGGTGGCTGCAGTCAGGCTTCAACACCCGAGAAACCGGCACCAGACTCAGCACAAGCTTCCAGCTGAAAGCAGTTTTTGGTTTGGAAGCAGCAACTTTCCGATGAGGTGGCATGGACTTCATTATTAAGAGAGGCCAAGCTGCCAGAAAAAGCACTTAAACCCAGGCTGGTTTTTGAAGAGGACTCCACAGATGCTGAAGTTTTTGGAAAGGAGGAATTCATCTCCTCTCCACCGAGAGGCAGGATTGCTCTGGGAGCTGCCCTAGGCACCAGACGTTCTTCCCATCACACACACCATCAGCAGCCACGTCACCCTGTGCAATCCTACACCAGCCCTCAGCAGTGCTGGCTCCAGCAGTGGGCTGAGAAATCAAACATCTCTCGTTCAACAGCTTCCCCCACCTCCCTGCAGCCCCAGTTAACTCCAAAACCCCATGTGATGGACAGGGAGCAGCCAGACCATGGAAAATAGCTTATCTCAGTTCTGCACTCAAGAGGGAACATTCTAAGTGAGGTGGGCTTTTTGTCAGCTGGTTTGGTGACAGGAGGGGTAGATTTGGGAAGAAAAGAAAGTTCCTGTGTCTCAGTGTTCACAGCTGGCAGGAACACTTAGGATCATCAACCAATTCATAGCCAACAGATCCCCTTCTCCTGGAAGGCCAGCTCCAGGAGCACCAAGCCCAGGTGTGTCACCAACACGCACCTTTTGGAGCTCCTCTTCAGAGGCTGTGAGCTTTGCCTTCCACACCTGCTCCTCCTCCTCCACGCTCTTCTGCAGGTTTCGCAGCATCCCTTCCTGTGGGAAAAGCCTCAGCTGAGCCCAAACCTCCTCCAGCCCCCACCAGGCCCAGCAGTGTAAGAGCCAGAAGCCTTGGCATACCCAAAGCCTCTCCAAGGATTTGGGCCAAACAACAGGTGACAGAATGAGATGCCTCAGGTGGGGCTGTGGGCTCCTAATCCCTATTCTGGCTCAACCACGCCTTGCTGTGTCTCATCCCATCACCACCAGCAAGGTTTCCAACGCAATTAGGATGAAGAAGAGCTCTAGAAACTCACGTTTATCCTGTTCCTCTGTCTCACTGACAAATACTCTGCCACAGGGCAGCCCCCCCAACACACCAAGAGATGCCCACCCTGAGCTCACAGGTAGCCTGGGTTACCAGGAGACCTCTCCAGAGGAATTTCCAGTGGGAAGCCAACACACTGCAAAGGGCAGGAACTTACTGTCTCTGCGAGGATCGTTCTGTACTGCTCACATTCTACTTGTAAAGTGCTTTGCGCTTCCTCTGCCTCTTTTAATTTAAGAGCTGAATCCTAAAAAGAGAGGGAAGAAGAGAGAGATGAGGAGAAGAAACATGTGACCCTCCAGCACTCCCTCGCCCCCCCACTTTCCAGCCTTCACTTACTGATGGCTCTGTTGTGATCATCTGCTGCTTTAGCACACCCACGGTCTTCTCCTTAAACTCCTGCAGCCACGTGTCATAATCCTGAGTTTGGAAGAAAGAGAACAAGGAAGAAGGAGGATGCTTAGACATCTCTCCTTCCCATGTGGAGGAGGCTCTGGGGGTGCTGAGGAAGCCTGTCCCACCTGCTGTGAGGACATGGTGACTCCGGGGAGGGCGGAGAGCAGCGTCTGCTTGGTTCGTGTCTGGAGTGCATCCAGCTGTTGGGCCAGCTCTTCCTGAAAGAGGGACAAACTGCAATGGATGGAGGTCCTGGGCACCTGCTGGCCAGCCTGACAACACTGGTCCTGCTTTTCTGTGCCTACAGGGCTGGGGAAACCAGCCAACACAGAAAACTGCTGATACTGGAACCACAAAAATGTCACTTCCAGTTCAACCACCTTCCAGGTTCCCCAACCACGACCAGTACCAGGGATGCACTGCCCTCAAGACAAATTCTGGAGAAGCTTGCCAGCAGCGTTGGGCCAGCACTGCTCCTAAGGAGGCAGGCAACCCGGGGCAAGCCTCCCTGGTGGCTTGAGGAAGCTGAATGTTTCCCTTGCAACACCAGGGAAAAGCCAGGCTCACCTTTGCTTTTGTAGCAGCAAGCAGTTTCTCCTCGCACGCCTTCTCCACCGTGGTCAGTGCTTCCATTGCCTTCCAGTTCTTTTCCCGAAGGTCCTGTGGAGACCACACAGAGAGGGCAATAAGCCACACGCCGTGCCAAGAGCCACAAAGCTGCTTGCTGGCACTGCAGGGGAATTAAAAGCCTCTGCCTAGGGAATCGGGTTCGGTCAGGAGTCCTCCATCCCACGCCCACATGCATTCCTTTCTCCCCCATATTTCCAGTGGCTCCACATGCTCCATTGCTCTGGCAGTGCCCTGGAGGGAGCAGAGCACAGCTGGACGGGGCAGGAGCTCCAGAAGCATGCTCAGGATGCCAGCAGGGGACACACACCAAGTGCAGGAATGCAGGGCAGCCTCCACACAACTGACACCACCTTGCAGTAGAGGGATAAGGAGCAGAGGAGCAGGAAGGTGTGAAGGAACCTGCTCGGGGATTGCCTTGGCCCTACCAGGGTAGGATCCCTCTGGCTTACCAGGTCCTAAATCTCCCAAGAGAACAGGGGACAGACATGTCACCTCAGGCAGCCCACCAGCTCCAGCTGCACAGCCTGCCAGCAGCATTCCTGCTCTCTGGCAAATGAGGCAATGCCTCCAGAGCTCTGTGGGGCTGAAGAGCCTCTGGCCACACCCCAGAGCCATCAGCAGGTGACCACGATGGGTGATGTCTGTCACTCACGTACGTTGTTTTTCACCTTCTGTTGCTCCACTGCCTCCCGCAGCTGCGTGGCTTCCCTTTCCAAGGCTGAGAGCTGGTTTGTCTTCTCCTGGAGTCTGGAAGGGCAGGAGGCAGGAGTGAGCCTGAGCAGTCACCTCCCTCACGGGCAGCAAGCTCCCAAGATGGAGACCACAGCCCTTCCTATCCTGGTCTGCTCTGGGATCTACACACAGCAGGAGGAAGAGGGAGCAGGACTAAAAACCACAGCCAGGGCAATACTGGAGTGGGATCTGGTTTTCTATCCCCTTACCAGCAACAACAAGCAATCAAATAACTGGCTGGCTGTACACACACAAAAAGAGGAAGCAGCAACCTGATGCAAAGACCAGGAATTCCAGCTTGCACAACTGGGACTGCTCCTGTCCACAGCTCATCAGGCTGAAAGAGCCCTCAGCTCTGCATTTCGAAAGTATCATCCCACTGTCTTGAGTAACCCTAAATCAGGGCTGCCAACTTGACACCAGAGAGCTGCAGCTTCCCTCCACACCCTCAGATCCCCCACCTGCCCTGAAGGGACCCCCTCAGTTTCAGCAAACCAAGGTTCAGGTCGTTGAGAAGAACTACACAAGTTGTCTTGGGGTCCCAGGACAACTCAACAGCTGCCTTCCTTTACAGGGATGCTGGATGCTTGCTGGCAGTGGGGGCACCTGAGAAATCTTTCCCCCATGCAGACCCTGGGTCTTCTTGGAGGTGCCCAGCACATGGACAAGGAGCAACAGGTGGGACTCAAGACATGGGGAACTCCAGTTAAATGCCAGGAAACCTTTCTGTGCTGGGGCATGGGGGAAGAGGTTATCAAACACTGGAATAGGGACCCAGAGTGCTGGTGAATCTCTATCCTTGGAGATACCTGGAAACATTTTAAAAAACCTTCCTCTGGCTGGCCCAGCCTTGAGCAGGGACTTGGACCAGAGACATCCCACACACAGCACCAAGACCAGCAGAACCTCCTGTTCTGTAGGACTGGTCAGATTCCACGTGCCTGCCAGCAATTCAGCCCTACTTCAGAATGGACTGGCTGTTACATGGGGCCAGCACCAGAGCAAATTAACATTTTAAACAGCACTGCTGGCCAGGATTGACCTTGACTTCCCAGCTGGGCAGCCCCAAGCCTGCCTGGAAGGCAGGAAGCCCTCAGCCACAGGCTCAGTGCTCGAGGAAGCCTGGGACACATGGACAGCAAGCTGGAGGTGCCACAGCAGGATGTGCACCCGGACCCACCTTGACTGCAGCTGCTTCATTTCTGCTTCATTGGCTGCCTGGAAAAGAGAAAGCACTTTGATTACCTGCCCCAGGCATGTGATGCATGTCAGCCCTTTCTGTGGCATCCCAGAGAGGATCCCAGAGCAAAGACAACACCAGGATTGTGTAAGTAGTGTCACCCACTCCTCTCCTCCCACCCCAATTAAACGAGCACACAACCTGCAGGTCTCTGTCTTTTTCTGCCTCCCGCATCTGTCCTGCTTCCAGCAGAGCTTCGATGGACTTGATCCTCTCCAGAAGCTTTGTATTCTCCGAGCTGGCATCCTGCAGCTTCCCTTTCACACTGTCCAACTCCAGCAGCTTACTTTTAACCTCTGCCTCGGAGCTCAGCAGCTTGGCCTGCAGTTCTGTTGGAGGCAAGGGTGACAAACACTGTAGGGCACATGCAAACAGACCTGGAGACTCCTCACCCTGCTCTGTCCAAGCAGGATCATAGCCAAAGAAGCTTTGGCCATGGGTGCTTAGAGGAGTCACAGAAAGGGCAGGCAGGGATGCAGGACAGCACAGGAGAGAGGTGTTGGAGTAACATCCTGGGATAGAACCACGGACCAGCCCATGTCTTGCTCACACCAACACCACTCATCCCTGGATCTACTTGTCCTGCCCCAACTGGCTCCTCCAAGCTCTCAAAGTTTCCAGTCTGCCCCACAGCCCTCCCCATGCTGATCCCAGCTCCTCACCAGCAATGCTCTGCTGCTGCCCTTTGGTCTTTTCTGCATCTGCCAACAGGCTCTTGTAGCTGCTCTGGGTTTTGCGGAGCTCGTCGCTGACCTCGTCCAGCCTCTTCTGCAGCATCACCTCCGCCTCCCGTTGGTAAGCCTGCACAGCAGGAAAAGAAGGTTTCCTGGAGCATGACAGACACCCCAGCCAGTTTGAAGCAAAGCTTCATGTGTCACATAATCCTGTTTTTAAGCTGCGTTTTGGGGGATTAAAGTCACCCTCCCCCCAAGCTCCTGCTGCGCACGAAGCACCCTGCGCTGTGCTCACGCTTTATCCCGTGCCAGCCCTCACGTTGGGAAGCAGACAATATCCAAATGTCTCAGTTCTGGGCCAACTCCATGGCCAACCTCCCCTCTGGAGAGCTCTGAAAAACCTCTCAGAGCCCTGGTTCAAATCGCCCCAGCCCAGCAGGGAGAGGTGCTGGCACAGGGCTTTGCAGAACAGAGACACCCAACCACGTTTCCACACGTGGAGGAATTTTCTGTGCAGTTTGGGCCAGGGAATACTTCTTTTTTTTCCATCATAGAAAGCAGCAAGGAAGAGGCCTGGCCAGGGCAGGCATTTTGAGGGGGAAGGCAAAGGAGGAGAAGGATCAGTTGCAGTTTCCAGGTACAAGTGGCACCCTTGCAGAGGGAGAAAAATCGCTTTGCGTGGCAGGGACAGGAAAAGGTAAACCAGGAGGCCTGGCTCTGTCCACAGGATGCTTCCAGCACCACCTGGAAAGCAGAGCTGCTCTGTTTTTTGTGGATTTGACTCAGTATCCTCAGCTCAGAGCTCCAGGTGTTACTATGGAACACATTCTCCCTAGCACGTTAAGCACATGACTTTAGAGCCTTCCAGCTAGTGTGATTTATTTAATTAGCATTAAGGTGTGCAGCGAGCTGACAGCCCTGGAGTTCTCCCAAAAGCGTGTCTAGGAACTCCTGCTTTGAGCCAGGAAGGCAGCTCCTGCCTTCACACCAGCTGTGTGCTCACATCACCCTCCTAGCTCCTCACGTGCAAAAGCAGCAGGAGCCAAATGCAGCCCACCCAAAGGAGATCCACATCCTCAGGCACACACAAAATAAAGAGCAAGGATATGGAAGGCCCCTTGCTCTAGGAACTCCTCTACAAAACCATTTTGGCATGTGCAGATAAAGGTCTCCTCCACCACAGCTCCTTCTTGAAGAGGCCAGAGCAATTCAGAGACCACAGCACATTCCTGAGGACATCCCTCACTCTGTCTGCTACACTGGGATTAATGCTCCCAGCCCACAGCTTAGCAGCATCCCAGCAGCATCCCAGCAGGAGCACTGTCACCATCCCAGGAAGATGCTCTTCCCTGTGTGAGTCCAGCCTGCCTGCCAGCCAGCAACACACCTCTGTGTGCTCAGAGGCTCTGCCTGGGAGGTATCCTTTCAACATCCCTGAAAACCCCAAACCCAGCCACTCCCTGTTGGCAACCAAAAAAGCCACAAGCTCCATCTCCTGCACCAGGGAGAGAGAGCAACAGGCTAAAAACCATCTGAGTTTGAGAGAGAGAGAGCACCTGCAGCAGAATGGCTTCAACCAGGGCATCCTGCTCCCTGGGCTCTGCTGGTGATGCTGCACAAGGGGCAGCTAATGCGGGGAGAGCAATGAGGAAGCCTGCCAGGCAGCTTCCTTCCCACCCATGGACATTCACTCCCCTCCTAGCCCTTCCCACGGCCAAGTGCATGGATCCCCTGCCATTCAGGCACCCATCCCTGCGAGGGGAGCGCGTTTGCCGGCGCCTGCCTGACCTGCAGCTGCTCGATTCGCTTCTCTGAGGCCGCCGCTTTGATCTCCCAGCTCTTCCTCTGCTGCTCCTCTTGCTGCAGCACCTCCGACTTCTCAGACAGCTCTTTCATCAGCTTGCTGCACTCCTGCCTCAGCTTGGCCAGCTCAGCATTTTGCCTGCAGCAACAAAAGCAGGGTTACTTCAGCCCACAGGCCAGGCAAGCTTCTCTGGTGTCGCCATGGGGGAACACATCCTCCCTCCTGTAGGCCTTGATACAGGACTTGAAACGGCAAACTTTGTTTGCCTGTTTCTAGGACATTCCTGGTCCTTCAGGGAGGGGGTGGAAAGAGCCAAAAAATCACTTCAGAAAAGTCCTGTTTCAGTCACAGGAGACATTCCTTTCTTATGAAGTAGAGGACACATGGATCTGTGTTCCCAGACACAAGAGGAAGCACTACAGCTGGAGTCCACTCTGTAATTATTTGCCTGCTGTTAATCACCAATCATTTCAGACTGTCTATAAAAAGGAGTGTGAAATTCTTCTACCTAGCTCCTATTTGTTCTGCACACATTGGGCTGAGCTCTGCTCTCTGCAGCATCACTCCCATCAGAGCCAGCTGCATTTCTTCTCAAGTTTGAGAGTATGAGCTCCCCTGCAGGGAAAAATCACCACAGTGCCTTCTGATCCCCTCTCCCCACTCCACTGCCTGTTGGTTCTGGCATCAGCACAGGTGACTCCAAAGGAGAGAGGGATTCCCTGCCCTTTCACTTGGGAAGAACATCCTTGTTTCTCCTGGTGCACTCCCAAAAGCCATTTAGCAAGCTCTTCCTCCCTCATTCCCTCCTCTACCTCCAACTACTTGGGGTGTCTGTTGAAGTACCTTTGAGAAAGGGGGTGACCAAGCCAGGGTTTGCCAGAGGGCAGCCCCAGGCTCTGCCCCGCACCCCAGCCTTACTTGCTTTCCATCTGGCTGGTAGCCTGGTTGAGGGCATCCCTCAGGATGGAGTTCTCCTGCTGCAGGCGAGCCAGCTGCGTGTTGGGGCCGTTCTCCAGCTGTTCCTGCAGGGTCCGGATCTAGAGGAGCCCAAGAGGGGTTAATGCCACCACCAGCCCTTTTGCTCCCGAGCCCTTTTGCTCGGAAGCCCAGGAGATGGGCAGGACGGACTGGCAGTGCAGGGGAGTGTCTGCTGATGCTGACAGCCCCCAGGGGTGTGACACCCCATGAGGATGCTCCCACGTGCCTCTTCTCCAAAGAGGTTTGGAGGGGGCTTTAAAGGGTTGGGGGTGGTATTAAGTGGGTCTTAGAGGGGTGTGCGGGGACTTGAAGGGGTTTGGAAATGGAGTTTGGGGGAGTTTAAGGGGGGTTTAGGGGGGCCTTAAAGAGATTTGGGGAGGAACTTGGGCACCACGGCCCAGGAGCACAGCAGGGTCTCACCCCTCCCCGAGGCTCTCAGCCCCTCCCGAGGCTCAGCCTTCTCCAGAAGGCCACAGATCTGCCACCAGCAGCCACCTGGCAGCAGCAGGAGGCAGGGGCAGAGCACGGCCCGGGGCTCACCTTGCCCTGGAGCTGCTGGGTCTCGCTGACGTGGTCCTGGTAGCTGGCCTGCATCCGCGCCTGCACCGCCACGATCTCCCGCTCGCGGGCCAGCAGCTGCTCCTTCAGCTTGCCCTCCACGGCCACCGCCTTGGCCCGCTCGGCCGCCAGCTCCTTCCAGGAAAGGAGAGGCCCCCAGTCAGTCCTCAGAGCACAGGCTTCCCCATTTTAAGAGGATGTGGCCTCCTAGCTCAGCAGACTACAAAGTTTAGCCCTTTCATTGCTGCCCCCACGCCCAGGTACATTTAGCACTTACATTTCCTCCTGCATTTTGTTTTGGGCTCTGTGGCCACTGGATGCCACTGTTGTTCCATGTTGGGCCAGCTAAGAGAAAGGAGTAAGACAGCCTGGAATTTTATTTTCCTCCCCCAGGATAAATAACATCACACAGCATTTGGGGCAAAGCAGAAAAATTAAGCAGATGGACTTGACAGCCCCAAGTTCAGCATGGCAGGGATCTGTTCTGCCTTCAACACCCACAAAGAGGTGGAGGCAGGGGGCTGAGTCAGGGAAGGGCACTGTAAATAGGATCAGGCTCCTTACAAAGGCACCTTCTCAGCTCAGGGGATCTGAAATAAGGAAGGATTTGCCTTTCTCCCTGAAGGAGAAGAAAGCTGCAATCTCTTACAGAAAGGGTTTTCCCCTGCTCTTGCCATGGCTGCCAGCGGGCACTACCCTGCGGTTCTTTGGGCTGGCACCTGCCCAGACTGGAGCAGGCCCAAGAGAGGGGGGCAGGTGGGGATCTCCTCCCCTTTTTGGGAAGAAACAGCCAACAGGTGAAGGGCCCGAAGAGCCCCTGGGCTTCACCTGCAAGGGGGCTGAGATGTGGGGAGCAGGAGGCACGTGGAGAGCCACGATGAGCACAGCCCACGCTGGGGATGCCAGGAGGGCCACGCAGGGCTTACCTTGCTCAGCTCCCGCAGTTTGTTCCTGGCAGCAGCTGCATCCTCCTGCTCGGCAGAGAGCTGCTTCTCCTTCTCCTCCAGCTGGCGTTTCAGGACAGCTACAGGATCACCCTTCTGCGTGGCCTGCCAGCATGGGGGGGCACATCAGCGGGGACCACCACCTTCAGACCCATCCCCTCCACCACACACGCACAACATCCTGCCCTCTGCTCCAGGGGAAAATTCAGCCCTGCTCTCCCAGACACCCTCAGGGCCAGCCTGGCTGAAAATGGGGTGTCTTCCCTCCCCTTGCACCTCCTGAGGCTCAGCAGAGCCCTACCGTGTGCCAGGTGTCCTGGATGATCCCTGCTTTCTCCGTCAGGATCTCGATGAGCTGCTGGGCCTCCCCCTCACTGAACACCATGCTGCTGACCGTGGACACAAGTGTCTTGTAGGGCAGGTACAGGGCCCCATCCGAATCCGTAGGTGCTAGGGAGGAAAGGGGAGGGGTTGGGACTGCTGGGGACAACAGCAGAAAAATGCTGTCATCTCAGCTGGCTTCAACCCCACAACTGCCATCTCAAACCTTCATCCACCCACATCTCCAGAGTCACGTTTGGTACCTCTCTGAGTGAGAGCAGTAGGAAAAATGCTGGAGATGATACCACACATGTGCTCCCTGAGTCAGCTGTCACCTCTGCCTGGCTCAGCAACTGGTGCCAGCACCTGCCATCAGCCTCTACCAAACAGAGAGATTCTCAGCAGGAGCTGGGAGTGCTTTGCCAGTGCCAGGGGGCTCAGACGTGTGGGGCATCAGGAGCTGGACTGCACCAAAACACAACCTTCCTGAAGGATGTCACACTCCATGCAGTGGCACCGGTGACAGCGAGGTCATCTCCCACCTTCCACCAGCCAGGTTTGTTCCAGCCTTTGCTAAGGCAGCAACGTTACTCCAACCCTTCCCCTACCCCTCTGCTAACCTGGGAAAGCCAGGGAGCATCAGGGACCATGATGCTGTTGTAGGACCTCAGTGCACATGGTCACGATACCCAGAGGGTGGCGGGCAGTGGTTAAGGGGTTCCTGCACTGTATCTATGGCCCAGTGGGCTCATTTTCCTAGAAAATCACAGAAGGAAAAGCAGTTTGGAGTCCAGTAGCTCCAGAGTCCCTGAAGTCATAAACACCAGGGTCTCTTGAACACAAAGCTTTGGATGCCCCAAGCAGCAAGGTTCAAAGAAGGAAGAGGAGGAGGTGCTGCAGGTGTTGGAGCAGAAATTCTCTGCTGGAGAATGGAGCCCATGCTGGAACAGGTTCCTCCTGAAGGACTGCAGCCCATGGAAGGCCCCACACTGGAGCAGGGGAAAGGTGTGAGGAGGAAAGAGCTGCAGAGAGTGGATGTAATAAACTGACCACAGTCCCTATCCTCCTGCACCACTCACAAAGGGGAGGTGGAGGAGTCAGGAGGGAAGGAGTGAAGTTGAGCCTGGGAGTAAGGGCAGGGGGGAAGGTGTTTTTATAATTTTGTCTCTGTTTCTCATCTACTTTAATTGGGAATAAATTAGTTTTCCCCAAGTCCAGTCTGTTTGGCCAGTGACAGTAATTGCTGAGTGATCTCTGGTAGATCCATTTGGGATGGCAGCGCCGAGCCCTGCCAGCAGCCGAGTCTGTGTCCCCCAGCCACAGCCACTTCCCAGCATCGAAGCCAGGCCAGCTCCACCCCCTTGTGCAAGCGGGGCCCGAGATTTGGCTCACAATTCCCTCATGCTGGCAACTGCAGGGCTGCAGGACAGCACACGGCATCCCCTGCCTCGTGCAGCGACGCACCAAGAGGAATTCCACTCCTCTCCAGGTGGAGTGGCGGGAGGGAGCTGTGGAAAAGGCAGGCACTGTGCAAACCCCACCCTGCAGCTGGCACATGGAGCCAGGGCAGCCTGCCAGGCTGTG